>OY751432.1:6764040-7227040 GCA_963565745.1 Phengaris arion
TTATTTAGAGAAATATTTAAACTTATGTTTGTAAAACGAAATGTTATGTTAAAAAATAATTATGTAGTTTGTTTGTTTTACTAAGGAAACAAAAATATTGTTAAGAAAGTTAAGATATTGTTTAAAATTAAGAATTTTATGCATTATAGCATACTTGCATATTAAATTACGATTATAATATATAAGATATACTACGTAAAACGGCGATGAATTAAAAAAAAAAAAATACATACATACACACGCACACACACACATACATACATACATACATACATACATACATACAGGCAAAATATAAAATTAAAATAAAAATTTTACTGTCTATATGAATAAACATCGCCTAACGATTAATAATATTATTATTGTATATATTATAATTATATTATCCCTTCTTTCTTATATATAACATTATAAACGGATTGTCATTTAGTCATTAATATTAATAATTCTTCTCCTGAGAAGTCATCTACGTACAATATAAATATAGTGTCGAATCGAAATTATTGATCACATAGGTATATTATTGTTGCGCACGACGTTAAAATAAAAATAATAGTATATAATAATATATAGCTTAAACTTAATACTACATAAAACGGCGATAAAAAAAAAAATACATACATACATACATACATACATACATACATACATACACGCAAAATATAAAATTAAAATTAAAATTAAAATAATTAATGTGTCAACACGAGCGCGGGGTCTGCACGGCGCATTCGCATATATATGGGGTAGGCGCGGCGCGAGCGTCTCGTCTCTCACATACTAAGTGTCGACCGACGGACCGGCGAAACTGGAATGTTCTCATCGTTTCGATGATGATAACTGAACGGGTAGCCGCAGTTCGTTTATGTTCTTATATATCGTGCGCGCACATATTACTGGCGCGGCGCATCTAGAGTGCGCCGTCCGTGTATAGTGCTCGTCGCGTTACGAACTCAAACGGTCGTGAAACATTTTGAACATTATATGAGTATTATGTTAAAATTGTGATTTATATCATAATATGGTGGTTTGATCTCTCCCGTACCGGGCGACGATCAATGTGCTTACGAGTAATATGTTAAACATTATTTAAAATACAAATGACGATCGATCTCGTAATATGGAACGTTCGTATATACGGTAGCTTTGTAACGGAGCACCGTTTTGAATTAATGCGACAAACGCAAAATTATCATATAGATAATAACTAACTAGTCACCGCGCGCACACGGTCTTACCGTGTGTGAACGCGCGTGCACCATCGCCGTCAGTCGAGAGAGTTGACGGCGAACAATGAGCGCGCGAAGAGATTCTATCGCTCTAGCGGTTAGCTCCCTGGTTGATCCTGCCAGTAGTTATATGCTTGTCTCAAAGATTAAGCCATGCATGTCTCAGTGCAAGCCGTATTAAGGCGATACCGCGAATGGCTCAATATATCAGTTTTGGTTCCTTAGATCTTACTCAGTTACTTGGATAACTATGGTAATTCTAGAGCTAATACATGCAATCAGAACTCTGACCAATTATGGGATGAGTGCTTTTATTAGATCAAAATCAATCGACGGAGGGCCTCGCGTCCTAAGTCGTTAATTTTGATGAATCTGGATAACTTTTGCCGATCGCATGGTCCAGTACCGGCGACGCATCTTTCAAATGTCTGCCTTATCAACTTTCGATGGTAGTTTCTGCGACTACCATGGTTGTCACGGGTAACGGGGAATCAGGGTTCGATTCCGGAGAGGGAGCCTGAGAAACGGCTCCCACATCCAAGGAAGGCAGCAGGCGCGCAAATTACCCACTCCCGGCACGGGGAGGTAGTGACGAAAAATAACGATACGGGACTCTTACGAGGCCTCGTAATCGGAATGAGTACACTTTAAATATTTTAACGAGGAACAATTGGAGGGCAAGTCTGGTGCCAGCAGCCGCGGTAATTCCAGCTCCAATAGCGTATACTAAAATTGTTGCGGTTAAAAAGCTCGTAGTTGCATTTGTGCGCCGCGCTGTCGGTGCACCGCATCCGCGGTGATACTGACACGTTTGCGGAGCATATCGTCGGTGAGCCGACGGTAAAACGTCGGTTCAATATCAAAATCCTATCGCGGTGCTCTTCAGTGAGTGTCGAGGTGGGCCGACAATTTTACTTTGAACAAATTAGAGTGCTCAAAGCGGGCTCAAAATGCCGCTTGAATATTTCGTGCATGGAATAATAGAATATGATCTCGGTTCTATTTTGTTGGTTTTCAGAACTCCGAGGTAATGATTAATAGGGATAACTGGGGGCATTCGTATTGCGACGTTAGAGGTGAAATTCTTGGATCGTCGCAAGACGAACATCAGCGAAAGCATTTGCCAAAGGTGTTTTCATCAATCAAGAACGAAAGTTAGAGGTTCGAAGGCGATTAGATACCGCCCTAGTTCTAACCGTAAATATGTCATCTAGCGATCCGCCGACGTTAATACAATGGCTCGGCGGGCAGCTTCCGGGAAACCAAAGATTTTGGACTCCGGGGGGAGTATGGTTGCAAAGCTGAAACTTAAAGGAATTGACGGAAGGGCACCACCAGGAGTGGAGCCTGCGGCTTAATTTGACTCAACACGGGAAATCTCACCAGGCCCGGACATTATTCTCGGTAAATTTATCAAAAAGTAACCAACTAGTTTTTGACCGTGGCTTCGAATATTATTAAGCTTTCCTTAAAAGGTAGACTATATCATACCATAGATAAACTATCGGGTAACTACTAACTAATATAAATTAACTATAGGAAAAACGGAATAGGCAGCAATTTCAGTGAAAGCTTAGACGGCTTGATTTTTTCCGGAACCTTCAACAATTATATTTCAAGCAATTTCCACAAACCTCAACAAATTATACACCTCTCTAAGGATCCGATCTGTCTATAGATAAACTTGCATAGAAGAAGAATTTCGAAGGAAGGCAAAACCTTTAACTAAATAATATAAATTGGAATTAAAAAGAACAATTTATTAAAGGTATTCTGAAGATGCGCACGGATGACATGAAAGTGAAGGAGTACCTGTTGTCGCTGCTGGAGTAGGCCGGTGGTATTGACAAGACGAGGGAGACCCTGTGCGAGCTGATTGCGGATATATTCGCCGAGGTACTTGTACATAGCTCTTGTACTCGGTATACTGATGATACGCACGCACGACATGATGGTAAAGGAGTTCCTGTTGTCGCTGCTGTAGAAGGACGGTGGTATTGACAAGACGGAGATACTGTGCGAGGCGGATATATTCCCTAAGGTTAATTATTACCAAAATATATTTACACAAATAGTTTGTTTCGGAAACTGGCGTAGAAACGCGTGTATGTAATTCCTTTTTTTATGAAATGGACCGATTAATAAATTATTAATGGACCAGACGGATAGCCTGATGGTAAGCCATTACCGCCGCCCATGGACACTCGCAACACTAGAGTTGTTGCGCACTTGGGTTCCTAGTCCTTAAAATCTCCAAGTCCCCTTGGGCCTCCGGTAACCGAAACATAACGCAAGCGTTATTTCACACCGGTTTACTGTGAGGCCGTGGTATTTAAATATCCGGTCGAGCTAGCCCATTCGTGCCGAAGCATGGCTCTCTCATGTTTAGTATGTTAGATACATATTCATTTTTTATATTCTTATAAATTGTCAATAAATTTTACAGATTCGGCGCTTGGGTGGTAACCCGTTGTTTGAAGATTTGATGCGTGATTTTCAGAGTTGGGATGAACAAGCATAAATTAAAAGAATCAAAAAGTACGCGTATATGTATGAACAATAGAATTTTGTTATTTTGTGTAAAAAATTATTAACGTATAACTATATATTTTTTGTATGTTTTTATTTTTCGGAATATGTTTAGTGGGGGTATTTGAATATTTTTTTTTTACCTAATTTGTGTATTTTTGTCTACTAATAATTTTATAAAATACCTAAATAAAATTCAGAATCTACCAATTATATTGTACTAACTTACTATATTAATTACTTCCTTAATTATATTGTACTAAGTTACTCTCAATCATTATCAAAAATGTTTTAATTGATTTATTTTTTATTAAATAACACAATATTTACAATAAATATGATGTAGCCTAGGGAGCTATTCGGTTAAACCACGAATGTTAGAAACTAAAACTCAAAACGGTAATGAAATTGTAATATTTTTGGTGTTAGATAATCGAAGTTTCATGTGGAAGGCTATTGGATATCAAATTTTATTGTGTATTTATGTATTGTATAAAATCAGGCGACAAAATTTAGCTTTGTGCTACGCGTATGAAGTTGCAGGCTAAAGCGTGTTTAGATTTTGTAACCGCTGAAAAATGCGAAATGCGAAATGCGAAATACAATTTCGAAATGTCATCATAGAATGAATCGTTAATGTGTGTAAAGTGTATTGTGTATATTGTAGTGCTTATATTCCGCAGTACTTCGACCGCATATTATTTTTGCATTTTATTATTTAAACCATCCACGAAAAAGGCACTCATTTGGAATATAGATTCCTTATGACTAAACAATAATGAATCCGTGAACTTGATTTAACATTTATGTTTTTTTTAGCTTTTTTAGCTTGGGAAACTAAAAATCTTAATTTCTCGATTCGCAATGGCTAAATTTAATGGCACAAAATTAGGTAGTAGACCTATTTTGGTGGTCTTAGACAGAAAATAGTCATTTATCACACTTTAGAAGACATTTTGTACTGGACGAAAATGACGAAAATGACGTAAATTATGTTTTCATACTCTGGAGGCTGTCCCAGATATAATACCATCGTATTTTAAACTTTAAATAGAGTTATTTACTTTTATGGCCATTTAAAAAAATCAACTACAAATTATCGAATTGCTCCTCAAAAAATGACTAGCGCGATCCTTCTAAGCATTTATTTTACGTTATGATTGGTTTCCCGAAGTTGTATTTATGTCGCAGAGAAAAAATGGGTAACAAAAAAATACGGGGAGCAATAAAGTAAAAATATGTAGTAATATATTATTATATATTTGAAAAACAATGAAGATTAGAAATATATTTAAATGTATTGAGATTTGAACCTAGACGCTACGCTTTGCCCCCGGCGGGCGAAAAAAACCGCTATGAAGCACATTAATAAATTTTTGAAATTACGCTTTTGTACATTATGGATATATTACTTTGACGTAATTCACGCGAAGCACCCCGCAGTTACGGGGGCGGCACATCCCCAACTCATCTCCTTCACCCCCTTGAATAATTCATAGTTCATTAGGTTAAACGTGTCGATCGCCGTATGCTGTGTCAGCATATACATTCCACATTGTTCGATTCTATTAATTAATAAATCAGTGTACAAACAGCTCTCGTTGGGTTTGGTCATTTATCATCCCTTCTATTAACCAAAAATTATACTATTGTGTATTTTATATCTCATGTTTTTATGTAAAATGCTATTGAATATTTTTTTGAGAGATTAAGAATAAAAATACTTAATAGGTTACAATTTTTTTTTTTTCTTTACTTTGGCTTGGTTGTCAGCAGCTCGGAGACTCATTTTCGCTTTGATTTAAATGTCGTCCCAGGCGCGTTTTACGCGCGTATGTTTTTCAACTACAGATAAATCTTTATTTCTTTTTTGCACACTTTTGTTGTATGAAACAAAAAAAAATTGGAACTCTTAGACCAGCCAAATACTAAACGATGTTCTCGGTTACAGGTGAACACGGGGCTGTACGTGGTTAACGTGGAGACGAACTTCATCAGCCCGGCGGGCGTGGTGCAGCTTGTGCGCTCGCTGGTCACCACGCAAACCGTCGAGGAGTTCCGCGCCTCCAACCAGGTACATGATGTGACTTTATCGCTTAATTCGGTATGAGGTTACTGATATCTATGAGGCTGTATCGCTCCGGTGCCAGCTCATTCGTGTGTGCGAATAGTACACGCCTTAATCAGAAAATAGAGTTAAGAATTTCTGTAAGATCCTGGTACCACTCCGGTCGTGCCGGCTCATTCGTGTGTAACCTTGGCTCTAAATGATCATATTCTTAAAGCTAAGAAAGGCGTGCTACACTAGCATTTTACAGTGAGTTTGCCGTAAATATTAACTTTATTCTTATGCTATATTCTTTTACCTATAAAAAACATTTAAAAAATTGGTTGTCTGTAAAGTCGGTCGTCAGTAGACGATAGTTGAACGTGACAACGTCATGTTTATAGTGCGCGCGGATCTAATTGGCCGCGCCTTAGGTAGGCGTGTTGCCGCTGCGAAGTCCGGCACCGAACTGAGTAATAACATCAAGCGCCCCGCCTCTCCGTTCCACCGCTCACATACCTACCTAAGGCGCGGCTAGCTGAGGTAACGGCAATGCGTCATATTTAGCGAGGTAACGCTGGTAACAGGTAACGCATGAGTCATGTTTTTTCGTGCGTGCAGCCGGCTCCATCAAATTATAAGACGTTATCACGTCAAAAAGATTAACATAAAGCCGTTTTTTGTTTTCAGAGATCACAAGTCCTCGGCAACAAGATCGAGATGGAGATAACTAAACTCGTCGAGAACCCCACTCTGTTGCAGCTCGGCCTGCAACTCGAGTATAGCGACGCACGCCACCGCGTCGCCAGCCATCTGCAGCGCAACATCGACAGGAGTGAGTACATCGCTAGTTATACGTCACGACCGTGTATAGGTGCTGGCGAATGTGCGGTGACACTCAGTTGTCGATGAACCGCATAACTTTAAGCTCCGTTAAAAAATAGTGATAGGGTATGGTGGTACGTTGTCAATAAATCACTTTACTTATAAAACAATGGTATCGACGAGTATGAAATTCGAAAAAAGTCAAGAAATCTGCCGGTTACTCCGTAGCCATTGGCTGAACAAATGTTTCATACTACATTAGTTTTTGCTAAGATTTCACATGAACTTCCAAGTATACTTTACTATCTAAGTGTCAACAACTATTTATTTACTCTATATTTTACTATATAATAATAGCTGATTAAAGTCTTATATAGATAGCTATTAAGATCTTTATTATAGCCTTGATCACTTTTCACTTAGGTCATACGCTTTCACAAATGCGTCATATACATTCAACAGAGGCAACGAGTACAAAGTTTGGCAAATACATTAACAATATATTATTGCGGTCCGGATGGTGTCGGGGCCGCGTCGGTCCAGTCGTTCACTAGTAATCATATAGTTATATCGAGTTCCATTAGCATTGTAACAGTCACCCGCACATCAAATAACGGTAGCGATTGGACATCATCGATTATTAACTCATTAATCGAAAATCGATAAATATCTATATCGAAAATTGGCACGACACTACTGGTACTCATTTAGACAACATGTCCGTGTCACGACTAGGGCATGCATATCGGGATCTCGGAATTTCGTAATATCTGAATCTCGGAGCGTTTGGTCCGATATTGCAATATCGGAATTGAGTGAGACAATATCGTAATCAGGTTATTTGAGTTTTTAAATAACGCTTTGAATCACGACTACTGTTAATGCAATTACTATATTCGTGAGCCTAAAGCTGCGGAGCACCCAATCGAGCTCCTAGTCCTCCAAAAAACGTTTATATCTCTCACTCTTATTTATGTAAAAAGATCTTTAATAATAATTGTTAGAAGTTTTATTTATATTATTAATAACACAGGGAACAAATTAGACTTTTTTGTTGCATGTGATTTTGTGACTTTTTAATAATAATACATATTTAAGGACGTGGATTTAAAGTATTTTTATTACAACCGAATATGACCTATATTCGAGTCCTGATGTCACTGCGACCCTAGTGGATCTCCTGTGACTCCTTCGCGTTGCAGTACCGTCCCCAGCCCTATGATGTTCATAAACTGAACGATATGGCTAGAATTGGTGCTGCGAATTACCTCTGTGGCAGAGTATTCTTACTGCCTTCGGTACCTGTTTCTATTCCGTTGAAGTGCTGGACAGTCAAGGAGAAGGTGGATAGGCGTTTCATCCTTTTCCTCGCAGAATCTGCAAGTCGTTCTATCACCAACGCCTATTTTGTTGAGGTATTTGTGGAGCTTGCAGTGCCCAGTTTTTTATAAGTAATAATCAGCCAAGATTCTTAGCTGATTATTACTCATTAAAAGCGCCAAATCGGCTCATTTCATTTAAGGCAAATGGCAAAAGGCATTTCAGGCAAGGCTTAAGCATTCCAAACTCATTGGAATGCTTAAGCCTTGCCAAGGATTGTAGCCCATTGCTTTATGCTTGGGCTGCGGCCCCATTCCTTGAGTGCTCACTTGGTAGTGCTGGGAAATATTCCATAGACTGGTTTTGGGCCGGACTTTCGGTCCCCAGCCTAGCCAGCTCATCCGCGGTTTCATTGCCGGAGATGTTCCTGGAAGCTACTAGGTTGTTATATAACCTAGTATAGCTTTAAATTAATTAATCAACTTTTTTGTTACTTATCATTGAAATATGAAAAAATTGTGCGTCATATGAGTTTTTTTAATTTTCCCTTGTTTTTTAAATTTTAATCGTTGCTAGATTACAAAATAATTAGTAAAGATTATTGATTTTATTTTTGGCCTCTGTAATTGTGAAAGTGTGTAAATGTGAAATAATAATTACATATGTTGATTTTGAAATCTTAGTAACATAAATTAGATAATTATGCCTAAGAAAACTAAGATTTCAAGTTATAATACTACTTTGTTTAGTACCAAATGCTAATAATTTGATTTTTAAATATGTGTAATACATATTCATATCATATCATAGGCAATTTATGACACACATATTGGTTTTGTAAATGTTTTGTTCAATTCCGATTATTAATCGTTGCTAGATTACAAAATAATTAGTAAAGATTCTTGATTTTATTTTTGGCCTCTGTAATTGTGAAAGTGTGTAAATGTGAAATATTAATTACATATGTTGATTTTGAAATCTTAGTAACATAAATTAGATAATTTTGCCTAAGAAAACTAAGATTTCAAGTTATAATACTACTTTGTTTAGTACCAAATGCTAATAATTTGATTTTTAAATATGTGTAATACATATTCATATCATATCATAGGCAATTTATGACACACATATTGGTTTTGTAAATGTTTTGTTCAATTCCGATAATCAGAATTCCGATATTGACATCCAATATCAGAATTGAAAACCGTCCGATATCGCATGCCCTAGTAACACAAACTCACTAGTGTTGGAACATGAAGAAAAACAGATTCGATAATGATCGATATTGTCAGATTGCCGTTTGCTAAAGAAAACTAGCATGTCGTTAAGTTTGCGACTCCCGCGCGGACGACCGCCTGCTGTGGGAGTGGACAGTAGCTTCTTCAATCTCACTCTGCCCAGCGCCGGGTCGTTCACCCCCAGCGATCGGAAGATGGATACCGCATTATCGACGCCGGCCAGTGGAAAACAGAGTGGCAAAGCGGACGATAGATTCGTGATGGCGGAGCCCCCAGACATAAGCCCCAACCCTCAGACGTGAGTTACGAGAGTGACTCACAAAATCACGCGTGCCCTGGGTTATGTTGTTTTTCAGAAGTTTGACTATTCGGAATCGATTAGTTGCGCGCCCGTACCGATTGTGAATAATCGATCTGATCCAACTAAACGATTTCGCATTATCCGTTTGACGGGACGGTATGTGTCGCACACTGTTTGCCATAGTCACAGTGTTTTATTCCATTACAGTACGAAAAGACCTAACGCTGCGACTTCAGTTCAGGTTCTTTAACAATCTGCAAAAAGGGGCGCGTAGTCAATAGAGTACAGATAGGTCAGACCTTATGAGGTGCTTCAGTTAGCACGGCAGCGTATAACATACTTCGCTTCGATTAAAGCTTATTTTAAAATGTCGATTGAGTCTAGTCACTTACAATAATATCTGAGCTGTTTTAGAAGCATTAAAATCAATCTACTTTTAATTAAAATTAATTTTACATTTCTACAAATCGTCTTTTACTTTAAAATCTCTAATATATTTTTATTATAGTTTTAATTGAACTTTTTATTTAACTTTAAATTGTATTAATGTTAAAAAGAAATGAAAATTATTTTAAATCTTAATTTGGTCTTCAGCAGAAAGGGATTAAATTTATTGGCGCTATTGCTCTCAAGCATATTTAACTGTTTTTTCAGCTCCAGTGCTTAAGCTAATATGGATTTTCGCTTAGGTGTTTAGACGAAAATGTGGGGAAGACGAACTCACACTGTTTGATGTTTTGAATAACTTGTCTTAAGAATTCTCGCATGCGTTTGAACTAACAAATGCCGAGTGATTCTAAATGAGCATGTGATGTTTGTGTAACCACCCTATAAAACTATTTTACCCATTCCAATTGTATTTTCGACAGTGACATGACAGTAATAAAGCAATAAGTTTACTTTAGCTTTTACTAATGACAATAATCAAGTGACAATCGAAGGTGCTATTATATCCTTTCCATGTTAGCCTTTTCCCTTACCTAAACCCTATCCATATTCTTTCCATCGACATCAGCAATCCTACTCCCTTTATATAAACATCCTCCCAAGTGCCCAGTCAGTCTCCATCTATCCTATCTCGTTGACGGTCGTGTGCCGGAATTACTAATTCTTTGTTTTTCTATTTCCAATATTTTAGTTTGTAAAAAAAACCTTTTTTTAAAAAAGGGGTTCAGAAAGTACCCCATAACATTAATGGTGGCAGATAAAGGGAATTTTTTAAAAAAGTCCCAGGTACACCTCGCGAACTGAACTGTAAATAAAACTGTACTATATTCAGTGTTCAGTGTTCAGTGATACTAAACTCAAAGTGAAATCACGGTAAAACAAACCAGTGTAACAAATCAGTGTTCCAACCCAAAATCATCAAAACCGTACTAAATCAAAAAATATACTAAATCAGTGCTAAATCCTAAAACTGTGCTAAAGCCTAAATCTGTGCTACGTGTCTGTGGTTCCTGAAATTTCGAACAACCAAAGATTGACGATTACGTCAATCTCGCCGGGTCCAGCGCTCCGAGTTCCGAGAACGTCCAGCAGCCGACGAGACGCACGGGATGTTTATACAATCTGTTCTTATCGCCGCATTCCTGTCGCAGTAAGTGACTCTAGTACATTGATATAAAATAATTTTACATAGATTCACCGCGATATATTTACATCGATGTTAAATTTCTAGATTAAGCATTAGTTTAAGTCTTGTTTATAATTTGCGTAGTTTATAGTTTACTTTGATACAATGTCTGAAAGTCGAGCACCGAGTCCAAAACCTGAGGTCGCCTTGGAGGAGGATGAGGCACATATGGACTGTCTTTGTCCGCCACCTCCTGCTCCGTCTGGCCCAATTACTAGGTCAAACAAAAGAGGGGCAAATAAAACAATCTGCTGTACAGCAAGCTCACGAGCTGCTGCTGCTGCTGATGATCACGACGCAATTCCTACTGGAGTTATTTTTCAATTTATAAAACCCTATGATGGGTCGCGAGAAAAACTTCAATCATTCAGAACCAATTGCGATAATGCAATTAATCTCGGAAATGACAATCAAAAAAATATCATTTTTAAATTTATTCAGTCCCAATTAGAGAACAAAGCAGAAAGTGCGGTCTCTATTAAAGAATTCGCTAACTGGTCCCAATTAAAAGAATTTTTACAAACACAATTCGGAGAGAAAAAACACTATACACATCTACTTGCAGAGTTGCAAAATTGCAAACAATTATTTAATGAACCGATCCACCAATATTCGTTAAGAATCGAAACCTCATTATCAAAATTACTAACCGAAATCTCAATCTCTAGTAAATCAAAGAAAGAGCTCCCAGGTAGAGTAGCCTCCATGGAGGATTTAGCCTTACACACATTTTTATTAGGACTTAAACCGAATATATCAAACATGATTAGGTGTAGGGACCCTCAAAATCTAAACGAAGCCATTAATTTAGCGTTAAGCGAGGAAAAGATCCAAAATATGCTTCAAAAGAAAATTCCAACACCAATAAATCCGACAATCCAACGTATTCGTCCGCCTATACCACAGACTATATTTTGCAGGTATTGCAAAAACCCAGGTCATAGCATCGAAAACTGCAGGAAACGAGAATACAATAACAATAGGTACAGAACAAATCAAGAACAACAAAACAACAATAATAACCCCAGAATTAGGCCTATTCAATTTAATACGCACTACGTGAACGATGATACACAAAATTCACTCACCGTCCAAATGCCGGAAGAACCTAGCTACGATACAGTAGACAACCAAAAAAACTAAACACTGTCTTGTGGCGGTGTCGCACGGGACACAATAACAAATCCGACCCGAAATAATATTAATCAAAATAAATTCATACATTCTAAATCTCCTAAATCCAACGTCACAATCACTAAATCCACTGAATCTCCTAAATCTAAAATAACAGTCGCTGAATCCACTGAATCTCTCAAATCCAATACTACAGTCGCTGAATCCACTGAATCTCTCAAATCCACTAAATCTCCTAAATCTAAGGTTGCATTTGCTAAATCAACTAGACCCTCCGAATCAAACACTGCAATCGATAATAAAAAAAATACTAAATCCAGAGAAGCAAACGTTTTCGAAATAATAAATGACCCAACAAAAACTCTCTTACCTCATGTACTAATAGAGTCCTCCATATCTGACCTTCCGTTAAATTTACTCGTAGATTCGGGATCCTCAGTTAGTTTAATTAAACGCTCCTGTTTGTCTCGGAATCCTAAACTAGAAAAAGACATTATTAACATAAAAGGTATTGATCCAACAGTCGAGTCAATTCAAACTGAAGGTCACCTTAAATTAAAAATTAGATTACCAAAATCTCATAATATATCACATACATTCCACGTTATCAAAGAAATTAACTTACCATATGACGGAATAATAGGATCTGACATGTTAAACACGAACAACTGCAAAATTGATTACAATGAAAATCGTTTATATATTAATAAAACCTTTTTAAAATTACATTTTTTCGAACCAGCCTACATTATACCACCTAGAACTGAAATGGTCATCGAATGTTCTATAAAGAATCCCGAATTAAAGGAAGGACTCGTATTAGACCAACACTTAACTAAAAAGTTATTCGTTTCCAATTGCATAGCCAAAGTAAAAGAAAACAAGAGAATTAATTTAACAGTTCTTAACACGTCAGAGAAACCAGTAAATCTCAATCCCAATCTTTTACTCACCTTGCATCCCATAGATAACACATCTCATAAAAATATTAACTTTTGTCAACAACCTTGCTTAAATAGAACCAAAGAAGTTTTAGAATCACTCCGTGTCTCACACCTAAATCAGGAAGAATGCAATGCCCTATACGATACATGTTCCAAATATTCCGACATCTTTTATTTACCAAATGACACTTTCACCACGACTGACGCTATACAACATGAAATACGTACCACTTCCGATCAACATATAAACGTTAAGTCCTATAGATTTCCTGAAGTACACAAACAAGAAGTAAAATCCCAAATTAAGAAAATGCTCGACCAAAAGATCATCCAACCGTCTCTATCTCCATGGTCCTCACCAATCTGGATAGTCCCGAAAAAAACCGACGCCTCAGGACTCTTCTGATTTGCCCACTCACATAAAAAACATGACTGCTATTTTCGAAAGACTCCGTTCATTTAATCTCAAACTGCAACCGGACAAATGTGAATTCCTAAGAAAAGAGGTTGGCTATTTAGGACATATAATTTCAGAAGACGGACTTAAACCGGACCCAAACAAAGTCAAATGTGTACAAGAATTTCCAATCCCAAAATGTCCAAAAGACATAAAATCATTTTTAGGACTAATATCTTACTATCGACGCTTCATTCCTGATTTTTCTAAAACCTCAAAACCCCTAACATCACTCCTTCAGAAAGATGTGCCGTTCGACTGGACAAATGAACATCAACTATCCTTTGAAATTCTAAAAAATAAACTTCTATCCGCTCCCGTCCTCATATATCCAGATTATACGAAACCTTTTAACCTCACCTGTGATGCCTCTAATTATGCTATATCTTCTATCCTTTCTCAAGGTCCTGTTGGTAAGGACAACCCCATAGCCTACTCTTCAAGAACACTAAATAAAAGTGAAATCAACTATAGCACAACAGAAAAGGAACTGTTGGCAATAGTTTGGGGATGCAAAACCTTTAGACCCTACTTATTTGGTCGCAAATTCACTATTGTAACAGACCATCGACCTTTAAAATGGCTATTTAATCACACCGATCCAAGTAGCAAAATGCAAAGATGGCGACTCCAACTTCTAGAATACGAATACGATATTGTATACCAAAAAGGAAAATTAAATGCCGCAGCCGACGCACTCTCCCGATATCCCGTCAATCTTGTCTTACCACAAAAAGAAATTCAATCCTACAAATTCCAGCACTGGAGAGATAGATCCGAATACCTTAGACCGAGATCTGATGGATTTACTTATATCCCCCACATCTTTCGATCCGGATGAACTCATAACACCAGCAGACCTTAACCTAGATGAAACTGAATTAATAGAACCAGGACCTGGCACAAGCCAACAAATTATTGAATCTGACCTGCAAACTCCTCCTGCACCCTCTCCTATACTCCACGATCTTGTAAATGAAACCGAAACTTCAAATGCTCCTTCTCCTTCACCTGACCCTCCGCCCTTAAGTCCTCTGCAGTCAAGCCAACCTGAAAAAGATAAAAATGGTGAATCATATTCAAAATTCTTAAGTTTAAATAATAAATCTAATGATACACGTATCATACAACATAACGAGGATCCCCTTAAAGGACCTCAGAAACTAATAATAATTCCAACGTCAATTGATATGGATGAATCCATCCCATACGTTCAGGAAATAATCAATAATTGCCCTGAACCTGTCCGTGAAACATTCAAAAAACAAGAAAGGTCTCTCTTTGAATACTTACCTGTCGAAGGCAACAATAAAATTTATCTCTTCCTTTTCACAAAGGTGCACCACTTTGATTCTTCCACGTATCCAGATATCTTTAGATCTCTAAGAAATATAAGAAACCAAATAATGTTAAATTACCCATCTATTAACGACGTGAGCATAACAGATTTTCGAAATCCATTTGATAGGCTTTCTTTCGTAAAAATATATAATATGCTTAGTCACATTTTCGATGGAACACATATCACTATTCATGTTTATCATAATAATATAATTTATCCCGTTCCATCAGAAATTCAGAAAATCTTAAAAGAAAACCACGATATTCCCATCGCCGGACACCTAGGAAGTAGTAGAACGCTAAGCCGCATTAAGGAAAAATATTTTTGGAAAAATATGCGCAGTGACATTGAAACCTACGTGAAAAAGTGTTCGTCATGCCAGACCAATAAAGCATTACGTAAAATCAATCGTGCACCTATGGTCATAACATCTACATCTACAGCTCCCTTTGAAAGACTAGCAATAGACGTAGTAGGACCTCTCCCTGAATGTGGAACAGCAAAACTAAAATATATTCTAACAATGCAAGATGATTTAACCAAATTTAGTTTAGCTTACCCTATGCGCAGCATAACTGCCGAAGAAACTAGCGAGTGTCTTGTGCATTGTATCTCGCTGTTTGGAATCCCGAAACGAATTCTTACGGACCAGGGTACAAACTTTACCGCAGAACTATTCAGTAAAACTTGCGAATTATTCAAGATTAAACACTTATTCTCATCTCCGTATCACCCACAAACGCAAGGCGCTTTAGAAAGATCACATTCCACTCTGAAAGAACACCTCAAATCTTACATTAATGAAAACCAAGACAATTGGTCACGATATGTATATACAGCTGTATTAGCATATAACACCGCCATTCACTCTACTACACATTACTCACCTTACGAATTGTTGTTCGGATACAAACCATATATTCCATCATCCGTATATGACGATATCTCTTCTACCACTTACCCCGAATACGTAAAGATGCTACAACACCGCCCAAAATACACCCGCGAAAACGCCCTAGAACATATTGACAAATCAAAACAGACTTCAAAAAACTACTATGATTCGCGAACCCGATCCGTAGAATATAAAGTTGGTGATTTTGTATACCTAAAAAATCACTTAAGGTTGAGAAAAGCTCTTTCGCCTGTATGGAAAGGGCCATACAAGGTGGTTAAGATACATGGTAACCATACATTGTCTCTATTAATAAATAGACGACACGTAAGACATCATTATGATGAAGTCAAACTTGCTGAAGTCCAAGACTCAGTACCAACTCGAATGAGTCCAAACTTTAGTAGTTGAGAAGATAAAATATAATTATTAATTAGTTTAGTAGGCATAGAAAGATTAGTATATTAACAATATTTTAAAATTTTATTACAGCGGATGGGCTTTGGACAGCCAAGAATATGTTAAGGAAATCAAATCAAGTCCTGGTATATATTTTGATGCGATCGGACAGCTTAAAATAAGAACCGGATACCTCGATGTGGTCACCCCTCGTGACATATCATTTATACAACCACACATTAAAAACCTGAATTCCGTATTAAGCACGATACGCTTCACATGTCATCGCTTAGAAAACCAAAATGGAATAGACCTAAAATGCTTAAGTATATTAGAACCTTTAACCATTAGATACAATGATTTAGTTTCTGACTTTGCATCCATATCTCACTTGACCAGTGATAGAGCCAGGCGAGGAGCATGGTTTGGTGGTATTGGAATGATCTCCAAGACTATCTTCGGTACTTTGGACGAAGACGATGCTATAAAGTATGACAATGCAATCCAAACTATTCAAAATGATCAAAAACAATTGAGTTCCCTATTGAAAGAAAATATATTAGTAATAACTTTACATTACATAAAATAAAATCTAATGAAGCAAATCTTTTACTAACTATTGATAATTTTGCAGCTAAAGTAAGTAATTTATCTACTATCGTTAATGAACTTTATATAAGAACTGAAATAAATTCAATTTTGAGCAGTTTGGAAGCAGCCATGTTAACCTTGTCATTTCAACTGGAAAACATAATGAATGTTTAGCAGTCAAAATATTATACATCCAGCCATTTTACCTCCATCTGTGTTGTACCAGGAGTTGATCGATAATCATAGATACTTGTCCGGAGCTGTAAAACTTCCAGTGAACTTAGAATAAAGCAATATGTTTAAACTTATTAATATATCTAGTGTCATAAGTTTTAGTTTAAATAATAGGATTACTTTTGTATTAAGAATACCATTAGTAGCAACCAATGTATTTGATATATATCATAACATACCACTGCCTGTTGCCCATAGCAATGTCAATAATAATGTGTTTAGTTATATCATACCCAGTAATAAATATATAGCGATAGATAATTCCAAATCAGAATATTGTGTACTAGAGTCACTCGAAAGTTGTGCGACAATAGACCAAGACTCCTACGTGTGTGACATAACAACTATGTTCTCTACTAGTGCAAACCCTAATTGTGAAAGTGAACTTATTACTAAAGTATTAAATAGTGTACCGCAACAATGCAAAACAGATTTTATAGAAGGACATTTAGATATCTGGAAAAAAATTACTAACAATAAGTGGATTTTTGTACAAACAGAAACTAATAAACTTTATGTTGAATGTATTAATCAAACCGTTGTAAAATTAAACATAATTGGTACAGGATTCTTCTTTTTACCTACAGGATGCACAGCTTATTGTAAAAGCACAAAACTCATTTCAAATCCCTATACTGTAAAAATAGATTCTGTAAATATACAACCAGATTTTAATATAATTAATGATACATGCTGTACACTAGATAACCTCAAATTAATCAAAAGCAATGAGCCCCCTATCCATTACGAAAATATAGATTTAGACGCATTTACCCTAGAGGCAAAAACAAAATTAAAATCAATAGCACAAGAAACAGACAAAATAATTAATAAACACTCAATAATCAGATACGAGGCTCATTACTCTGTAATCACTTTAATTCTTATTATTGCAGTCTCATGTTATGTTATCTTTAGAATTTATCTTTTAATAAAGGGGCACAACCGTCAAAGTCATACTTCACCTTCCGTAACCCTAAACTTACCCAGTCCTAGCTCCTCAGTGAATCCAGATACAAACCTCAATCCAGCTTCTCCCAGATGCAGAATCCATTCCCAATCTCCTGTCACAGACCCTGTCTCACCTAACCAAACTTCGGTCTAATCCCCGAAGTTTAGTCCTAGCGGAGGGAGGTGTTATATCCTTTCCATGTTAGCCTTTTCCCTTACCTAAACCCTATCCATATTCTTTCCATCGACATCAGCAACCCTACTCCCTTTATATAAACATCCTCCCAAGTGCCCAGTCAGTCTCCATCTATCCTATCTCGTTGACGGTCGTGTGCCGGAATTACTAATTCTTTGTTTTTCTATTTCCAATATTTTAGTTTGTAAAATAAACCTTTTTTTTTAAAATGGGTTCAGAAAGTACCCCATAACAGTGCGTATGTATATAAAATCCGTACGATATGTCGGTGTGTGTATTGCAGTACGCCAGCAGCAAAGGAGCCAGAGCAGCGCTTAGAGCAATGATCATCATTGTGGTGAGTAAACCCTTAGACGTCATACGTTTAATAGCTAAACACTAGGTAACTGGAACTATAAACTATTAATATTTATGATGTAATCATGGAAGAAGTATATGGTTTTGTAAAATCAATTAGGTTAGGATATTATACGCATATTATGATCTACTGCACTTCACACAAGTGAAGACATTTAGCCAGAAAAATAATTTAAAAATATCGAATAAAATATATGATCCTATTACTATTATAAACGTGGATGGATGTTTGTTACTCTTTCACGCAAAAACTACTGAACGGATTTTGATGAAAATTGATATGAGCTATTGAGCCTCAACTTCTACAGTTGAGGCTCAGGATTAAAAAATAGGCTACATTTTATCCCGAAAAAGTATAGTGTTTCCGTGGGGTACAGGGATAATGTATTTACGCGAGCAGAGCCGCATGCAAAAGCTAGTCTTAATAAAGTTACATTGCGTTCTCTAAGGCACTGTAGTCAGTAACCTCACATAATCAGCTGACTTTAAAGCGAAAGCAAAATATTTACCTAAATTATATCAGTTCAATCAGCTGTGTCAGGTCAATGACGTAGAATCCTCAGTGCCGTAAAGAACGTAATGTTATTTTAATAAGTATTTTTTTTAGAATTTTTTAAATTATTTTTAAATATCTTAATATAATAAATCTGCCTTAACGTATTTACTTAAGCAGTAGTTTATATTATGCTCAAAATATCCATAATTTATTTTACCAAACCTTATACAATAAGAGAGAATATACCCAAAGTTATATATCATAAATCTTTGTTACAATAAAATTATTTATTATTTTGAATTTGGGCACTGCGAGGTACAGCGTAATAAATCAAAGCAAATGTAAATTTTGACCCCAAACATTATAAGATATGTTAAATGGTTTTTGATTTAATTCACGAATGACAATGTATAAAATTGGGTTTATTTTACACTACTCTAACTACGACTCGACTCGACTATCATAGTATTTTATTATATTACACAATGGTAATTATTGAATTTCGAAAGGTGCTAATTAAAAAAAAAAGCATTTTCGGCATGTCAATATATTTTTTGGATGTGTCAGGTTATGATCGCTCTGTATAGTGTATATTTCTATAAACAATTGATTGTAGAGATTTCTTGTTATTACATTTAGCAAGTATTTTACTTAGGTTAACTTCGTCTACAATGTTTTAACAATTCTTATGTTGGCTGGTTCTTTGAGTTTTAGGCCCCAGACTTGATGGAGTGTAAATTGTCTCCTCCTTTAGTACATATCAATAGAATAAAGTTAGTTCTTGCTGTATTAAAACTATGGTTATTCTATTCTCCATGGCTTGTGTGTTTGTCACCTATGCACCTTTTATCCCATTGTTTATACACAACATGGGTACTAAGGAA
Organism: Phengaris arion; assembly: GCA_963565745.1. Classification (NCBI taxonomy): domain Eukaryota; kingdom Metazoa; phylum Arthropoda; class Insecta; order Lepidoptera; family Lycaenidae; genus Phengaris; species Phengaris arion. Next base: position 6,784,040 of record OY751432.1, read on the forward strand.
TCCGAGGAAAGATTTCATTACATGGGGTAATCAATAAAAGCTATTATCATATAGCGTTTTCGGCATCTTAAACTGCTCTGGGATAGGGCAGTCGAATAGATACGGAAATAGTCGAACGAAACCAATTCACGAAGATATTTGACATACGAGACGATATTTGACAAAATGTTAAAGCACTGATTTGGACATTGATATTCGCCTATTTCCGTACACATTCGGGAGCCCTGCCTGCCCTACTGCGGGGCAATTTTAGATGCCGAAAACGCCAATAGGCAATATTACCGTACTGATAGTGTTATCAATTTAATGAGGGTGTTTGATATTTTTTCTGCCGTTAGAGGGCAGACCCAACGCACACAAAGCGTCATCTGGTGGCGTAAGTAGTATCAAAAACGGTTAATAAGAATTTTCGATTCTTTTTCTGTCACCAAGCGGCGCTTGGTAGCCCGACGGTCTTTGTCGTATCAAAAAGCTGTCAGATGTTTTTTTTTTAATTTAAAAACCCTCATTTAATTAATTTTGCTTAAATCACATATTAATGAATATTATAATTGACCTACAAAGCATGTCCTTTATGTACATAAGCAGGTTTGAGCCAAATTATAATCACAATAATTACATCTTAACAAAAATATTCTTTGAATATAATATATTTTATGATTTAGGCTAGAAATTACAAGCATTTTTATAATGATTTGGGAAATTAAGATTTTATTTCAAGGCAGGTTACGAGGGCGGCACTGAAAATTTCGGGAATCAAGGAAGTGACACAACATTACTATTTAAAAATGTATTTATTGCTTTTCGAAGTATTCTCCGCGAAATTTGACACATCCAACACATTCAATGACCAATCATTGAAGCAACCATTCCATTCGGAAGTTGGGGTCTACAAAATGGCCGTTTTGTAGGCGTCCACAGCTTCTTCAGGTGATGAAAATCTCTGACCACGCAATTTATTCTTTATTCTAGGGAAAGTATAGAAATCATTAGGGCTTAGGTCGGGGCTGTACGGCGGATGGTCTAATAATTCTATGATTTCTTGCTCTAAAAACTCTTTTGTTCTGTGCGCGGTGTGAGAACTCGCATTGTCGTGATGGAGGATGATGCGGCGGTTGCAGTTCTCTTTACGGAGTACAGAAACGACCTGTGGCAAACAAATGTTAGCATACCATTCTGCATTAACCGTTCTTTGTCCCTCAAGAGGAATAGTCGCAACATGGCCGGTTTTGGAGACAAACGTAGCGACCATTTTTTTTGCAACACTCCGTGAACGAATAATTTTTGTTGGCTTCAACTCATTTTCGAACACCCAAACTCGTGACTGGTTTTTTGTTTGGGGTTCGTACGCGTATATCCAGGATTCGTCACCTGATACGATGTTGTATACAGTATTTGAGGATCCTGCGTGGAATCTTTCGAGAGTTCTGACGCACCAAGTAACGCGAGCCGCTTTTTGCTCTTCACAGAGCAAATGCGGTATCCATCGGGAAAACAACTTTTTTACACCTAATTGTTCATGCAAGATTACTGAATTTCGCGGTATGTCACATGTCGATCTTCCTCAATCAGCTTACGCACAGCATCAACGTTTTCTTGGGTGACTGCAGTTTTTGGACGACCTTGACGGGGATCTTCACTGAGCTTGACACGTCCACGTTGAAATTCAGCGATAAATTGTGGTTTTGGATGGGGCTTCATCACAAAATGCAGAAATCATCCGGTCAATACACTGTTTTTGTGTTAAACCACTTCTAAAGTCATAATAAATCATCGCTCTAGAATTTTCTCGAGTCAATTCCATTTTCTCAACGACTAAACAAGTTTGACAAGACCTTGTGACAAGACCGAGAATCTTCTTTTAAATAAATAAACGGTATTCGATTTTTAAAACCAAGGAGTTTTAAATTAAAAAGATTTTAATATGACAGGAACAGTGGAAATATTCCATTCCCGATACTTTTAGTGCAGCCTATGTATGTGACTGGACCTGGTTTCCGCTGGGGGCGCGACTAATTTGACACTGGCTATGCAAAAAGTTTCTGATGATTCCACCAGTAAAATGTGTTAGAGTTAAATGCTAGGTTGCTCACATGGGGTCGTATAATGTAGTCACCAGTTAAACAACGCGACGGTCATATTATAAGAAACTCGGGTGGCGTCGTTGTACTTTCAAAGTGAGCAAGGCCGGCTAGAGTCACGAGTTAGGAGTCTGGCCATGAAACAAAAAATAAAAATAAAAAATTTATTCCTGGGCCTTAGAGTGATTGATAATAAATGTACCTACTGTAAAAAAATATTTCATCTTTTGGTTTTTATTAATTGTTAGACACATAAGTGACATGGAAATGAGCATTATCACGTTCACTGTTTCTTGATAATATAAACAAAACAGGACGATGACTACATCTAAATATATATAATATATATACTAATATATATACTCAGATATATTGAGGCATTACTACTTGGTAAATGTAAAAAAAATTAAATTATGTGTAGTAGTAGTAATTAGATACATCTAAAAAATACAAGTAAATTTTTGCTAAATTTGTAAGCAAAACCAACATCATTACTTTACTTACATCATATACAAAAACATTTATTATGGTAAGTATGAACTTAAACGCACAAATATGTTCCTGCAGCCGTATACTTTATACACTTTAACCTAGGCGTGACGTCACAGCTAGGTACGACTAGTATGGAGCGTGTTCACGAGACTTGCGAAATTTTGTATACAAATCGCTGTACCTTTGAAAATATTGATTTTTGACATACTGTTTCTTCTGAGAAGTTACTCATATTTAAGAGTACTATTCATTTATGCAATGGAAAAAAAGTCATCTAGCCTAATGGCACAATTTGTCCTTTATCTCAAAATTTGGCGGAACAAAAGTAAGCGCTCATGACTATACTTACCCCAGATTGAGGCGACTGTGGAGCAACTGGTATTCAACTGTTGCAGGAGATCGCGTGCAGCGCGTGAGCCGGTTCACCCGCAGCGCCAGCTACGTCGTGGGCTGGATACCGTGAGCTCCACGCCTTTGTCACTATGTAGTCCTAGCTTTATGTCCACACCCACACCGCGACCCCTCTGTCGCTGCTAAAACAACTCTGAAACTCTAGCGCCTTGTCAAAAAAAGATTTCCGCACGTAAATCGCGAGCAATAAGCCGGAACCTTGACTCGTGCCAGTCGAGCTGCTAGGGGGCGCCTTGCTGCGTCCAGCTGTTGACGCGCGTACAACGCGTGTACCGTTTCGCGACGAGTTTGCCCTTTCTGGGCAAGGTCTATATCTCTGATAATGAGGCCGATTGATAAGGAATATTTCATTTGACACCCACCCATTACGAAACCAGCGGTGGCGCAATCAGACCTGCTAACAAAATGTAATCCTGGGTATCTGATGTCAGTCAGATTGCGCAACCAAATAAACACCAGCGAGCTATACACGTGTATAGTTTTAAAACTGTAAACTGTACACGTTTCGCCACCACTGGTCTAGTGGGATATTTTAAAAAATCTTGATTCTAGCAGCGAAAGAGTTGACTATATTTTCTATGAACTTTTAATAAGAATGTTTATGCCAGGTTGGTTAAAAAGTAAAGCTTTTCCAATGTTAGATATAATCTTTTAGCTATGCTTAAAATTAATGTCTATTAGACCTATTATAAAAGTGTAAAATATTTAAAAGACAGGAGATAATATGTTTTGTATTTTTTTTTTTAATAAAATTTTAAAGTACTGATATAGGCTATATCATATTTTCTTAAATGATTTCAATAACAGACTCATGAAACTGATATTTAAAATGTAAATTTTTTCGTAATCAGCACATTTTCAGGGATAAATTGACTACACAATTGCAAAGAAACATTTTGACAATTAATTGTAAGAATGACTTCGATTAAACGATTGTAAGAAATGTGGTTGAATGTGACAAGATCTTTAAACTTCTAAATAGTAAAAGCAGGTCTCTTTCCCACCAATAAATTTAAAACAGCGATATTATGTATGAATCAGTCACAATTCTTGTGTAATGAATGTAATGGAAAGTAAAAATATATTTCTAATCTTAAGAGTGCTAATGAATTATTATTATTAATTTAATCATTAATTTATATTGTAATTTATTTTATTGTGCACATTCCATTAATGCATAACATGCTTCTCGGTTGGATACGGAGGATAAAGTGTAGACTTTGCATATTTTAATGTAATGTTTAAATGTAAAAATTTCTCTAATAATTTATGTACATACTTTAATTATTTTTCACTACAGCAAAATAAGTAGCGATTACATTTACATATTATTAAAATTAAAAAAATTGTAATAATTCTGTTTAATAAATATTAATATATATATATTCTTTAAAAACATTAATGTTATCTAAGTCGTATTGCGAAAATTATTCTTTAATGATACATTTGGATTGGTAACATGCCCTGAAAGGGAAACTATGTTCTGTATCAATGGATGAATATGAAAATTTTTAAGAAGCACTAGGTTTTGGATATCAGTAGACCGCTTCTAAACTTACATCCATGTGTCTTTTCACCAACGGTAAGGTTAGAACCTTTACTAGAGCATTGCATAGTTATGTCAACTTGCACGCACTTGCGTGAATACTGCACGTAAGAACGCACGTAAGTACGTACAACTTATGCGTTTCTGTTCTGCTACAAAAGTCACTGTATATAACCTTAACTGTATATCGCTTACATTAATAATATAAGCGGAGTTTTTGTATGGTGAGATATCATTAATTCAATGAGTTTGTCCAATCAACTTTATCAACATTCAACACCTTTTGCCAATGAAATAGCTGCTCTACTCTTGTGAACTGAATTGGGCTATTTCAAACATAATATTTGTACGAGACAAGTACCTACTTATGATTAAGGAGGTGCCTTTCTGTATGTAAAATGTCAAACGTTTAAAATAAGGTTTGTATATTATATGTTGGTATGTTACAAGGATCTCGATACCCAAAAAACCTACGCATTCTACGTGTTAATATTTTGAACCTTTAACAGCTACCTAAAGATTGTTTAAACTCAAGTTCTCACCAGTCAATCACGTTCCTACTTTTATGTATATTTGATAGTGAAACTGGGGTCGGAGAATCCATAACATTTGTGATAAACGTCATGCTTTTCCATATAAATGTATCGCTTTGACATTTTCGTATTAGATTTAAATGTAAGGTTATTTTTTTTAATTACTTGTATATGAATTTAGATTTATAAAAAAAATCTTTTATTATGATATTGTGAAATGAAAAAAAAAACCCTCGGCTTTAACAAACAAATTATTTAGGCATATGCCTAAATAATTTGTTTGTTAAAGCAAACGCCGAAATGACTCGCCGGTTTACCCACTAAAACTAACCTGCGGATTGCCATCAGCCGCTAAAAGGGGAGTGTCCCGGATCTGTCTAGCACAGGACACCCCCCGCAACTATACCCACTAAACCCCCCCCCCCCCCCCCCACCTTCCTCCACGCCGCCTCGTGACGGGGCCACGGGAACGATACACACATCCGCGACCCCGCCGGCGGCAGGCGCACCCGATGGCAAGTGCGCCTTTCCCGCCCCGCCTCCACCAGCACTGTAGCAGACTCCCCCCGAGTCTGCCACAGTACTGGTGGAGGCCAACTACACCTCGGCCGCAGAGGATAGGGCAAGCGGCGCGCCGTAATACCAAACTTGCCTCTTCCCCTGCGGCCCCACCGATGCCGCCCCCGTGCGGAACGGCCCCGCCAGCTCGCAGGGGGGTAGGGATAGCGGCACAACACCACCACCCTCTCCCCCTGCGACCCTCCACGGCCGCAGAAGATAGGGAGTACGGCGCACCGTAATACCGGCACTCCCCTTCTTCCGTGGCCCCACCCCCAGGCGCGTCCGCAGCGGACCGGCCCCTCCAGTCCGCCGGGAGCGCCCCTCCTCGGGCCGGCCCGGCCCCCCGCCAAGCCGGCCCTGGTTGCCTCCTCGCCTCACCGTGGTCCCCATCCACGGTTACTGAGCCCCTCCGCCACGACAAGGCGGGCAACCATCGGGGGGACCCCCCGCAACCTAACCTAACCTAACTTTTTTTTTTTTGATATCGCAGGGGAAAGGTCATTACGCCCTTCCCGGGTTGGGGGACCCGGGGGTATGTGGGACTCCCGGCGCGACTCGCCGGTTTACCCACTAAAACTAACCTGCGGATTGCCATTAGCCGCTATAAGGGGGAGTGTCCCGGATCTGTCTAGCACAGGACACCCCCCACGACCGGCCGGTCTACCTCTATAGGGACCGGATTCCACCACAATTAGGGGCCGCTCCGACAACCTGAAGCGTCCCCCTCGGTGCCGGGACTAGCTAAGCCGAGGAGGTTCCCATCCTCTCCCGGAGCTCCGTTAGATGGAAGTTTGGAGGTTCGCATAGCGACGCCTCCGCACTCCCGTCCTACGCCAGCGGAGCGGAACAGAGGATGGATCGATCTTTCTGTTCCGCTCCGCGGTCTATTTCTGCGAAATTACGGATTCGCAGAAAGAGACCGCCGCCTGCCAGGCCTCATCGCTCTCGAGCATGCAGCGAACCACACTCGAGAGCGAGCGCCCAATCACTGCCACGAGATCGTGGCGTTGCACGGCCCATCGGTCGCACACCTCGAGGGTGTGCTGGGCCGTGTCCTCCGCAGCGCCACATTCGTGGCAGGCTGGCGTAGGCTCTCTCCTGGCGACCTTACACAGGTACGCACCAAAGCATCCATGCCCGGTGAGCACCTGTGCAAGGCGGAAGGTGAGGGGTTTCCTCTTGCGGCGCATCCACACCGCAAGTACTGGTCGCAGTGCCGCGGCCGTATGTTGGCCGTACGGTGACTGTGCCAGGACCTCTCCCCACCTCCTCAGCAGCCACTGCTCTCCAAGCCATCGGAACCGCCTTAGCTCCTCCCACGAAGGGACCTTGCCACGTGACCTCCTCTCTGCCACGAGGAGGTTTAACTCGGCGAGGACCCTCGCCATGAGCTCCCACGGCGGTTCCCCCGCCAGGGCAGTAGCTGCCGCCCAGGAGACTGTACGGTAGCCCATGATGACCCTCACTGCTATGAACCGCTGCATTTTGTGCAGCTGGGCCACATTACGCACGGTGAGGGCATCCGCCCAAATTGGGGCTCCGTACAGGGCCATACTCCGACAGACTCCGGAGTACAGCCGCCTGCAGGCTTGGTTGGGCCCCCCCACATTTGGTAAGAGCCGGCCCAGCGCTGATGCCACCCTCACGACCTTCGGCCCCAGCTGTTGGAAATGGGGGCCGAAGGTCCACCTCCCATCCAGGGTGAGTCCGAGACACTTAAGGGTTGGACTCACCCTGACTTCCGTCTCTCCGATAAGGAGTCGTGCATCCGGTGGGGGTCCTTCCCTCCCAGGTCCGCGGAAGAGCAGGGCTTCGGTCTTGTCTAGACGTACCCGAAGCCCCAATCGCTCTATGCGGCTGACAACGAGGGCTGCCCCTCCTCAGCCAGCCGCGCAGCTTCCTGATATGTCCTTCCCCGGAACGTGACGTAAGTGTCATCTGCATAGCAGATGACGTCTGCTCCGGGAAGGATGCCGCTCCGCAGGACCCAGTCGTAGCCGACGTCCCCGAGGTTCGGTCCCAGAACCGAACCCTGGGGGACGCCGCACTCGACCTGCCGCCTCTCTAAGGACCCCGACCGATCCTCGAACACGACCTCCCTATCGGAGAGATACGCGTCCAACAGCCTCCCGAGATACGGAGGCACTTCGAAGTACTTCAGTGCTTCGCGTATTACGCTGTGGGGAAGGCTGTTGAAGGCGTTGGCGATGTCCAAGGACACCGCCACCACCACCTGGGATCCCGTGTTCCGCTTTATCCGTCACCGACTTCAGGCGCCTCACCAGCAGTTCCGGCTGGAGCGTTTCCGTCAGTGGGGCCGACTGGGCGCGAAGTTTGTCTCGCGCCCTCTTATAAGGTCGACCCCACGGGTCATTCTCAAGACCCTCCACCAGCCGACCGACTGATGGCCAGCTGCAGGCAGGCCGGCCAGGGTGAGCCCAAGATATTTGATTGTGGGGCCCATCCTGATCTCCTCCTCTCCGACCTGAAGTCGTGCACCTGGGGAGGGTCTTCGGTTCCCAGGTTCGCGGAACATGAGGGCTTCGGTCTTTTCATAGCGAACCCAAAGCTCCAACCTCCTGATGCGGCCAGCCACCAACGATACTGCCGTTTCGGCCAGCCGCCTCGCCTCTTGGTAACTTCGTCCCCGGGATGTGACGAAAGTGTCATCCGCATAACAGATGACACTCATCCCGGGGAGGCGGCGACATCGCAGGACCCAGTCGAAACCAATGTCCCAGAGGAGGGGTCCCAATACAGACCCCTGTGGGACACTGCATTCGACTCCCCACCGCACAAAAGACCCCTCCCGATCCTCCCACACGACTTCCCTGCCGGAGAGCCAATCTTCCAACAGTCTTCCGATATACGGGGGCACACCGAAGTATTTTAGTGCCTCCCGTATCGCGCTGTGGGGAAGACTGTTGAAAGCGTTGGCGATGTCGAGCGACGCCCCCAACACCACCTCCCCCTCGCGTTCCGCCTCCTGCGTCACCGACGCCTAATTAGACTAGGCGCCTAATTGCATCGACGGTAGACCTACCGGGCCGGAAACCGAACAGAGAGTCAGACAGTCTCGGACCCGGTCCCTCCTCCAGATGCCGAGCGAGTCGAGAAGCCACAATTCGCTCTAGGGCCTTCCCGACTTCGCTCAGCAGAACGATAGGTCTCACCGCCGACGCTTGGTCCGGTGGCCGGCCCCCCTTTGGCAATAGGGTGAGCCGCCCTACCTTTCACGCCCTCGGGAACTGGCCCGACCGAAGGCAGTGGTCGAACAGTTCCCGGAGGGGGTCTTCGAGGTGCACGAGTGCAACGGAAAGCACTTTACCGTGCACCCCGTCCGGACTCGGCGCCCTCTTCTTACTCCGGAGGAGGAACAGAACCGCCTCCATCTCCTGGTTGGTGACGGGGGGCGGAACACCCTCCACGGTCGAGTCCGACGTCCGCCGAGCCATTCTCGGAGGAACGAATACTGCCGGGGGGTCAGGGAACAACTCCCTGAATAACCCATTCGAAATCGGATGTTAGACGTGCTATATAGTGAGAGATTATATACTCTACATCGGTGTTTCGCTGAGTCGCTGAGTCTACGTCCGTCATGCTTCTTATCTTCACCTCCGTGATCGCCAGTTCACTGTAAGTCTTTAGTTACTGTTTCTCAAACATTAAAAGTTCTCTGTTTTCCAAACTTTATTTTATATTAGGTAAAATTATTATTTGCAACCGTTAGATTTATTTAGGCATATTATTATAGTGATATGACTGTACTGTAATCCTCCTCGTCTAACGTTAATGTCGGCACCAGGAACCAGTAAACCAGCTGAGCCTATTAATCTTCCAATAATGCCAGCTGTAGAATTAAATATTTTAATTAAATTTATCGGAAAGTTTGATGGGAGTAGAGATAAATTAAATCCTTTTTTAAGTAATTGCAACAATGCACCAGGGTTAGCTAACGACGAACAAAAGAAAATAATTTTTAAATATATATTAAGTCGGCTAGAAGGTCGCGCAGAGTCCGCCGCTAATATTAAATAATTCGACGACTGGTACCAATTAGAAGAGTTTTTAAAAACACAGTTTGGAGAAAGAAAGCATTATACACATCTCCTAACCGAACTCCAAAACAGTAAACAGGGTGTTAGTGAGTCAGTTAATCAGTTCTCTCTCAGAGTTGAAAACTGTCTTAGTAAATTACTCACCGAAATTAATGTCTCAATTCCTACTAAGAAAAAAGGCGAACTGACTGGCCGGGTCGCTGCAATGGAAGATTTGGCGCTTCACACTTTTTTAACAGGATTAAATCCAAATATATCCACAGTTGTTAGATGCCGCGAACCCAATGACTTAAATGAAGCTATAAATATAGCCATATCCGAAGAAAAGATTTACCATGCTACTAAGAGGTCAAATACAAACTTAAATAATAACCATCATAATAATTACGCATCTAATAATAGTAATAACTTTCAACCCCGGAACTCGTTTAATAATAATAACAAGAAGGATCAATACCCGCCGCGTCATAATTCAAGTAATTTTACTACACCTGTATGTAGATATTGTAAATACCCAGGACATACGATTGAAAATTGTCGTAAACGTCAGTATAATAACAATCGGATGAGGAATAATAATTATAATAATAATTCGAGGCCGTCTAGACCAAATCCAATTCACTATACTCAAGATTTTACTAATTCTCACAGGACTGACGATAATAATATCATCCAAGACAACTCTTATGACGAAGTTGATAATTTAAAAAACTAAATCACGTCTCATTTGGGCGTCGTGTGAGACACAAAAGTGTTAAAATCGACACCGACCAACGTAATATATTTTTGATTTCTGCTAAATCATTAAATACTATATCCTCTGAATCTTTTAAAAATACTATATCCGCTGAATCTTTTAATACTAAATCCTCTGAATACTTTAATACTAAATCCACTGAATCTAATAACACTGAGTCTTTAAATAGTAATAATTCTAAGTCCACTGTGCCCACTAAACATAGTATACCCTCTGAATCTATAAATAATGCTATATCCACTGCGTCTATTAAAATTACTAACCCTGCTAAAAAACCCACTGAGTCTTTTGGAAATTCTAGATCTACTAAGTCCTTTATTACCAAATCCGATGGATCTTCAAAAAATTCCGAAACTACTAAACCCGAAATAAGTGAAGCCGATCTCTTAGAAATATATGAGATTAATACTAACCATACAAATAAAACATTGCCGCATGTATTACTTTATACTCAAGTCTCTGACATTCCCCTAGCTCTCCTAGTCGACTCTGGTTCTGCTATTAGCCTATTAAAGAAAAATGCTGTAATGAAACCACAAAAATTCATACCAGAACAAATTAAAGTAAAGGGCATAGATCCTGGAAAGGAAGTAACACATACACTTGGTCATTTCAATCTAAATTTATACATATCTCATAATTCGAATCAATTTATCTCTAGTAAAAATAACGATATCCTAAAAATAAAAAAATATGAAATTAAATTAAATTTTTACGAACCAACTTACCTTATCCCAGCTCGTACAGAGACAATCATCGAATGTTCTGTTGTCAACTCTGAACTGAAAGAGGGTTTAATAGTAGACTAAAAATAATCTAAGGATTTATTAATTGCTAATTGCCTCGTAAAAGTGAAATCCAATAAAAGAATAAATTTATCCGTTGCAAACATCTCTGAATCTCCAATACATATCAAATCAAATTTAAACTTAGTACTTTTACCTTATAAACCTAATGACCTTAATAATGAGAATTCTCCGATATCTGTTAATTCTGTTCACACTGTATCATACACAAATAGTTTTCGACGCACCCAAGAGGTTTTAAATCAATTACGAATATCTCACCTGAATAAAGAGGAAATAAACGCTCTTTACAAACTATGTTCTGACTATTCTGACATCTTTCATCTTCCCGGAGAACAACTAACTTACACGAATGCAATCCAACATGAAATTAAAACTGTATCCAACATCCCAATCCACACTAAAACTGACCGTTTTCCGGAAGTTCATAAAGAGCAGGTAAATAGACAAATTAACGAAATGTTACAACAAGGAATTATAGAACCTTCATCATCTCCATGGTCGGCACCCATATGGGTAGTCCCAAAAAAATTAGACGCATCCGGTAACCGCAAATGGCGAGTTGTTATTGATTATAGGAAATTGAATGATGTCACGATTGGAGACTCCTACCCCATCCCAAATATCACCGAAATCCTAGACCAATTAGGCAAAAGTAGATATTTTAGCACCCTCGACCTTGCTTCCGGCTTCCATCAAATTAAAGTTTCCCCTGAAGACTCAGTCAAAACCGCATTTTCCGTCCCTCAAGGGCACTACCAATTTAAACGCATGCCATTCGGGCTAAAGAACGCGCCCTCAACATTTCAACGTCTTATGAACACCGCACTTTCTGGGCTTCAGGGCTTGCGCTGTTTTGTATATCTTGACGACGTAGTAATATATTCCTCTGACCTTACCTCCCAAATCCAAAATTTAACCGCAATATTTGATAGGCTCAGAAAATACAATTTGAAATTACAGCCAGATAAGTGCGAATTTCTTCGACGAGAAGTCGTCTATCATGGCCACATTATAACCGAGAATGGTGTAAAACCTAACCCGGATAAAGTTGAAGCAGTCACTCAATTCCCTACGCCACAATCTCCTAAAGACATAAAATCGTTTCTAGGTCTAGTTTCTTACTATCGCAGATTCATACCCGATTTCTCAATGACAGAAAAACCTCTAACCTCTCTGTTAAAAAAGGACGTAATATTTAAATGGGAAAATCAACAACAAGTAGCTTTCGATACACTAAAACACAAACTTACCACTGCTCCCGTTCTCTGTTACCCCGACTTCAACCTGCCTTTCATCCTTACTTGCGATGCTTCCGATCACGCCATTGGCGCTGTACTATCGCAGGGTCAAGTGGGTAAGGATCGTCCCGTCGTATTTGCCTCACGCACACTTAATAAAAGTGAAAATCATTATACGGTAACAGAAAAGGAACTTTTAGCAATAATATTTGGCTGTAAAACGTTTCGTCCATATATATATGGTCGGAAATTCACTATAGTCACTGATCACCAACCCTTAAAATGGCTTTTTAACCATTCTAATCATAATAGCAAACTCCAAAGATGGCGCTTACAACTAGAAGAGTACGAGTATGAAATAGTCTACCGCAGGTTAAATTCGGCAGCCGATGCTCTATCGCGCTATCCAGTCAACCCTATCTTTCCTGACGACTATGATGCACAATTATTCCCTGAACCCTGTTGAAGATCCTTTTGACTCTGTCCCTTCTCCAAATAATATATTAGACGAAATAGGTACAACCCCTCCGAATCCCGAACAAATACATAACGAAACTACTCATCAAGATAATAATAATGTCGACAATAACGTCATCCCTGAAAATCCTAATACGTTACCTCAAATTACAACATCACCAATACCTAATTTGTCATTTGAAGACATTCCCTCCGTATGCTGGCGTTGATCCCGAAAATATTATTCCATTACCCAACGATAATCTCTCGGACATCGGTTCTTTAGGTCCTAATCCACGAAGTTCTGATATAGACTTAAATTTTGATAATATATCCTTACCTTTACCTACCAGGATCTCTATACCTACGGCTTCGAAAGAACCGCAACCACCACCTGTAAATATAAATAGTAACTAGAAATTTTCTCAATTCCTGAAAATAATCGCGGATAAAAATAAAAGTTTTAACACTAATATTATTGAACATAATGAAGCATTACTTAAAACCTTCTGTTCACACATTCTTGTTCCAACTTCCATCGATCTCGATGAAGCTAATCCTTATATAAATGATATCTTATCGTACTTTCCTAATAAAGATGAAATACTACAGAGTGAAAAAGAATTACATTCGTATAAGAAAATAGAACATAATACCAAGAATTACTACTTACTCTTTACTAAGGTACATCACTTTGAAGAAAGTTCTTACCGCGATATTTTTCAGTCTCTGGAAAAAATAAAAAATGTATTAGTTAATTCGTCTATCATAACAGAAATTGCTATATCCGATTTTAGAAATCCTTTTGATAAACATGCATTTAGTAAAATATATAACATGATTACTTACCTATTTCACGACTCCAGTATTGCTATTCACATATATCATAATAATATAATGTATCCCTCGCTTAGCGAAATTAAAACTATATTACGAGAAAATCATGACTTACCCGTTTCTGGACACCTCGGTTCCGTCAGAATGCTGAATAGAATTAAGGAAAAATATTACTGGAAAGGAATGCGTTCAGACATTGAAACATACGTTAAGAATTGTACACAGTGCCAGGAGAATAAAGCATTTAGGCAAATTAATCGAGCACCTATGCAGATAAGTACAACGTCCACTGCTTCCTTTCAACGAATAGCTATCGACGTCGTAGGTCCCTTGCCAGAGGCAGGTACTGCTAAACTTAAATACATCATGACTTTCCAAGACGATCTCACGAAATTCTCAACAGCTTATCCTATTCGATCAACGACTGCGGAAGAAACAAGCGACTGTTTGATCCATTTTATTTCTCTATTCGGCATCCCTAAAACTATTTTATCAGATCAAGGTACTAATTTCACAGCGGACTTATTTAAGAAAACTTGTAGTTTTTTAAAAATTAAACAAATTTGGTCAACTTCGTATCACCCGCAGACTCAGGGAGCGCTAGAACGCAGCCATTCGACCTTAAAAGAATATCTAAAATCATTTACTAATCAAAGTCAAGATAATTGGCCTCGCTACGTCTACACAGCCATGCTCACTTACAACACTAATGTACATTGCACAACGAAATACTCACCTTATGAACTTCTATTCGGACATAAACCTTTTCTCCCAGATTCGATTTATAATCCTCCCCAAGACGCTACCTATCCCGAATATCTTAAAATGCTCCAACATAGATTAAAACTCTCTCGTGATAAAGCAATCCAAAACATAGTCCAATCAAAACAAACCTCGAAAACTTATTATGATAACCGTTCTCGACCAATTACGTATAAAGTAGGTGACTATGTGTACCTTAAAAATCACCTTAGACTCATAAAAGCTTTGTCACCCCAGTGGAAAGGTCCCTACAAAATAGTTAAAATACATGGCTATAATACACTATCTTACTAATAAATCGTAGGCATGTGAAACATCACTTCGACGAAGTTAAACCTGCAAATATCCCAATAACATAAATAATTCACTAATGAAGTAGTATCAACTTAATTCTTTATAAATCCACATATTAAATAATTTAAATTAAATATATACAAAAGTTATCGACTAGTTCTTATGATGGCATTACTAATATTAATTACATCTAATTATTAAACATACATATACTATAATTAATTCCTTATAAAAATAAATATTATATACGACATTTATTTTTCAGCGTTATTGCACTAGCGCAACAGGATTATGTCAAAGCAATTACGTCGAGTCCCGGAATATATTTTGATTATTTAGGACAACTCAAAATAAGAAGAGCTTACCTCGATACCATGATACCAGTTGACACATCTTATATCGGGCCACACATTGAAAACGCTAACTCTATTTTAGGAACTGTTAGATATATTTTATGTAAACAATATGAAGCGTTAAATGATATCGAATGTCATAGCATGTTAGAACCTATAACAGCACGGTATTACGACATAGTCAAGGAATATGATTCAATATCACATCTTATGTCTAAGGGTAGCAAACGGTCAGCTTGGTTTGGTGGCATTGGAACTGCTTTCAAACATATTTTTGGAACTTTAAACGAGGACGATGGAATTAAATACAATCAGGCGATTGAAATTGTAAAACATAACCAAGGAAAACTGGCTTCCTTAGTAAAACAAAATATATTAGTTACTAAATCTTCATTAAATTCATATAATAAAACTTTTCATGAAATGAAAATTAATGAAGCTCGTTTAAATGATGCTATCGACAACCTCTCGGTAAACATCCGTAATTTAAGTAATGTGTCAAATCATTTAGTTATTATAACTAATATTAACTCTATCCTTAACAGTTTAGAATCAACGCTTTTAACTTTGTCTTTTCGTTTAGAGGACTTATCAAACGCTATCGCATTCAGTAGTCAAAACATCCTGTATCCATCGGTTATAACGCCGAGTCAATTATACCGAGAACTTGCCGAGAATCACATTCACCTAAACAATGATGTCGAGTTTCCTGTAAATTTAGAATTAGATTATATGTATCACCTAATGAAAATTTCAAAAGTATTTTGCTATTACATAAATAGGAAAATTATATTTGTACTCAGAATTCCTCTAGTCGCTCCAGGCGTATTTAATTTGTATCATAGCATAGCTTTTCCGATACCCTATGACCCGGAAAATCCGGACACTTATACTACCATTATACCTAGCACTAAGTATATCGCAGTGACTAGAGACAAACAACATTTTTGTAACTTGAGTGACTTGGACGAGTGTATCACTATCGATCCCCAAACCTTAATATTATGTGACGTGATGAATATATACTCTATAAGTGAATATCCAACCTGTGCAAGTGAACTATTATTAAAGGTTATGAGAAAACCTCCGACACAGTGTGAAACTAAGTTCATTCATGGACATTTAAAAATTTGGAAAGCATTAGCTAATAATCAATGGATTTATATACATTCTGCTCCGACACAATTATCCATAGATTGCCAAGATCAGTCTGAAAAGGTTGTCACCCTACTGGGTACTGGGATTGTGTCGCTTCCCGGCAATTGTGTCGCATTTACTTCTAGTACTTGATTAATTCCTAATAGTAATAATTTTGTGAATTTAACTATAACCCCTATGTCGTCTGATTACAATTTAATCAATGACTCTTGTTGTAACGTAAACAAAATTTTACAATTACTATCATCGAATAATGTGCCCCCTATATCTTTAATAAATACTGATTTAGACGATTTAAACTTAAATGATCAAATTTCAAATTCTTTAATTAAAAAAGCTGACAAAATAATCGATCAGCCACATATCATTAAATACGGGACACACTATTCTACGAGTATAACTCTATTTTTAATTGTTTTAGTTAGTAGCTTTATATCTTACAAGATCTGTAGATACACTTTTATTAATAAATTTATTAACTCTTGCAAGAAGACGGAAGGTCCAAAATCACCAGTCGAAATAGAACTGGATGAAGATATAATTACTACCCCGCCTAGAATTAGAATTCATTAAATTTGGTAAAGTTCGATTTTTAACCCCGAACTTTACACTTAACCGGGGGGTTGTTAACCTCCAGCAATGTTAACGCGTCTTGAAAGTTATGCATCACGTCATAATATCTTAACTCAGAATCAGTATGGGTTCCGAAAAAACAGCAACACTGCCTTAGCCTGCTTCAATCTGATTAAAATAATCACAGAATCTCTAAATGATAAAATACCGGTTTCTGCTATATTTCTCGACATGAGCAAAGCATTTGACCATGTCGATCACGCCCTTCTGCTGTACAAACTTGAAAAATACGGTATAAGAGGAACTGCCAACAATTGGTTAAAATCCTATCTATCACATCGGTCCCAATGCGTCGAAATAAGTAGAATAATAAATAAAAATAAACTTTCTGTGAGATCACAGTTTGAAATAAATGCTTTCGGTGTTCCCCAAGGAAGCCTACTAGGTCCTTTCTTATTCTTACTGTACATAAATGACCTACCTAAAATAACCCATCATCCAACGATACTATTCGCAGACGACACCACTCTCATCGTGAAATGTAATGACAAGGACACTTTTGAAGCTGAATTAAATTCTACTCTGGAAAAAATAATTAAATGGCTTGATAATAATAATCTCAAAATCAATATTAACAAAACACAGCTAATTCAATTTCAAACTTACAAAAGTAAAAAATATAATTTAAATATACAATTTGACAGAACAAATATTTTGGAAGTTGACTCAATTAAATTTTTAGGACTCATACTTGACAAGAACTGTAACTGGAAGGCCCATATAGATCATGTGTGTAGTAAGCTGGACCGGTTCGTTTATGCTTTACGTAGATTACGTCAGACGGTAGGTGCTGAGGCGGCACTAACCGCGTAGCACGGCTATGTATCATCGGTCCTCTCTTACGGTCTGCTGTTGTGGGGTAATTCGGTAGACATCGAAAAAGCATTTCGTATCCAAAAAAAATGTGTGAGAGCTATTTGTGGTGCCTGGTATTTGGATAGCTGCAGACCATTGTTTAAAAAATTACGTTTGTTACCACTAGTCTGTATGTATATTCGAGATCTCTGTATCTTTGTTAGGCTACATCCAGAATACTTTAAACAGAACTCAGAGGAGGGTAGAAAAAATGAAAGATATAAATTTAAACTGTACCGCCCTTGGTGTAACTTGAATTTATACAGAGATAATGCATACATACAAGCTATACACATATTTAATAATTTACCTAATCAATTCAAGGAATTGCCTACAATTTATAAATTTAAAAGAAATCTGACATCTTGGCTTGTAGAAAATAGTTTCTATGACATAAATGAATTTATACTACAAAACAAAAAATGACCTGTATCAATTAGTCAATATTATCAAAAATCTTAAATTCATTAAATTAAGTGCAAGTAATATTATTGATAAATAAAAATAAAGTTGACATTTAATTATATGACTTTGAAGTGATTTTTAAATTATAATACATTTGACATTGAACTTATTTAATTATTTATCTTGTGACCTAAAATATTTTGTGACCTAATGCATTCTCAAATTAACATTTTAACTATTTATATGATTTTTAACTTTATTATTTTAATATATATGTAATAAACTTTCTGTTAACATAATGGTCAAAACCAATTATTTATTGTATAATCTATAGATCGACCAATTGCTTTTACTTTATATTTAAAACTATAGTTTTAAATATAAAGTAAAAGCAATAATTATAACCTAGACTCTGGAGATTGTATATTTTAATTTCACACACCATGCTATCATGGTAGAATGTATGTTTTTTTGTTAAACTTACCATCTGCATATGTAATACTATGTACTTACTATATTCAGTGAATAAATGATTTGATTGATTGATTGATCAATGTAAGTAGTTGGGCTGACTAGACCTTAAGTCAAGTCAGCATATCTTAACATTATATTAGGTCGCCCGTCGGCCGGAGGTCGCCCACTCTTCCACCTCTTTCCCTTTTGGGTTCGTGATCGGGGACCCCACGCCGAGGCTTGGCGTTGAAGTCCCCCGCCACGACCACGGGAAGAGGGGCCAGCCGCCTCACTAGCGGCCCTAGAGCATTGAGAATTCAGGTTCGGAGAGAAGTACACCCCAACTTCTCCCCGAACCGCCACCACGTATGCGGGGTGGGCCAGCGCCTGTTCCAACTACGATGGCTACGGAGTCCGCCGCCTTGCCCGCGTCCGTGCAAACGGCACATTTAGGGCGCTCCGCCTTGCACCCAGGCACCATGTGTCCAGGCTCGCCGCAGCGGTAGCATAATCCGCTGCGGTCCTTCTTCGAGGGGGGGCACAACGCCGAAAGGTGCCCCCTTCCCAGACACCTGAAGCAGTGACTGGGACGCGCATCAACAAGGTGGAGCGACACCTTGCTCCACCCCACAGCAATGCTGCCCAGCGCTACCAACTTTTTGGCAGCTGTCACCGGGCAGCTCATGCGGGCATAGCCCGACCCCATCAACCCGCGCTGAATCTCTCCCACCCAGACCTGAGTGGAGAGACAGCCACCCTGCCTAGCGACTGCGGCCTTAACTGAATCCGCGGTTGCAGCATCCGAAAGGCCCGTGATATAGGCAAGAACCTCGGTCAGGCGAGCCGCCAATGCGTCCGCCTTCTCATGACTGGCGGAGCCAGGTATCTCAATCAACCTGGCTCCGGTGGCCGCCTGTCTGATGCGGAGTGGGCCGATACTCAGCTCCTCCAGCTTAATTGACGTCTCCGCCTTTTGTAAGGCGGAGCTGTACGTCATGCCCCCAGCCGCCGCTTCCGGCCTCAATTTAATAACCACGGCCGTGGAGCGGGGCAAAACAACTTTGGGCCCCTTAACCACCGCTTTAGCTGGTAGTTTTGATGGCACCTTCTTCGAAGAGGTCTTTCGGCGAACGACCTCTGTCCAAGCCGCTGCAGGCTCCTTTGAAGCACCCGCTGTTGTTGCAGGTGCCTCTTTAGAGGCGCCACCCGATGCAGCAGGCGCCTCTTTCGGGGCGGGTGGGCCAGAGTTGGCCGACTTTGCCGACTTCGGCCCCTTTCCCTGGCTCCTCTTAACCTGAGCAGGGGCTGGGCGCAACTCTGGACGCACTGGGAGCGCCGGAAACTCCTCCCGGACCATAGGGCGGATCACTGGCGCCGACGACAGTGACAGCACCGGTGAAACGTCCCGATCCTGTGCATTAGTTGCCGCCGGACACTCTTTATTGACAGCCCTATTTTCGCGGACTGCCTTTTTCCTGTCAGCCGCCAAGGGTGGGCGAACAACAACTGGTGGCGGCAAACGGTCTTCTAGTGCCGCCAACCACCCATCAACTAAATTGCCCAACAGGCAATGGCAGGCAAAACGCCGGGCAATGTTGTTCTCTAACATGCCCAGCTGTTCGCTGGACATCGGACTCGACGACGGCGACGACGACGACTTCTTAGCCGACACCTTCTTCGCCTCCTCAAATTCACGTCTATAGGCGCGCACCTCCTCCCGAAGGTTTGCCACCTCCCGCTTCAGCCTCCCATTATCAGCACGGAGGCGGCGAGTCTCTTCGGCCTCATGTCATGTCAGTGCGCGCCATTAGGGTCTCGAGCACCGTTTTAACAGTACCCGTTGCCCGACGAATCTCGCTGGCATATCCCCCTTTTAAATTGGTGGATCTGCCAGCCAGACTGAGGATCTCATGCAGGTTCGCCTCGGCCGCCAGCATTAGGTCCTTCGCCCCCAGAACGTCAACGTCCAGGTCCAAGGGGCCAGGAGGGATCACTTGCTCTTTTGGCTCCACGTCTGCCCTCAAATACGCCCTTTTATCGAGGGCGGTGACAAATTAGGCCTCTCGAGCCTCCTCCATTCGGTCTCTTACCGCCTGACGGGCACTATTTGCAGCCCCACGAGCTCTCCCACGTTTGGCAGCATTTTTCCGCCCCTCTGAGTAGCCCTCAGCCACGTCCTCCGTGTCCGAGCCAGAAGCCCCCCGTTGAAAGGGAAAAGAACGTTTACCACGGTAGGCCTCAACTCGGAGTTGGACTGCATCGACCAGTCCCCCAATACCTCTTCAAGCGTTATCCCGGCTCGGGCATAGCCCTGCCGACGAACGCTCCCATTTCGCTCCTCACCACTCGGTGCGTCTCCGAATTCGAGCCGAAGCCCCCTTCCGGATCGCCTAGTATCCCCCCTTTCACTCTCATCTCCCTTCCCCCCACCTTCCTCAACACCTTTCGGCATTTTGCCGAAAATAAATTTTGGGGGTGCCCCAAGGCCCCCTGTTACACCCCTGTTATATATTCCCGAACACAAGAGAATGTACCGGCAACAGCCCGTACACAAAAACCTAACTTAATAAAATTATTATACAAAAACCTTCACCAAAAAAAAAACATGTTGCCACCCCGGGAGGGCCTCCCACGCACAACAACACCGGGACATAAGCAGTCGACCGATGTTGTTCTACGTGGATGACTATCTCTACCGATGTATGGGAATTCTAACAAGTTAGTAGTTGACGACTAAAATTGGATTATCTCGGGAACTAGATGGCTCACCGAGATGTTTCTTTCACTAAAAGAACCGCCAAAAACACAGCTTTCGCTGGACTACAAAAACACAAATATCCGTCGCCTAGCATAGGCTTTGTCTAAGAAAATTTGAGCTCAACCTAACCTAACCTAACCTAACCTAATTTCCGGCTCCGCAAGGGATAGGCAACAACGTGGCATTACCACGTTTGCGGGGTTCGGAATGTCTACTCAAATCACCACCAAACATTCAAGAGAAAATAAAATGTAATTACTACTTAGGATATAAAATATCCATATAATCATTGATATGTAATAATAATTCTTATTATGGTTTTGTACCAATCATAATAATAATTATTATTATTTGTTGTACGTACTAATACATATATACATTATAGATAGCTCTACTTTATAAATTGTTGAGCCGCTGTATTACCCAATTATTATATTTAGACAGGTATACTTACCTAAAATATCAAAACAAACCTATTAACACAAACCTAAAGGTTGCATATTTTTATGTCTTGATTGTAGCACGCCAAGACTAGGTGTTTATTTGGATAAGTAGGTACAGGTTACACATAATAGAATAATGGTTTCCTAAAATACTTGGTAACATTGTTCGAGGCAAAAAAATAAAAGTATTACTTTAAAATATCTCTATTAAATTGTTATTTAATAATAAAAATTAGTTCGTTCTGCTCCTTATAGACATAGTAATAGGCTCTTAGCAGTCCTAGCGCTATTTACCACCGCAATAAAAAAAAGCAAAATTGCACATACAAAGGGAGGGCTCAAATAATTTCCCCGGAGCCCCTCGGATCTATATTTCACGGATTGAAATTTGACTAGGTTCTACCAGACACCCTGTATAAGTGAAGTATGCACACAAGTACATACTTATGTATATGTACTTTTGTGAATACTTCATTACATACAATAGCGGACACATAAACTGCATCATAGTGCAAGATAACTTTCAATGAAATATAATTAGTGAAAGTGCAAACTATTTTTATTTATTTCAATGATAATGCTAAGACTAAATCTGATAAAAACATCAATTCTTGTGTGTAAACTTTTCTCACTAAAATAATCAAATTACTCCTTTTGCAGCTTTTTGCAATGAAACACTAAATAGAACAAAAAACACGGATTATTATGAAAATTTTACAATACTAAGAAAAGAAAAAGTTTTTTTTTAATAAGGTGTATTACCTCCTTTTGCCCTAATAACTGATTCAAGTAGGTTTCGCATCGACCTGATCAGTGTTTTTAGAAGATCTTGCGGATTATTGTCCCTTTCTTGTGACAATGCAACTCTGAGCTCCGCAACCGTTGTTGGGACCGGATGTCTTGTAAATACAGCACTGTTTAGGTTGTCCCAGGTTTGTTGATTGAGGTCCGGGCTACGTGCTGGCCAATCTATGGAACGAATTTCAACCTGAGTAAAGTATTGCTCAACTTGTCTCGCTGGGTGCGGACAAGCATTATCCTGCATCAGAATGAAATTTTCGCCTATAAATCCGCTAATAGGTACGAAATGAGGGTGCAATATCTCCGTTATATAGAGTAGTTAGGGTTTCGCCGGTTCTGCCTCATCGCCTCAGCCTCTATGTGGAGTATAATGGGTAAAATGGGTATTTCGATAACCATTTGCTAAAAAAAAAGGAAAAAAAGGGAAAATTTTTGGTGTCAAATTGGGGGTTTTTGCCCATGCCCGATCGATTGCGTTATCCGTTTTTCAATATCTCTTGCAGTTCCAAAGTTACGTTTTGCATATACCCCTCATTCTCTGCTATCTCCGGGCTCTACTGTTCGCTATCTAATGCTCGCCTCGGCGTCCTATTGTTCCCATTGAGGGTCCCCGAATCACTATCTGCTTATCACTTACGTCACCTCGCTTTATCACGACATGAGCAAAACAAAACAATTTTTCATTACATTTCTTTTATTTTACTAATTTAAATATGTATTGAACATACTGTATAATATTATATCATTACATAAAGTGTTGCTACTAAATAACTTTTGATACTCTACACATTAAACTATACTCTCCAAAAAATGAAGTGAAATCATTTTGTAATCTACACGTGTTTAAATCCCAGCTCCTGCAGTTTTGCCCCATAAAAGCCTTGTGATATCGCATAGGGGCACGTCCAAAGGAATCAAAGTATTGTCCAAAGCCATTTTCATTAATGTGTATGGCTATCCAGTGGGATCTAGGTTTATTATCAGGGTCTGAGTTGCTAATAATGTATGTAGGGGTTTGGGGTTTATATATTATAGGTAGACGATTCGCGGCGTATACATTATCTTCTAAACCTTCATAAATTCTTCTCAAATAATTACAGATCTCTATTGTGTTCATACTGTATTATCACAGAACCGATCTGGTCTATGGATCTTGTATTTATGTCACATATCCGTATTATGTATGGTTTATGCTGTTATGCAACTATTTATTTACTCTATATTTTATTATATAATAATAGCTGATTAAAGTAATATATAGATAGCTATTAAGAACATGAGGAAAAACAGATTCGATAATGATCGATATTGTCAGATTGCCGTTTGCTAAAGAAAACTAGCGTGTCTTTATGTTTGCGACTCCCGCACGGACGACCGCCTGTTGTGGGAGTGGACAGTAGCTTCTTCAATCTCACTCTGCCCAGCGCCGGGTCACGCCCCTCAGCGTTAGGAAGATGGATACCGCATTATCGACGCCGGCCAGTGGAAAACAGAGTGGCAAAGCGGACGATAGATTCGTGATGGCGGAGCCCCCAGACATAAGCCCCAACCCTCAGACGTAAGTTACGAGAGCTACTCACAAAATCACGCGTGCCCTGGGTTATATTGTTTCTCAGATGTTTGACGATTCGGAATCGATTAGTTGCGCCCGTATCGATTGTGAATAATCGATTAGATCCAACTAAACGATTTCGCATTATCCGTTTGACGGGACGGTATGTGTCGCACACTGTTTGCCATAGTCACAGTGTTTTATTCCATTACAGTACGGAAAGACCAAACGCTGTGACTTCAGTTCAGGTTCTTTTACAATCTGCAAAAAGGGGCGCGTAGTCAATAGAGTACAGACAGGTCAGACCCTATAAGGTGCTTCAGTTGGCACGGCAGCGTATAACATACTTCGCTTCGATTAAAGCTTATTTTAAAATGTCGATTGAGTCTAATCGAAGATCTAATTGAAGAGTGATTCTAAATGAGCATGTGATGATTGTGTAAACTATTTTTACCCATTCCAATTGTATATTCGACAGTCACATGACAGTAATAAAGCAATGAGTTCACTTTAGCTTACAATTATAGATGATATGATCAAGTGACAGTCGTAGGTGCGTATGTATATAAAATCCGTACGATAAGTATAAGGCTTGGTAAAATCAAATAAGTTAGGTTAGGATATTTTGCGCATATTATGATCTACTGCTTGTGTGAAGATATTTAGCCAGAAAAATAATTTAAAAATATCGAATAGAATGTATGATCCCACTACTATTATAAATGTGAAAGTATGTGAGGATGGATGGATGTATGTATGGATGGATTGATGGATATTTGTTACTCTTTCACGCAAAAACTACTGAACGGATTTTGATGAAAATTGATATGGTCGTAGTTGAGGCTCTGGATTAAAAAATAGGCTACATTTTATCCCGAAAAAGTACAGTGTTTGCGTGGGATACAGGATAATGTATTTACGCGGGCAGAGCCGCGTGCAAAAGCTAGTCTTAATAAAGTTACATTGCGTTCTCTATGGCGCTGTGGTCAGTAACCTCACATAATCAGCTGACTTGATAGCGAAAGCAAAATATTTACCTAAATTATATCAGTTCAATCAGCTGTGTGAGGTCAATGACGTAGAATCCGTAGTGCCGTAAATAACGTAATGTTATTTTGATAAGTATTTTTTTTAGAATTTTTTAAATTATTTTTCTGCCTTAACGTATTTACTTAAGCAGTAGTTTATATTATGCTCAAAATAACCATAATTTATTTTACCTTATACAATAAGAGAGAATATATCCAAAGTTATAATAAATGTTTGTTACAATAAAATTATTTATTATTTTGAATTTGGGCATTGCGAGGTACAGCGTAATAAATCAAAGCAAATATAAATTTTGACCCCAAACATTATAAGATATGTTAAATGGTTTTTGATTTAATTCACGAATGACAATGTATGAAAAAAACCCACGACTAACATAGTACTTTATTATATTACACAATGGTAATGATTAAATTTCGAAAGTTACTAATTGCAAAAAAAAAAACATTTTCGGCATGTCAATATATTTTTTGGATGTGTCCGGTTATGGAGAATAGCATTGTATTCATATTAATCACTGATCGCCCTTTATAGTGTATATTCCTATAAACTATTGATTGTAGAGATTTCTTGTTATTACATTTAGCAAGTATTTTACTTAGGTTAACTTCCTCTACAATGTTTAAACATTTCTTATGTTGGCTAGTTCTTTGAGTTTTGGGCCCAGACTTGATGGAGTGTAAATGGTCTCCTTTAGTACATATCAATAGAATAAAGTTAGTTCTTGCTGTATCAATACTATGGTTATTCTATTCTCCATGGCTTGCGTGTTTGTCACCTATGCACCTATTATCCCATTGTTTATACACGACATGGGTACTAAGGAATCCGAGGAAAGATTTCAATACATGGGGTAATCAATAAAAGCTATTATCATATAGCGTTTTCGGCATCTTAAACTGCTCTGGGATAGGGCAGTCGAATAGATACGGAAATAGTCGAACGAAACCAATTCACGAAGCACTACATTTCCATCTTCTTCTTATAGATATTTGACAAAATGGCAAAGCATTGATTTGGACATTGATATTCGCTTATTCGGGAGCATTCGGGAGCCCTGCCTGCCCTGCTGCGGGGCAATTTTATATTACCGTACTGATAGTGTTATCAATTTAATGAGGGTGTTTGATATTGTAGTGACCTGTAAACTTTTATTATGTAATATTATTGACAAACTACCATATTTACCAAATAATATATTTACAAACAAAAATATTTTTTATATTCAACAGACAAAAAATGTACAAATGTTTTTATTAGTAGATAATTCTACGCACGGCGCAGGCGCAGCGATATCGGGTCTATTGTTCGAGCGATAACCGGTACAGTCAGCTACGTCACGCCCGCTATGCGAGTGATCGCGATGGCAATATCACTTGTAGATTGACACGCGCTCCGCTAGGGCTTGGCAGTACGCTTTACGCTATCGCTGCCGCCCCGCGCCACATTTTTGCTGGCCAGTGCTTCGCCGCGTTTAATATTTTCGGTTGCATAGTGTACCTCCATACCTACAATATTTTTTCTGCCGTTAGGGGGCAGACCCAACGCACACAAAGCGTCATCTGGTGTCGTAAGTTGTATCAAAAACCGTTAATAAGAATTTTCGATTCTTTTTCTGTCACCAAGCGGCGCTTGGTAGCCCAACGGTCCTTGTCGTATCAAAAAGCTGTCAGATGTCACGAATTTAAAAACCCTCATTAAATTAATTTTGCTTAAATCACATATTAATGAAAATTATAATTGACCTACAAAAGTATGTTCTTTATGTTCTCATAAGCAGGTTTGAGCAAAATTAATCAAAATTATTAACATCTAAATAAATTTTTTTTTTTCAATATATATTTTATGATTTTATTACTAGGCAGGTTATGTGACTGGACCTGGTTTCCGCTGGGGGCGCGACTAATTTGACACAGGCTATGCAAAAAGTTTCTGATGGTGCCACCAGTAAAATGTGTTACGAGTTAAATGCTAGGTTGCTCACATGGGGTCGCATAATGTAGTCACCAGTTAAACAACGCGAACGAGAAATGATGACCATCATTATAAGAAACTCGGTTGGCGTCGTTGTACTTTCGAAGTGAGCAAGGCCGGCAAGGGTCGCGAGTTAGGAGTCTGGCCATGAAACATATAAAATAAAAAATATTTCATCTTTTGGTTTTTTTTAATAGTTCGACACATAAGTGACATGGAAATGAGCATTTTCACGTTCACTGTTTCTTGATAATATAAACAAAACGGGACGATGACTACATCTAAATATATAATATATATACTAATATATATACTCAGATATATTGAGGCATTACTACTTGGTAAATGTAAAAAAAATAAATTATGTTTAGTAGTAGTAAGATACATCTAAAAAATACAAGTAATTTTTTGCTAAATTTGTAAACAAAACCAACATCATTACTTTACTTACATCATATACAAAAACATTTATTATGGTAAGTATGAACTTAAACGCACAAATATGTTCCTGCGGCCGTATACTTTATACAATTTAACCTAGGCGTGACGTCACAGCTAGGTACGACTTTAGTATGGAGTGTTTTCACGAAACTTGCGAAATTTTCTATACAAATCGCTGTACCTTCGAAAATATTGATTTTTGACATACTGTTTCTTCTGAGAAGTTACTCATATTTAAGAGTACTATTCATTTATGCAATGGAAAAAAAGTCATCTAGCCTAATTGCACAATTTGTACTTTATCTAAAAATTTGGCGGAACAAAAGTAAGCGCTCATGACTATACTTACCCCAGATTGAGGCGACTGTGGAGCAACTGGTATTCAACTGTTGCAGAAGGTCGCGTGCAGCGCGTGAGCTGGTTCAACCGCAGCGCCAGCTACGTCGTGGGCTGGATAACGTGAGCTCCGCGCCTTTGTCACTGTGTAGTCCTAGCTTTATGCCCACAACCACACCGCGACTCCTCTGTTGCTGCTAAAACAACTCTGAAACTCTAGCGCCTTGTCTAAAAAAGATTTCCGTACGTAAATCGCGAGCAATAAGCCAGAACCTTGACTCGTGCTGTAAAAGATGCATACTTCCCTTAACTTTTTTATTGCATAAAATAAATAATAATTATATTTACTTATCTATTCCTCCAAGAATAGAACAAGGAACTCATTGTTTATAACAAGGGACATTGATTAGCTATTTAATGGATTCCAAAATCTTATACAATGTCCCATAGTACCCCTTGTTATCTAGTTGCGCACACATATGATGCCACTGTACTTACAACACCCTCACAAGTAACCATACCTTTTTAATAAATACACCCTGTCCGCCTAGAAACGTCGCAGTAGTCGTGATAAAGCAATAGTCACTATAATGCAGTAGTCTTGAAAAAGTAGTTATTGTCATAACTCCGTACTAGGGATCGTGTCTCCTTATTACTTAAGATAGGCAATAAGTTAAGTCTATGTAAAGTAAAGCTAATATTGTACTGTTTTAATAAAAGGATTTTTTTTAAAAGTCTTTTAAAGATCGTGCATATAACATTTTGGCGCAGTCGGTAGGATACGCAAGTAGCAAAGCACCGCGGGTGGGCACCCGCGTCGCAAATAATTCTCCGATAAAACTCTCAGAGAATCATCGTCGCCGCGTGAGCCGCAGCCCAGCCGAGGACCCATCCGAACGTTGCAGCATACAACGAGGGGCAAATGAAGACGTCGATATTGACACTGTAAGTCTTTCATATTTTCTCGTGCTTTTAGGGTGTGGATCTCCCTCGCTCCCTTTTACCGTCCTTGTATCTATTTTTAGATAAAATTTTGCTACGATCCAAAACAATAAAAAATATGCCGACCGATCCCAAACCAGGTGCCCACGACTCTGCCAGCCATCATCAAAAGGCCCTGGACATCAAGCTAGATCCCTTGGTGCCCACAAATCAATTGTTTAGTCTTATACCAAAATTTTGCGAAAATACAAATAATCTAAACATTTTTATAAGAAACTGTCGCCAAGCACAAAATTGGGCGAACAGTGTACGAAAATTAATATTATTGCTAGCAGCTATATCGCAATTAGAAGGTAAAGCAGCTAGTTTTGCTAACAGACGCAATTTCTCTGATCTAAATCAATTTTTAGACGAATTAGATGCGCATTTTAATAAAATATGTCGAACCCTTAGCGAAATCTTATTGGAATCTTAGCACGCAAAGCAAAGGGGATCCGTTGCGCGTTTCGTCGAATATTTCGAAAATTTAAAGAATGAGCTTTTATCAAACACAGAAATTATTAATGACAAATCTGGTATTTTATGTAGTGAATATGATACGAGTAAGCTTCTAATAAATAACGTCTTAGTCGGGTTAGATCCGCATTTTTATAATGTCAAGATCCCGTAGGCCTACTGCGACCGACGAAGCTTTTAAATTTGCATTGGAAGAGGAACGAGCCCTCGAATTCTACAATAAAAACAATAACATACGTAGAAATTCCGAGACGTATAATACAAATAAACAAACACCTAATTATCGTAATTCAGTACAAAAATCTTCGAGTAACGTGCAAAATAATAAATCGAACGATAATAATAGAATATCGAACAAAAGTGACAGATTTTGTACGCATTGCAAAATGCAGGGGCATACAGTCGACTTCTGTAGGAAATTGCATCCGAACCCCAGCAACAGTAATAAATCTAAAAATAATTTTAACGATAAAAAGCAATAATTTACGCATCCTCCTTAGAAGAATATGATATAAAATTAAGAAACGTATTGAAAAAATTACTCGAATACAATTTAAAATTACAACCGGATAAGTGTGAATTCCTCAGAAAAGAAGTAGCTTATCTTGGCCACATAATATCGGACGAGGGCATAAAGCCAAATGCTGATAAAATTAAAGCCGTCAAAATATTTCCTCAACCAAAAAATACTAAGTCAATTAAAGCATTTTTAGGCTTAGCAGGTTATTACAGACGTTTTATACTAAACTTTTCAAATATCGCTAAACCTTTAACTAAACTTTTAAAGAAAAATGAAAAATTCATATGGACTCCTGAATGCGATAAAGCAATGGAAACCTGTAAAACATTATTAACGTCAGCTCCTATACTACAAATACCCTGATTTTAATAAAAAATGTATATGAACAACTGACGCATGTCAATATGCTATAGGTAGTATCCTTTCACAAGGTAAATTAGGCGAAGATAAACCTGTCACGTACGCCTCTAGGACCTTGAGTGACACAAAGCAACGCTATTCTACCATTGAAAGAGAACTTTTGGCTATTAAATGGTCAATAAAACATTTTAGACCATACCTATTTGGTAGAAGTAGAAAATTTACCAACCATTGACTTGGCTCTTTTCAATAAAAGACCCAGGCTCACGATTAATAAGATGGCGATTAGAATTAGAACAATACGAATATAAAATAGTTTATAAACCCGGTAAAACAAATCAAAACGCGGACGCTTTATCTCGACCGTGTATAAACCTTATCGACGATAGTGATGTCATGGAGAATTATTTTAGATGTTTATTTGAACAATTTTTTATTATAACCTTTTGATTTAAAATTATGACTTTGACAATGTCACCTGTCAGAGTCGACAATGACAACAATGACAGATGCTAGATGTCAGTTAATATATATTTTTTTATGTACTTATTGGTTATTTTATTGTTTTTTTTTTGTTTTTATTTTCTGTTTCTCTTTTTGGGTGATGATTTGATCATTTTCGTTTTTGTTTGTTATTTTCTGATTTTTTGTAATAGTGCTTAATGCATAAATAGTGCTTGTTTAAATATATTTGAACTGAACTCATGACACTGTAGGTATAAGGTGTTTTTGAGTAGCTAACTATTTTAATTATTTATTGAACTATTTATAAGTTATAAAATATATTTTATATAGGTATCTTATTTGAGTATATTATATATTTGTATTGTTATATATAAACCTAACTTAATAAAATTATTATACAAAAACCTTCACCAAAATAAAAACAAAAACAAACCTAAATGACTAAACTAACCTAAAACTATATATCCAAAAATGTTCCCACCCCGGGAGGGCCGGGACACGCACAACAACACCGGGACAAAAGCAGTCGACCGATGTTGTTCTACGTGGATGACTATCTCTACCGATGTATGGGAATTGTAACAAGTTAGTAGTTGACGACTAAAATTGGATTATCTCGGGAACTAGATGGCTCACCGAGATGTTTCTTTCACTAAAAGAACCGCCAAAAACACAGCTTTCGCTGGACTACAAAAACACAAATATCCGTCGACTAGCATAGGCTTTGTCTAAGAAAATTTGAGCTCAACCTAACCTAACCTTTTTTTTTTTTTTTTTTTTTTTTGATCTCGCAGGGGAAAGGTCATTACGCCCTTCCCGGGTTGGGGGACCCGGGGGTATGTGGGACTCCCGGCGCGACTCGCCGGTTTACCCACTAAAACTAACCTGCGGATTGCCATCAGCCGCTATAAGGGGAGTGTCCCGGATCTGTCTAGCACAGGACACCCCCCGCGACCGGCCGGTCTACCTCTATAGGGACCGGACTTCCACCACTATTAGGGGCCGCTCCGACAACCTGAAGCGTCCCCCTCGGCGCCGGGACTAGCTAAGCCGGGGAGGTTCCCATCCTCTCCCGGAGCCCCGTTAGACGGAAGTTTGGAGGTTCGCATAGCGACGCCTCCGCACTCCCGTCCTACGCCGGCGGAGCGGAACAGAGGATGGATCGATCTCTCTGTTCCGCTCCGCGGTCTCTTTCTGCGAAATTACGGATTCGCAGAAAGAGACCGCCGCCTGCCAGGCCTCATCGCTCTCGAGCATGCAGCGAACCACACTCGAGAGCGAGAGGTCCCGCCCAATCACTGCCACGAGATCGTGGCGCTGCACGGCCCATCGGTCGCACACCTCTAGGGTGTGCTGGGCCGTGTCCTCCGCAGCGCCACATTCGTGGCAGGCTGGCGTAGGCTCTCTCCTGGCGACCTTACACAGGTACGCACCGAAGCATCCATGCCCGGTGAGCCCCTTGTGCAAGGCGGAAGGTGAGGGGTTTCCTCTTGCGGCGCATCCACGCCGCAAGTACTGGTCGCAGTGCCGCGGCCGTATGTTGGCCGTACGGCGACTGCGCCAGGACCTCTCCCCACCTCCTCAGCAGCCACTGCTCTCCCAGCCTTCGGAATCGCCTTAGCTCCTCCCACGAAGGGACCTCGCCACGTGACCTCCTCTCTGCAACGAGGAGGTTTATCTCGGCGAGGACGCTCGCCACGAGCTCCCACGGCGGTTCCCCCGCCAGGGCAGTAGCTGCCGCCCAGGAGACTGTACGGTAGCCCCTGATGACCCTCACCGCTATGACCCGCTGCATTTTGTGCAGCTGGGCCACATTACGCACGGTGAGGGCATCCGCCCAAATTGGGGCTCCGTAGAGGGCCATACTCCGACAGACTCCGGAGTACAGCCGCCTGCAGGCTTGGCTGGGCCCCCCCACATTTGGTAGGAGCCGGCCCAGCGCTGATGCCACCCTCACGACCTTCGGCCCCAGCTGTTGGAAATGGGGGCCGAAGGTCCACCTCCCGTCCAGGGTGAGTCCGAGACACTTAAGGGTTGGACTCACCCTGACCTCCGTCTCTCCGATAAGGAGTCGTGCACCCGGTGGGGGTCCTTTCCTCCCAGGTCCGCGGAAGAGCAGGGCTTCGGTCTTGTCTAGACGTACCCGAAGCCCCAATCGCTCTATGCGGCTGACAACGAGGGCTGCCCCCTCCTCAGCCAGCCGCGCGGCCTCCTGATATGTCCTTCCCCGGAACGTGACGTAAGTGTCATCTGCATAGCAGATGACGTCTGCTCCGGGAAGGATGCCGCTCCGCAGGACCCAGTCGTAGCCGACGTCCCAGAGGTTCGGTCCCAGAACCGAACCCTGGGGGACGCCGCACGCGACCTGCCGCCTCTCTAAGGACCCCGACCGATCCTCGAACACGACCTCCCTATCGGAGAGATACGCGTCCAACAGCCTCCCGAGATACGGAGGCACTTCGAAGTAGTTCAGTGCCTCGCGTATTACGCTGTAGGGAAGGCTGTTGAAGGCGTTGGCGATGTCCAAGGACACCGCCACCACCACCTCCCTCCCGCGTTCCGCTTCATCCGTCACCGACTTCAGGCGCCTCACTGCGTCGATGGTCGACCGACCGGCCCGGAACCCAAACTGCGAGTCTGACAGTCCGGGCCCCGGACCCTCCTCCAAGTGCTGAACGAGGCGGGAGGCTATTACGCGTTCAAACGCCTTGCCCACCTCGTTCAGCAACACGATCGGCCGCACCGCCGACGCACAGTCCGGTAGTCGCCCGCCCTTAGGTAGCAGGACGAGCCGACCCTCCTTCCACGCCTTCGGGAACTGACCGCTCTGTAGACAGCGGTTGAACAGTTCCCGAAGGCTGTCTTCGAGGTGCACGAGAGCTATAGATAGAACCCTCCCGTGCACCCCGTCCGGACCTGGCGCCCTTCTCTTACTACGGAGGCGGGACAGAACCGCCTCCATTTCCGCGTCGGTGACGGGTGGCGGAACACCCTCCTCCATCGAGCCCGGCGTCCGTCGGGCCATTTGCGGTGGAGCGAAGCCTGCCGGGGGGTCCGGGAACAACTCCCGGACAATGTTCCCCAGCAGTTCCGGCTGGAGCGTTTCCGTCAGTGGGGCCGACTGGGCGCGAAGTTTGTCTCGCGCCCTCTTATACGGTCGACCCCACGGGTCATTATCCAGACCCTCCACCAGCTCCAGCCACGCTCGCTCCTTGGCCCGACTGATGGCCAGTTGCAGGATCTCCCTTTTGGCACGGTAGACCCTGAACAGCCGGCCATCACGCTCCTCGTCCTGGGGACGGCGCCGCCTGCTGCAAACATAGGCGCGGCGCGCTGCATCGCAGGCGACACGAAGGTCGGCCAGCTCGGCTGACCACCAGTACACCGCCCGTCGAGGAGGGGGAGGACCCCAAACTCTAGGCATGGCTGCCCGGCAGACGTTAGTGAGTACGTTGCCGAGACAGCCAGCCATTTCGTCCACCCCCAAACCGTCCAACGACGGGAGGCTCCAGCGGCCAACGATGGCCGCCTCCTCCGCTAGTTCCCGGTTGAGCTTAGTGAGTGCCCAACGCGGGAACCTGCTACGTCCCCCGGACACCGACGCCGAGCTCGATGCGGAGCCTGGAGACACCTCGAACCGTATGTAGCGATGGTCCGAGAGTGTCTCCACCTCCGTTACCACCCTCCACCCTGCTACCCTGCGCGCGATGTCGGGAGTGGCGAACGACAGGTCCACTACTGAACCGCCCGTCCGCCGCACGCAGGTGAGGACTGTCCCTGTATTGAGAAGGGACAGTCCCGAGGCTAAAGCCCACTCCTCCACTTCCCTCCCCTTCGGATCAGTCACTGGGTAACCCCACGCCGAGGACTTGGCGTTGAAGTCCCCTGCCACCACCACGGCGAGGGGGGCTAGCCTCCTAATCAGCGGCCCTAGAGCATCGAGGAATTGCTCTAGGGCGGCTAGGTTGCGGTTCGGGGAGAAGTAGACTCCAACTACTACCACATCTCCTCGAACAGCAACGACATATCCAGCCCCCCTCATTCTGGGTATGAGGGGGGGGCCAGCACCTGGCCTCGAAACTATTGCGACGGAGCCCACGTTGTCCCCAGCCCAATGCGGCAGGGGAGGGACATAATAGGGCTCCGCCACGACCGCCACATCTATCAACCACTCCGCCATCGACTGCAGGAAGAGATCCTGAGCCGCGGCGGAGTGGTTCACATTTACCTGAAGGAAGCCGAGATGTCCTGGCATTACTCGGACATCTCGGCCTCAGGCGCCACCAGCCTCCTCCCCGTTGGATTTGAGGAGGAGGAAAACTTTCCGCGAACTGATGGGGGGTTACATGCTCTGCTCCCCATCACATGATTGGCCTTACGCCCCGCGTCACTACATACAGCGCAGCATAGCACAGTGGAGTCGCAGCCAGCCGCCTTATGCCCTGGCTGTCCGCAGCGGTAGCACAAACCGCTGCGGTCCTTCTCGCACTGGCAAAGGCCTGCCACGTGCCCCTTTCCCAGGCACCTAAAGCAGTGCCTGGGTCGCACCCCCTCGTGGTGGAGCCACACTTTACTCCAGCCAATCCTCATCGCGCCCACCTTTATTAGCCTTTTGGCTGCGGCCAACGGGCAGGAAGCCCGTACGGTGCCTACGCCCCGGAAATCGAAGCGCAGGTCCCCAACCCACACTTCGCCCCGAGAGCAACCCCCTTCAGCAGCGACCGCTGCCCTCACCCCTTCCCGTGTCGCAGTTTCATCGAGACCCGTCAGTCTAAAATCTGTCGTTTTGACGGGCCTGACAACATCCGCAACACCGGAAAGCAGCTCCTCCATCTTTTTTGCCAGGGCGTCCGCTTGTTCCGCGCTGGCACGTCCCGGCACCTCTATGAGGCGAGCTCCAGTCGCCGCCGTTCTAAGCCTGAGGGGCCCAATCCCTAGCTCCTCAAGATTGAGCTGCTGTTGGGCCCTTGTCAGCACCGACCCGTACGTCTCCCCATTTGTTGCTGCCTCCGGCCGTAATTTAACGATCACAGCGGAGGAGCTGGGAAGTACAAGCTTTGCCCCCGTCCTCTTTTTCTCCTTGGAGGCAGGGGGCGTCTTGGCTCCTTGTGCCCTCTTCTTCGGCACCTTACGCCTCACAACTTCAGTCCAAGCATTCGAGGGTACCGAAGAAGAAGGTGCTACAACCTCCACCGAACGCTTGTCCGACCGTTCCGCTGTTTGCGGCTTTTTAGCTTCAATGAAGGCGGAGGGACCAAAACTTGTCCACTGCACCCCCCTTTTATTCACCCTTGAAGAAGAGGATCCCGGCCGTGCCACTGGACGCACTGGCAGTGCCGGGAACTCTTCCCGGCTCTTCTTGGAGGTTTCAGGTGCCGATTTCGGCGCCAAATTCCCCTGAGAGCGCCGCACTCCTAAGACCGGCGATAGCTCCCTCGGCGTCGGCTCCACATCTACAGCGGCAGCCCTTGCTTCACGGGCTGCTTTTTTCCTGTCACTCGCCAATGGCGGGCGAGTAATCGGCAAAGGCGGCAGTCGGTCCTCCAACGACGCAAGGCGGCCATCAACAAGATTGCCGACCAGCTGGGCAATGTTGTTTTCCAGTATGCCCAGCTGTTCGCTGGACATCGGGCTAGAAGCTTTCTTGCCCTTCGCTGCTGCCGCCTTGGCCTCCTCAAAGTCGCACCTATATGCGCGGACTTCTTCGCGAAGGTTCGCAACCTCCCTCCGAAGTCGGCCATTGTCCGCGCGAAGGCGGCGTGTCTCCTCCGCCTCCGTGCGGGACACTAGCGCCTCTATCACTGTTTTAACAGCGCCAGTGGCCCGCCTTATTTTGGAGGCGTATCCCCCCTTCAGGTTCGAGGACCTGCCAGCTATGCCGAGGATCTCCTGAAGATTTGCCTCGGCCGCTTTCACCAATTCGTCAGCCCCCAACCTATCGACATCGAGGTCCAGAGGACCAGGAGGGATCTCCGGATCGACTGTCTCCGTGGTCGCTTTTAAGAACGTCCTTTTCTCAAGGGCGGCGACGAAATCGGCCTCGCGAGCCTCCTCCGCGCGATCCCTCAGCGCTTGGCGGGCACTGGACTGTCTGGGCTCAGACCCACGGGCCCTCCCACGCTTGGAGGTATTCGTCCGCCCATCCGTAGCAGCAACGTCCTCAGTGTCTGAACCGGAAACCTCCGAGAAAAGACGCTTACCCCTTCCGGGGGCCTCGGATTCTGAGTTCGACTGCATCGACCAGTCGCCCAGTACTTCCTCAAGGGTAATCCCAGGTCGAGCATATCCCAACGGACGACCACTCGAGACATCCCCGAATTCGAGCTTCAGGCCCCGTCGAGAAGACCTACTTTCCCCCCCTTCAGTTTCACTCACCCCCTCCTCTACTCCTTCAGCCCTGTTTGGCATGATGCCAAAAGTAAAATTGGGGGTGCCCCAGAACACACCCCTGGTATGAAGTGCGACCCCAAACAAATGTCCAGGCAGATGGCCCGAACACAAAACCTAACCTAATAAAAATTCCTAAACTAATTCCCAACACCAAAGCAAAATAAAAATACACCTAAACAAAAGAACAAAGAAAATACTATAATACAGATGTTCCCTCCCCCCCGTGGGGGTCACCAACGCAAAACGACACCGGGACAAACTCGTCAACCAGTATCAATTTACGTCGATGACTTACCCAAGGCTTCTATACAAAATCGTATAGAAGTTGAAAACACTTTCAAAATCGAATATCTCGAGAACCCGTGGGAATCTCGGGATAAACGATACCTCCAAAAATTCGTCTGGCAAATACGCATCGACTGACACCATGAACTCCAAGATCCGTCGGTACATACACCCTCCACCTAAGGAAATTAAAGCTCAACCTAACCTAACCTTTTTTTTTTTTTTTTTTTTGATCTCGCAGGGGAAAGGTCATTACGCCCTAACCTAACCTAACCTAACCTAACCTAACCTAATTTCCGGCTCCGCAAGGGATAGGCAACAACGTGGCATTACCACGTTCGCGGGGTTCGGAATGTCTACTCAAATCACCACCAAACATTCAAGAGAAAATAAAATGTAATTACTACTTAGAATATAAAATATCCATAAAATCATTGATATGTAATAATAATTCTTATTATGGTTTCGTACCAATCATAATAATAATTATTATTATTTGTTGTACGTACTTATACATATATACATTATAGCTAGCTCTACTTTATAAATTGTTGAGCCGCTGTATTACCCAATTATTATATTTAGACAGGTATACTTACCTAAAATATCAAAACAAACCTATTAACACAAACCTAAAGGTTGCATATTTTTATGTCTTGATTGTAGCACGCCAAGACTAGGTGTTTATTTGGATAAGTAGGTACAGGTTACACATAATAGAATAATGGTTTCCTAAAATACTTGGTAACATTGTTCGAGGCAAAAAAATAAAAGTATTACTTTAAAATATCTCTATTAAATTGTTATTTAATAATAAAAATTAGTTCGTTCTGCTCCTTATAGACATAGTAATAGGCTCTTAGCAGTCCTAGCGCTATTTACCACCGCAATAAAAAAAAGCAAAATTGCACATACAAAGGGAGGGCTCAAATAATTTCCCCGGAGCCCCTCGGATCTATATTTCACGGATTGACATTTGACTAGGTTCTACCAGACACCCTGTATAAGTGAAGTATGCACACAAGTACATACTTATGTATATGTACTTTTGTGAATACTTCATTACATACAATAGCGGACACATAAACTGCATCATAGTGCAAGATAACTTTCAATGAAATATAATTAGTGAAAGTGCAAACTATTTTTATTTATTTCAATGATAATGCTAAGACTAAATCTGATAAAAACATCAATTCTTGTGTGTATAGGTCAACTTTTCTCACTAAAATAATCAAATTACTCCTTTTGCAGCTTTTTGCAATGAAACACTAAATAGAACAAAAAACACGGATTATTATGAAAATTTTACAATACTAAGAAAAGAAAAAGTTTTTTTTTAATAAGGTGTATTACCTCCTTTTGCCCTAATAACTGATTCAAGTCGGTTTCGCATCGACCTGATCAGTGTTTTTAGAAGATCTTGCGGAGTATTGTCCCTTTCTTGTGACAATGCAACTCTGAGCTCCGCAACCGTTGTTGGGACCGGATGTCTTGACAGCACTATTTAGGTTGTCCCAGGTTTGTTGATTGAGGTCCGGGCTACGTGCTGGCCAATCTATGGAACGAATTTCAACCTGAGTAAAGTATTGCTCAACTTGTCTCGCTGGGTGCGGACAAGCATTATCCTGCATCAGAATGAAATTTTCGCCTATAAATCCGCTAATAGGTACGAAATGAGGGTGCAATATCTCCGTTATATAGAGTAGTTAGGGTTTCGCCGGTTCTGCCTCATCGCCTCAGCCTCTATGTGGAGTATAATGGGTAAAATGGGTATTTCGATAACCATTTGCTAAAAAAAAAGGAAAAAAAGGGAAAATTTTTGGTGTCAAATTGGGGGTTTTTGCCCATGCCCGATCGATTGCGTTATCCGTTTTTCAATATCTCTTGCAGTTCCAAAGTTACGTTTTGCATTTACCCCTCATTCTCTGCTATCTCCGGGCTCTATTGTTCGCTATCTAATGCTCGCCTCGGCGTCCTATTGTTCCCATTGAGGGTCCCCGAATCACTATCTGCTTATCACTTACGTCACCTCGCTTTATCACGACATGAGCAAAACAAAACAATTTTTCATTACATTTCTTTTATTTCACTAATTTAAATATGTATTGAACATACTGTATAATATTATATCATTACATAAAGTGTTGCTACTAAA
The DNA here is from genome assembly GCA_963565745.1 of Phengaris arion. Classification (NCBI taxonomy): domain Eukaryota; kingdom Metazoa; phylum Arthropoda; class Insecta; order Lepidoptera; family Lycaenidae; genus Phengaris; species Phengaris arion. Next base: position 6,823,723 of record OY751432.1, read on the forward strand.
TAACTTTTGATACTCTACACATTAAACTATACTCTCCACAAACTGATGTGAAATCATTTTGTAATCTACACGTGTTTAAATCCCAGCTCCTGCAGTTTTGCCCCATAAAAGCCTTGTGATATCGCATAGGGGCACGTCCAAAGGAATCAAAGTATTGTCCAAAGCCATTTTCATTAATGTGTATGGCTATCCAGTGGGATCCAGGTTTATTATCAGGGTCTGAGTTGCTAATAATGTATGTAGGGGTTTGGGGTTTATATATTATAGGTAGACGATTCGCGGCGTATACATTATCTTCTAAACCTTCATAAATTATTCTTCTCAAATAATTACAGATCTCTATTGTGTTCATACTGTATTATCACAGAACCGATCTGGTCTATGGATCTTGTATTTATGTCACATATCCGTATTATGTATGGTTTATGCTGTTATGCAACTATTTATTTACTCTATATTTTATTATATAATAATAGCTGATTAAAGTAATATATAGATAGCTATTAAGAACATGAGGAAAAACAGATTCGATAATGATCGATATTGTCAGATTGCCGTTTGCTAAAGAAAACTAGCGTGTCTTTATGTTTGCGACTCCCGCACGGACGACCGCCTGTTGTGGGAGTGGACAGTAGCTTCTTCAATCTCACTCTGCCCAGCGCCGGGTCACGCCCCTCAGCGTTAGGAAGATGGATACCGCATTATCGACGCCGGCCAGTGGAAAACAGAGTGGCAAAGCGGACGATAGATTCGTGATGGCGGAGCCCCCAGACATAAGCCCCAACCCTCAGACGTAAGTTACGAGAGCTACTCACAAAATCACGCGTGCCCTGGGTTATATTGTTTCTCAGATGTTTGACGATTCGGAATCGATTAGTTGCGCCCGTATCGATTGTGAATAATCGATTAGATCCAACTAAACGATTTCGCATAATCCGTTTGACGGGACGGTATGTGTCGCACACTGTTTGCCATAGTCACAGTGTTTTATTCCATTACAGTACGGAAAGACCAAACGCTGTGACTTCAGTTCAGGTTCTTTTACAATCTGCAAAAAGGGGCGCGTAGTCAATAGAGTACAGACAGGTCAGACCCTATAAGGTGCTTCAGTTGGCACGGCAGCGTATAACATACTTCGCTTCGATTAAAGCTTATTTTAAAATGTCGATTGAGTCTAATCGAAGATCTAATTGAAGAGTGATTCTAAATGAGCATGTGATGATTGTGTAAACTATTTTTACCCATTCCAATTGTATATTCGACAGTCACATGACAGTAATAAAGCAATGAGTTCACTTTAGCTTACAATTATAGATGATATGATCAAGTGACAGTCGTAGGTGCGTATGTATATAAAATCCGTACGATAAGTATAAGGCTTGGTAAAATCAAATAAGTTAGGTTAGGATATTTTGCGCATATTATGATCTACTGCTTGTGTGAAGATATTTAGCCAGAAAAATAATTTAAAAATATCGAATAGAATGTATGATCCCACTACTATTATAAATGTGAAAGTATGTGAGGATGGATGGATGTATGTATGGATGGATTGATGGATATTTGTTACTCTTTCACGCAAAAACTACTGAACGGATTTTGATGAAAATTGATATGGTCGTAGTTGAGGCTCTGGATTAAAAAATAGGCTACATTTTATCGCGAAAAAGTACAGTGTTTGCGTGGGATACAGGATAATGTATTTACGCGGGCAGAGCCGCGTGCAAAAGCTAGTCTTAATAAAGTTTCATTGCGTTCTCTATGGCGCTGTGGGGTCAGTAACCTCACATAATCAGCTGACTTGAAAGCGAAAGCAAAATATTTACCTAAATTATATCAGTTCAATCAGCTGTGTGAGGTCAATGACGTAGAATCCGTAGTGCCGTAAATAACGTAATGTTATTTTGATAAGTATTTTTTTTAGAATTTTTTAAATTATTTTTCTGCCTTAACGTATTTACTTAAGCAGTAGTTTATATTATGCTCAAAATAACCATAATTTATTTTACCTTATACAATAAGAGAGAATATATCCAAAGTTATAATAAATGTTTGTTACAATAAAATTATTTATTATTTTGAATTTGGGCATTGCGAGGTACAGCGTAATAAATCAAAGCAAATATAAATTTTGACCCCAAACATTATAAGATATGTTAAATGGTTTTTGATTTAATTCACGAATGATAATGTATGAAAAAAACCCACGACTAACATAGTACTTTATTATATTACACAATGGTAATGATTAAATTTCGAAAGTTACTAATTGCAAAAAAAAAAAACATTTTCGGCATGTCAATATATTTTTTGGATGTGTCCGGTTATGGAGAATAGCATTGTATTCATATTAATCACTGATCGCCCTTTATAGTGTATATTCCTATAAACTATTGATTGTAGAGATTTCTTGTTATTACATTTAGCAAGTATTTTACTTAGGTTAACTTCCTCTACAATGTTTTAACAATTCTTATGTTGGCTAGTTCTTTGAGTTTTGGGCCCAGACTTGATGGAGTGTAAATGGTCTCCTTTAGTACATATCAATAGAATAAAGTTAGTTCTTGCTGTATCAATACTATGGTTATTCTATTCTCCATGGCTTGCGTGTTTGTCACCTATGCACCTATTATCCCATTGTTTATACACGACATGGGTACTAAGGAATCCGAGGAAAGATTTCAATACATGGGGTAATCAATAAAAGCTATTATCATATAGCGTTTTCGGCATCTTAAACTGCTCTGGGATAGGGCAGTCGAATAGATACGGAAATAGTCGAACGAAACCAATTCACGAAGCACTACATTTCCATCTTCTTCTTATAGATATTTGACAAAATGGCAAAGCATTGATTTGGACATTGATATTCGCTTATTCGGGAGCATTCGGGAGCCATGCCTGCCCTGCTGCGGGGCAATTTTATATTACCGTACTGATAGTGTTATCAATTTAATGAGGGTGTTTGATATTGTAGTGACCTGTAAACTTTTATTATGTAATATTATTGACAAACTACCATATTTACCAAATAATATATTTACAAACAAAAATATTTTTTATATTCAACAGACAAAAAATGTACAAATGTTTTTATTAGTAGATAATTCTACGCACGGCGCAGGCGCAGCGATATCGGGTCTATTGTTCGAGCGATAACCGGTACAGTCAGCTACGTCACGCCCGCTATGCGAGTGATCGCGATGGCAATATCACTTGTAGATTGACACGCGCTCCGCTAGGGCTTGGCAGTACGCTTTACGCTATCGCTGCCGCCCCGCGCCACATTTTTGCTGGCCAGTGCTTCGCCGCGTTTAATATTTTCGGTTGCATAGTGTACCTCCATACCTACAATATTTTTTCTGCCGTTAGGGGGCAGACCCAACGCACACAAAGCGTCATCTGGTGTCGTAAGTTGTATCAAAAACCGTTAATAAGAATTTTCGATTCTTTTTCTGTCACCAAGCGGCGCTTGGTAGCCCGACGGTCCTTGTCGTATCAAAAAGCTGTCAGATGTCACGAATTTAAAAACCCTCATTAAATTAATTTTGCTTAAATCACATATTAATGAAAATTATAATTGACCTACAAAAGTATGTTCTTTATGTTCTCATAAGCAGGTTTGAGCAAAATTAATCAAAATTATTAACATCTAAATAAAATTATTTTTTTCAATATATATTTTATGATTTTATTACTAGGCAGGTTATGTGACTGGACCTGGTTTCCGCTGGGGGCGCGACTAATTTGACACAGGCTATGCAAAAAGTTTCTGATGGTGCCACCAGTAAAATGTGTTACGAGTTAAATGCTAGGTTGCTCACATGGGGTCGCATAATGTAGTCACCAGTTAAACAACGCGAACGAGAAATGATGACCATCATTATAAGAAACTCGGTTGGCGTCGTTGTACTTTCGAAGTGAGCAAGGCCGGCAAGGGTCGCGAGTTAGGAGTCTGGCCATGAAACATATAAAATAAAAAATATTTCATCTTTTGGTTTTTTTTAATAGTTCGACACATAAGTGACATGGAAATGAGCATTTTCACGTTCACTGTTTCTTGATAATATAAACAAAACGGGACGATGACTACATCTAAATATATAATATATATACTAATATATATACTCAGATATATTGAGGCATTACTACTTGGTAAATGTAAAAAAAATAAATTATGTTTAGTAGTAGTAAGATACATCTAAAAAATACAAGTAAATTTTTGCTAAATTTGTAAACAAAACCAACATCATTACTTTACTTACATCATATACAAAAACATTTATTATGGTAAGTATGAACTTAAACGCACAAATATGTTCCTGCGGCCGTATACTTTATACAATTTAACCTAGGCGTGACGTCACAGCTAGGTACGACTTTAGTATGGAGTGTTTTCACGAAACTTGCGAAATTTTCTATACAAATCGCTGTACCTTCGAAAATATTGATTTTTGACATACTGTTTCTTCTGAGAAGTTACTCATATTTAAGAGTACTATTCATTTATGCAATGGAAAAAAAGTCATCTAGCCTAATTGCACAATTTGTACTTTATCTAAAAATTTGGCGGAACAAAAGTAAGCGCTCATGACTATACTTACCCCAGATTGAGGCGACTGTGGAGCAACTGGTATTCAACTGTTGCAGAAGGTCGCGTGCAGCGCGTGAGCTGGTTCAACCGCAGCGCCAGCTACGTCGTGGGCTGGATAACGTGAGCTCCGCGCCTTTGTCACTGTGTAGTCCTAGCTTTATGCCCACAACCACACCGCGACTCCTCTGTTGCTGCTAAAACAACTCTGAAACTCTAGCGCCTTGTCTAAAAAAGATTTCCGTACGTAAATCGCGAGCAATAAGCCAGAACCTTGACTCGTGCTGTAAAAGATGCATACTTCCCTTAACTTTTTTATTGCATAAAATAAATAATAATTATATTTACTTATCTATTCCTCCAAGAATAGAACAAGGAACTCATTGTTTATAACAAGGGACATTGATTAGCTATTTAATGGATTCCAAAATCTTATACAATGTCCCATAGTACCCCTTGTTATCTAGTTGCGCACACATATGATGCCACTGTACTTACAACACCCTCACAAGTAACCATACCTTTTTAATAAATACACCCTGTCCGCCTAGAAACGTCGCAGTAGTCGTGATAAAGCAATAGTCACTATAATGCAGTAGTCTTGAAAAAGTAGTTATTGTCATAACTCCGTACTAGGGATCGTGTCTCCTTATTACTTAAGATAGGCAATAAGTTAAGTCTATGTAAAGTAAAGCTAATATTGTACTGTTTTAATAAAAGGATTTTTTTTAAAAGTCTTTTAAAGATCGTGCATATAACATTTTGGCGCAGTCGGTAGGATACGCAAGTAGCAAAGCACCGCGGGTGGGCACCCGCGTCGCAAATAATTCTCCGATAAAACTTTCAGAGAATCATCGTCGCCGCGTGAGCCGCAGCCCAGCCGAGGACCCATCCGAACGTTGCAGCATACAACGAGGGGCAAATGAAGACGTCGATATTGACACTGTAAGTCTTTCATATTTTCTCGTGCTTTTAGGGTGTGGATCTCCCTCGCTCCCTTTTACCGTCCTTGTATCTATTTTTAGATAAAATTTTGCTACGATCCAAAACAATAAAAATATGCCGACCGATCCCAAACCAGGTACCCACGACTCTGCCAGCCATCATCAAAAGGCCCTGGACATCAAGCTAGATCCCTTGGTGCCCACAAATCAATTGTTTAGTCTTATACCAAAATTTAGCGAAAATACAAATAATCTAAACATTTTTATAAGAAACTGTCGCCAAGCACAAAATTGGGCGAACAGTGTACGAAAATTAATATTATTGCTAGCAGCTATATCGCAATTAGAAGGTAAAGCAGCTAGTTTTGCTAACAGACGCAATTTCTCTGATCTAAATCAATTTTTAGACGAATTAGATGCGCATTTTAATAAAATATGTCGAACCCTTAGCGAAATCTTATTGGAATCTTAGCACGCAAAGCAAAGGGGATCCGTTGCGCGTTTCGTCGAATATTTCGAAAATTTAAAGAATGAGCTTTTATCAAACACAGAAATTATTAATGACAAATCTGGTATTTTATGTAGTGAATATGATACGAGTAAGCTTCTAATAAATAACGTCTTAGTCGGGTTAGATCCGCATTTTTATAATGTCAAGATCCCGTAGGCCTACTGCGACCGACGAAGCTTTTAAATTTGCATTGGAAGAGGAACGAGCCCTCGAATTCTACAATAAAAACAATAACATACGTAGAAATTCCGAGACGTATAATACAAATAAACAAACACCTAATTATCGTAATTCAGTACAAAAATCTTCGAGTAACGTGCAAAATAATAAATCGAACGATAATAATAGAATATCGAACAAAAGTGACAGATTTTGTACGCATTGCAAAATGCAGGGGCATACAGTCGACTTCTGTAGGAAATTGCATCCGAACCCCAGCAACAGTAATAAATCTAAAAATAATTTTAACGATAAAAAGCAATAATTTACGCATCCTCCTTAGAAGAATATGATATAAAATTAAGAAACGTATTGAAAAAATTACTCGAATACAATTTAAAATTACAACCGGATAAGTGTGAATTCCTCAGAAAAGAAGTAGCTTATCTTGGCCACATAATATCGGACGAGGGCATAAAGCCAAATGCTGATAAAATTAAAGCCGTCAAAATATTTCCTCAACCAAAAAATACTAAGTCAATTAAAGCATTTTTAGGCTTAGCAGGTTATTACAGACGTTTTATACTAAACTTTTCAAATATCGCTAAACCTTTAACTAAACTTTTAAAGAAAAATGAAAAATTCATATGGACTCCTGAATGCGATAAAGCAATGGAAACCTGTAAAACATTATTAACGTCAGCTCCTATACTACAAATACCCTGATTTTAATAAAAAATGTATATGAACAACTGACGCATGTCAATATGCTATAGGTAGTATCCTTTCACAAGGTAAATTAGGCGAAGATAAACCTGTCACGTACGCCTCTAGGACCTTGAGTGACACAAAGCAACGCTATTCTACCATTGAAAGAGAACTTTTGGCTATTAAATGGTCAATAAAACATTTTAGACCATACCTATTTGGTATGGTCTAAAATGTTTATACCTAGAAGTAGAAAATTTACCAACCATTGACTTGGCTCTTTTCAATAAAAGACCCAGGCTCACGATTAATAAGATGGCGATTAGAATTAGAACAATACGAATATAAAATAGTTTATAAACCCGGTAAAACAAATCAAAACGCGGACGCTTTATCTCGACCGTGTATAAACCTTATCGACGATAGTGATGTCATGGAGAATTATTTTAGATGTTTATTTGAACAATTTTTTATTATAACCTTTTGATTTAAAATTATGACTTTGACAATGTCACCTGTCAGAGTCGACAATGACAACAATGACAGATGCTAGATGTCAGTTAATATATATTTTTTTATGTACTTATTGGTTATTTTATTGTTTTTTTTTTTGTTTTTATTTTCTGTTTCTCTTTTTGGGTGATGATTTGATCATTTTCGTTTTTGTTTGTTATTTTCTGATTTTTTGTAATAGTGCTTAATGCATAAATAGTGCTTGTTTAAATATATTTGAACTGAACTCATGACACTGTAGGTATAAGGTGTTTTTGAGTAGCTAACTATTTTAATTATTTATTGAACTATTTATAAGTTATAAAATATATTTTATATAGGTATCTTATTTGAGTATATTATATATTTGTATTGTTATATATAAACCTAACTTAATAAAATTATTATACAAAAACCTTCACCAAAATAAAAACAAAAACAAACCTAAATGACTAAACTAACCTAAAACTATATATCCAAAAATGTTCCCACCCCGGGAGGGCCGGGACACGCACAACAACACCGGGACAAAAGCAGTCGACCGATGTCGTTCTACGTGGATGACTATCTCTACCGATGTATGGGAATTCTAACAAGTTAGTAGTTGACGACTAAAATTGGATTATCTCGGGAAATAGATGGCTCACCGAGATGTTTCTTTCACTAAAAGAACCGCCAAAAACACAGCTTTCGCTGGACTACAAAAACACAAATATCCGTCGACTAGCATAGGCTTTGTCTAAGAAAATTTGAGCTCAACCTAACCTAACCTAACCTAACCTAACCTAACCTAACCTAACCTAATTTCCGGCTCCGCAAGGGATAGGCAACAACGTGGCATTACCACGTTCGCGGGGTTCGGAATGTCTACTCAAATCACCACCAAATATTCAAGAGAAAATAAAATGTAATTACTACTTAGAATATAAAATATCCATAAAATCATTGATATGTAATAATAATTCTTATTATGGTTTCGTACCAATCATAATAATAATTATTATTATTTGTTGTACGTACTTATACATATATACATTATAGCTAGCTCTACTTTATAAATTGTTGAGCCGCTGTATTACCCAATTATTATATTTAGACAGGTATACTTACCTAAAATATCAAAACAAACCTATTAACACAAACCTAAAGGTTGCATATTTTTATGTCTTGATTGTAGCACGCCAAGACTAGGTGTTTATTTGGATAAGTAGGTACAGGTTACACATAATAGAATAATGGTTTCCTAAAATACTTGGTAACATTGTTCGAGGCAAAAAAATAAAAGTATTACTTTAAAATATCTCTATTAAATTGTTATTTAATAATAAAAATTAGTTCGTTCTGCTCCTTATAGACATAGTAATAGGCTCTTAGCAGTCCTAGCGCTATTTACCACCGCAATAAAAAAAAGCAAAATTGCACATACAAAGGGAGGGCTCAAATAATTTCCCCGGAGCCCCTCGGATCTATATTTCACGGATTGACATTTGACTAGGTTCTACCAGACACCCTGTATAAGTGAAGTATGCACACAAGTACATACTTATGTATATGTACTTTTGTGAATACTTCATTACATACAATAGCGGACACATAAACTGCATCATAGTGCAAGATAACTTTCAATGAAATATAATTAGTGAAAGTGCAAACTATTTTTATTTATTTCAATGATAATGCTAAGACTAAATCTGATAAAAACATCAATTCTTGTGTGTATAGGTCAACTTTTCTCACTAAAATAATCAAATTACTCCTTTTGCAGCTTTTTGCAATGAAACACTAAATAGAACAAAAAACACGGATTATTATGAAAATTTTACAATACTAAGAAAAGAAAAAGTTTTTTTTTAATAAGGTGTATTACCTCCTTTTGCCCTAATAACTGATTCAAGTCGGTTTCGCATCGACCTGATCAGTGTTTTTAGAAGATCTTGCGGAGTATTGTCCCTTTCTTGTGACAATGCAACTCTGAGCTCCGCAACCGTTGTTGGGACCGGATGTCTTGACAGCACTATTTAGGTTGTCCCAGGTTTGTTGATTGAGGTCCGGGCTACGTGCTGGCCAATCTATGGAACGAATTTCAACCTGAGTAAAGTATTGCTCAACTTGTCTCGCTGGGTGCGGACAAGCATTATCCTGCATCAGAATGAAATTTTCGCCTATAAATCCGCTAATAGGTACGAAATGAGGGTGCAATATCTCCGTTATATAGAGTAGTTAGGGTTTCGCCGGTTCTGCCTCATCGCCTCAGCCTCTATGTGGAGTATAATGGGTAAAATGGGTATTTCGATAACCATTTGCTAAAAAAAAAGGAAAAAAAGGGAAAATTTTTGGTGTCAAATTGGGGGTTTTTGCCCATGCCCGATCGATTGCGTTATCCGTTTTTCAATATCTCTTGCAGTTCCAAAGTTACGTTTTGCATTTACCCCTCATTCTCTGCTATCTCCGGGCTCTATTGTTCGCTATCTAATGCTCGCCTCGGCGTCCTATTGTTCCCATTGAGGGTCCCCGAATCACTATCTGCTTATCACTTACGTCACCTCGCTTTATCACGACATGAGCAAAACAAAACAATTTTTCATTACATTTCTTTTATTTTACTAATTTAAATATGTATTGAACATACTGTATAATATTATATCATTACATAAAGTGTTGCTACTAAATAACTTTTGATACTCTACACATTAAACTATACTCTCCACAAACTGATGTGAAATCATTTTGTAATCTACACGTGTTTAAATCCCAGCTCCTGCAGTTTTGCCCCATAAAAGCCTTGTGATATCGCATAGGGGCACGTCCAAAGGAATCAAAGTATTGTCCAAAGCCATTTTCATTAATGTGTATGGCTATCCAGTGGGATCCAGGTTTATTATCAGGGTCTGAGTTGCTAATAATGTATGTAGGGGTTTGGGGTTTATATATTATAGGTAGACGATTCGCGGCGTATACATTATCTTCTAAACCTTCATAAATTATTCTTCTCAAATAATTACAGATCTCTATTGTGTTCATACTGTATTATCACAGAACCGATCTGGTCTATGGATCTTGTATTTATGTCACATATCCGTATTATGTATGGTTTATGCTGTTATGCAACTATTTATTTACTCTATATTTTATTATATAATAATAGCTGATTAAAGTAATATATAGATAGCTATTAAGAACATGAGGAAAAACAGATTCGATAATGATCGATATTGTCAGATTGCCGTTTGCTAAAGAAAACTAGCGTGTCTTTATGTTTGCGACTCCCGCACGGACGACCGCCTGTTGTGGGAGTCGACAGTAGCTTCTTCAATCTCACTCTGCCCAGCGCCGGGTCACGCCCCTCAGCGTTAGGAAGATGGATACCGCATTATCGATGCCGGCCAGTGGAAAACAGAGTGGCAAAGCGGACGATAGATTCGTGATGGCGGAGCCCCCAGACATAAGCCCCAACCCTCAGACGTAAGTTACGAGAGCTACTCACAAAATCACGCGTGCCCTGGGTTATATTGTTTCTCAGATGTTTGACGATTCGGAATCGATTAGTTGCGCCCGTATCGATTGTGAATAATCGATTAGATCCAACTAAACGATTTCGCATAATCCGTTTGACGGGACGGTATGTGTCGCACACTGTTTGCCATAGTCACAGTGTTTTATTCCATTACAGTACGGAAAGACCAAACGCTGTGACTTCAGTTCAGGTTCTTTTACAATCTGCAAAAAGGGGCGCGTAGTCAATAGAGTACAGACAGGTCAGACCCTATAAGGTGCTTCAGTTGGCACGGCAGCGTATAACATACTTCGCTTCGATTAAAGCTTATTTTAAAATGTCGATTGAGTCTAATCGAAGATCTAATTGAAGAGTGATTCTAAATGAGCATGTGATGATTGTGTAAACTATTTTTACCCATTCCAATTGTATATTCGACAGTCACATGACAGTAATAAAGCAATGAGTTCACTTTAGCTTACAATTATAGATGATATGATCAAGTGACAGTCGTAGGTGCGTATGTATATAAAATCCGTACGATAAGTATAAGGCTTGGTAAAATCAAATAAGTTAGGTTAGGATATTTTGCGCATATTATGATCTACTGCTTGTGTGAAGATATTTAGCCAGAAAAATAATTTAAAAATATCGAATAGAATGTATGATCCCACTACTATTATAAATGTGAAAGTATGTGAGGATGGATGGATGTATGTATGGATGGATTGATGGATATTTGTTACTCTTTCACGCAAAAACTACTGAACGGATTTTGATGAAAATTGATATGGTCGTAGTTGAGGCTCTGGATTAAAAAATAGGCTACATTTTATCGCGAAAAAGTACAGTGTTTGCGTGGGATACAGGATAATGTATTTACGCGGGCAGAGCCGCGTGCAAAAGCTAGTCTTAATAAAGTTTCATTGCGTTCTCTATGGCGCTGTGGGGTCAGTAACCTCACATAATCAGCTGACTTGAAAGCGAAAGCAAAATATTTACCTAAATTATATCAGTTCAATCAGCTGTGTGAGGTCAATGACGTAGAATCCGTAGTGCCGTAAATAACGTAATGTTATTTTGATAAGTATTTTTTTTAGAATTTTTTAAATTATTTTTCTGCCTTAACGTATTTACTTAAGCAGTAGTTTATATTATGCTCAAAATAACCATAATTTATTTTACCTTATACAATAAGAGAGAATATATCCAAAGTTATAATAAATGTTTGTTACAATAAAATTATTTATTATTTTGAATTTGGGCATTGCGAGGTACAGCGTAATAAATCAAAGCAAATATAAATTTTGACCCCAAACATTATAAGATATGTTAAATGGTTTTTGATTTAATTCACGAATGACAATGTATGAAAAAAACCCACGACTAACATAGTACTTTATTATATTACACAATGGTAATGATTAAATTTCGAAAGTTACTAATTGCAAAAAAAAAAACATTTTCGGCATGTCAATATATTTTTTGGATGTGTCCGGTTATGGAGAATAGCATTGTATTCATATTAATCACTGATCGCCCTTTATAGTGTATATTCCTATAAACTATTGATTGTAGAGATTTCTTGTTATTACATTTAGCAAGTATTTTACTTAGGTTAACTTCCTCTACAATGTTTTAACAATTCTTATGTTGGCTAGTTCTTTGAGTTTTGGGCCCAGACTTGATGGAGTGTAAATGGTCTCCTTTAGTACATATCAATAGAATAAAGTTAGTTCTTGCTGTATCAATACTATGGTTATTCTATTCTCCATGGCTTGCGTGTTTGTCACCTATGCACCTATTATCCCATTGTTTATACACGACATGGGTACTAAGGAATCCGAGGAAAGATTTCAACACATGGGGTAATCAATAAAAGCTATTATCATATAGCGTTTTCGGCATCTTAAACTGCTCTGGGATAGGGCAGTCGAATAGATACGGAAATAGTCGAACGAAACCAATTCACGAAGCACTACATTTCCATCTTCTTCTTATAGATATTTGACAAAATGGCAAAGCATTGATTTGGACATTGATATTCGCTTATTCGGGAGCATTCGGGAGCCATGCCTGCCCTGCTGCGGGGCAATTTTATATTACCGTACTGATAGTGTTATCAATTTAATGAGGGTGTTTGATATTGTAGTGACCTGTAAACTTTTATTATGTAATATTATTGACAAACTACCATATTTACCAAATAATATATTTACAAACAAAAATATTTTTTATATTCAACAGACAAAAAATGTACAAATGTTTTTATTAGTAGATAATTCTACGCACGGCGCAGGCGCAGCGATATCGGGCCTATTGTTCGAGCGATAACCGGTACAGTCAGCTACGTCACGCCCGCTATGCGAGTGATCGCGATGGCAATATCACTTGTAGATTGACACGCGCTCCGCTAGGGCTTGGCAGTACGCTTTACGCTATCGCTGCCGCCCCGCGCCACATTTTTGCTGGCCAGTGCTTCACCGCGTTTAATATTTTCGGTTGCATAGTGTACCTCCATACCTACAATATTTTTTCTGCCGTTAGGGGGCAGACCCAACGCACACAAAGCGTCATCTGGTGTCGTAAGTTGTATCAAAAACCGTTAATAAGAATTTTCGATTCTTTTTCTGTCACCAAGCGGCGCTTGGTAGCACGACGGTCCTTGTCGTATCAAAAAGCTGTCAGATGTCACGAATTTAAAAACCCTCATTAAATTAATTTTGCTTAAATCACATATTAATGAAAATTATAATTGACCTACAAAAGTATGTTCTTTATGTTCTCATAAGCAGGTTTGAGCAAAATTAATCAAAATTATTAACATCTAAATATATATTTTTTTTCAATATATATTTTATGATTTTATTACTAGGCAGGTTATGTGACTGAACCTGGTTTCCGCTGGGGGCGCGACTAATTTGACACAGGCTATGCAAAAAGTTTCTGATGGTGCCACCAGTAAAATGTGTTACGAGTTAAATGCTAGGTTGCTCACATGGGGTCGCATAATGTAGTCACCAGTTAAACAACGCGAACGAGAAATGATGACCATCATTATAAGAAACTCGGTTGGCGTCGTTGTACTTTCGAAGTGAGCAAGGCCGGCAAGGGTCGCGAGTTAGGAGTCTGGCCATGAAACATATAAAATAAAAAATATTTCATCTTTTGGTTTTTTTTAATAGTTCGACACATAAGTGACATGGAAATGAGCATTTTCACGTTCACTGTTTCTTGATAATATAAACAAAACGGGACGATGACTACATCTAAATATATAATATATATACTAATATATATACTCAGATATATTGAGGCATTACTACTTGGTAAATGTAAAAAAAATAAATTATGTTTAGTAGTAGTAAGATACATCTAAAAAATACAAGTAAATTTTTGCTAAATTTGTAAACAAAACCAACATCATTACTTTACTTACATCATATACAAAAACATTTATTATGGTAAGTATGAACTTAAACGCACAAATATGTTCCTGCGGCCGTATACTTTATACAATTTAACCTAGGCGTGACGTCACAGCTAGGTACGACTTTAGTATGGAGTGTTTTCACGAAACTTGCGAAATTTTCTATACAAATCGCTGTACCTTCGAAAATATTGATTTTTGACATACTGTTTCTTCTGAGAAGTTACTCATATTTAAGAGTACTATTCATTAATGCAATGGAAAAAAAGTCATCTAGCCTAATTGCACAATTTGTACTTTATCTAAAAATTTGGCGGAACAAAAGTAAGCGCTCATGACTATACTTACCCCAGATTGAGGCGACTGTGGAGCAACTGGTATTCAACTGTTGCAGAAGGTCGCGTGCGGCGCGTGAGCTGGTTCAACCGCAGTGCCAGCTACGTCGTGGGCTGGATAACGTGAGCTCCGCGCCTTTGTCACTGTGTAGTCCTAGCTTTATGCCCACAACCACACCGCGACTCCTCTGTTGCTGCTAAAACAACTCTGAAACTCTAGCGCCTTGTCTAAAAAAGATTTCCGTACGTAAATCGCGAGCAATAAGCCAGAACCTTGACTCGTGCTGTAAAAGATGCATACTTCCCTTAACTTTTTTATTGCATAAAATAAATAATAATTATATTTACTTATCTATTCCTCCAAGAATAGAACAAGGAACTCATTGTTTATAACAAGGGACATTGATTAGCTATTTAATGGATTCCAAAATCTTATACAATGTCCCATAGTACCCCTTGTTATCTAGTTGCGCACACATATGATGCCACTGTACTTACAACACCCTCACAAGTAACCATACCTTTTTAATAAATACACCCTGTCCGCCTAGAAACGTCGCAGTAGTCGTGATAAAGCAATAGTCACTATAATGCAGTAGTCTTGAAAAAGTAGTTATTGTCATAACTCCGTACTAGGGATCGTGTCTCCTTATTACTTAAGATAGGCAATAAGTTAAGTCTATGTAAAGTAAAGCTAATATTGTACTGTTTTAATAAAAGGATTTTTTTTAAAAGTCTTTTAAAGATCGTGCATATAACATTTTGGCGCAGTCGGTAGGATACGCAAGTAGCAAAGCACCGCGGGTGGGCACCCGCGTCGCAAATAATTCTCCGATAAAACTCTCAGAGAATCATCGTCGCCGCGTGAGCCGCAGCCCAGCCGAGGACCCATCCGAACGTTGCAGCATACAACGAGGGGCAAATGAAGACGTCGATATTGACACTGTAAGTCTTTCATATTTTCTCGTGCTTTTAGGGTGTGGATCTCCCTCGCTCCCTTTTACCGTCCTTGTATCTATTTTTAGATAAAATTTTGCTACGATCCAAAACAATAAAAAATATGCCGACCGATCCCAAACCAGGTGCCCACGACTCTGCCAGCCATCATCAAAAGGCCCTGGACATCAAGCTAGATCCCTTGGTGCCCACAAATCAATTGTTTAGTCTTATACCAAAATTTAGCGAAAATACAAATAATCTAAACATTTTTATAAGAAACTGTCGCCAAGCACAAAATTGGGCGAACAGTGTACAAAAAATAATATTATTGCTAGCAGCTATATCGCAATTAGAAGGTAAAGCAGCTAGTTTTGCTAACAGACGCAATTTCTCTGATCTAAATCAATTTTTAGACGAATTAGATGCGCATTTTAATAAAATATGTCGAACCCTTAGCGAAATCTTATTGGAATCTTAGCACGCAAAGCAAAGGGGATCCGTTGCGCGTTTCGTCGAATATTTCGAAAATTTAAAGAATGAGCTTTTATCAAACACAGAAATTATTAATGACAAATCTGGTATTTTATGTAGTGAATATGATACGAGTAAGCTTCTAATAAATAACGTCTTAGTCGGGTTAGATCCGCATTTTTATAATGTCAAGATCCCGTAGGCCTACTGCGACCGACGAAGCTTTTAAATTTGCATTGGAAGAGGAACGAGCCCTCGAATTCTACAATAAAAACAATAACATACGTAGAAATTCCGAGACGTATAATACAAATAAACAAACACCTAATTATCGTAATTCAGTACAAAAATCTTCGAGTAACGTGCAAAATAATAAATCGAACGATAATAATAGAATATCGAACAAAAGTGACAGATTTTGTACGCATTGCAAAATGCAGGGGCATACAGTCGACTTCTGTAGGAAATTGCATCCGAACCCCAGCAACAGTAATAAATCTAAAAATAATTTTAACGATAAAAAGCAATAATTTACGCATCCTCCTTAGAAGAATATGATATAAAATTAAGAAACGTATTGAAAAAATTACTCGAATACAATTTAAAATTACAACCGGATAAGTGTGAATTCCTCAGAAAAGAAGTAGCTTATCTTGGCCACATAATATCGGACGAGGGCATAAAGCCAAATGCTGATAAAATTAAAGCCGTCAAAATATTTCCTCAACCAAAAAATACTAAGTCAATTAAAGCATTTTTAGGCTTAGCAGGTTATTACAGACGTTTTATACTAAACTTTTCAAATATCGCTAAACCTTTAACTAAATTTTTAAAGAAAAATGAAAAATTTATATGGATATGGATAATGGAAACCTGTAAAACATTATTAACGTCAGCTCCTATACTACAAATACCCTGATTTTAATAAAAAATGTATATGAACAACTGACGCATGTCAATATGCTATAGGTAGTATCCTTTCACAAGGTAAATTAGGCGAAGATAAACCTGTCACGTACGCCTCTAGGACCTTGAGTGACACAAAGCAACGCTATTCTACCATTGAAAGAGAACTTTTGGCTATTAAATGGTCAATAAAACATTTTAGACCATACCTATTTGGTAGAAGTAGAAAATTTACCAACCATTGACTTGGCTCTTTTCAATAAAAGACCCAGGCTCACGATTAATAAGAAGGCGATTAGAATTAGAACAATACGAATATAAAATAGTTTATAAACCCGGTAAAACAAATCAAAACGCGGACGCTTTATCTCGACCGTGTATAAACCTTATCGACGATAGTGATGTCATGGAGAATTATTTTAGATGTTTATTTGAACAATTTTTTATTATAACCTTTTG
The DNA here is from genome assembly GCA_963565745.1 of Phengaris arion. Classification (NCBI taxonomy): domain Eukaryota; kingdom Metazoa; phylum Arthropoda; class Insecta; order Lepidoptera; family Lycaenidae; genus Phengaris; species Phengaris arion. Next base: position 6,841,161 of record OY751432.1, read on the forward strand.
ATTTAAAATTATGACTTTGACAATGTCACCTGTCAGAGTCGACAATGACAACAATGACAGATGCTAGATGTCAGTTAATATATATTTTTTTATGTACTTATTGGTTATTTTATTGTTTTTTTTTTTGTTTTTATTTTCTGTTTCTCTTTTTGGGTGATGATTTGATCATTTTCGTTTTTGTTTGTTATTTTCTGATTTTTTGTAATAGTGCTTAATGCATAAATAGTGCTTGTTTAAATATATTTGAACTGAACTCATGACACTGTAGGTATAAGGTGTTTTTGAGTAGCTAACTATTTTAATTATTTATTGAACTATTTATAAGTTATAAAATATATTTTATATAGGTATCTTATTTGAGTATATTATATATTTGTATTGTTATATATAAACCTAACTTAATAAAATTATTATACAAAAACCTTCACCAAAATAAAAACAAAAACAAACCTAAATGACTAAACTAACCTAAAACTATATATCCAAAAATGTTCCCACCCCGGGAGGGCCGGGACACGCACAACAACACCGGGACAAAAGCAGTCGACCGATGTCGTTCTACGTGGATGACTATCTCTACCGATGTATGGGAATTCTAACAAGTTAGTAGTTGACGACTAAAATTGGATTATCTCGGGAAATAGATGGCTCACCGAGATGTTTCTTTCACTAAAAGAACCGCCAAAAACACAGCTTTCGCTGGACTACAAAAACACAAATATCCGTCGACTAGCATAGGCTTTGTCTAAGAAAATTTGAGCTCAACCTAACCTAACCTAACCTAACCTAACCTAACCTAACGTAACCTAATTTCCGGCTCCGCAAGGGATAGGCAACAACGTGGCATTACCACGTTCGCGGGGTTCGGAATGTCTACTCAAATCACCACCAAACATTCAAGAGAAAATAAAATGTAATTACTACTTAGAATATAAAATATCCATAAAATCATTGATATGTAATAATAATTCTTATTATGGTTTCGTACCAATCATAATAATAATTATTATTATTTGTTGTACGTACTTATACATATATACATTATAGCTAGCTCTACTTTATAAATTGTTGAGCTGCTGTATTACCCAATTATTATATTTAGACAGGTATACTTACCTAAAATATCAAAACAAACCTATTAACACAAACCTAAAGGTTGCATATTTTTATGTCTTGATTGTAGCACGCCAAGACTAGGTGTTTATTTGGATAAGTAGGTACAGCCTACAGGTTACACATAATAGAATAATGGTTTCCTAAAATACTTGGTAACATTGTTCGAGGCAAAAAAATAAAAGTATTACTTTAAAATATCTCTATTAAATTGTTATTTAATAATAAAAATTAGTTCGTTCTGCTCCTTATAGACATAGTAATAGGCTCTTAGCAGTCCTAGCGCTATTTACCACCGCAATAAAAAAAAGCAAAATTGCACATACAAAGGGAGGGCTCAAATAATTTCCCCGGAGCCCCTCGGATCTATATTTCACGGATTGACATTTGACTAGGTTCTACCAGACACCCTGTATAAGTGAAGTATGCACACAAGTACATACTTATGTATATGTACTTTTGTGAATACTTCATTACATACAATAGCGGACACATAAACTGCATCATAGTGCAAGATAACTTTCAATGAAATATAATTAGTGAAAGTGCAAACTATTTTTATTTATTTCAATGATAATGCTAAGACTAAATCTGATAAAAACATCAATTCTTGTGTGTATAGGTCAACTTTTCTCACTAAAATAATCAAATTACTCCTTTTGCAGCTTTTTGCAATGAAACACTAAATAGAACAAAAAACACGGATTATTATGAAAATTTTACAATACTAAGAAAAGAAAAAGTTTTTTTTTAATAAGGTGTATTACCTTCTTTTGCCCTAATAACTGATTCAAGTCGGTTTCGCATCGACCTGATCAGTGTTTTTAGAAGATCTTGCGGAGTATTGTCCCTTTCTTGTGACAATGCAACTCTGAGCTCCGCAACCGTTGTTGGGACCGGATGTCTTGACAGCACTATTTAGGTTGTCCCAGGTTTGTTGATTGAGGTCCGGGCTACGTGCTGGCCAATCTATGGAACGAATTTCAACCTGAGTAAAGTATTGCTCAACTTGTCTCGCTGGGTGCGGACAAGCATTATCCTGCATCAGAATGAAATTTTCGCCTATAAATCCGCTAATAGGTACGAAATGAGGGTGCAATATCTCCGTTATATAGAGTAGTTAGGGTTTCGCCGGTTCTGCCTCATCGCCTCAGCCTCTATGTGGAGTATAATGGGTAAAATGGGTATTTCGATAACCATTTGCTAAAAAAAAAGGAAACAAAGGGAAAATTTTTGGTGTCAAATTGGGGGTTTTTGCCCATGCCCGATCGATTGCGTTATCCGTTTTTCAATATCTCTTGCAGTTCCAAAGTTACGTTTTGCATTTACCCCTCATTCTCTGCTATCTCCGGGCTCTATTGTTCGCTATCTAATGCTCGCCTCGGCGTCCTATTGTTCCCATTGAGGGTCCCCGAATCACTATCTGCTTATCACTTACGTCACCTCGCTTTATCACGACATGAGCAAAACAAAACAATTTTTCATTACATTTCTTTTATTTTACTAATTTAAATATGTATTGAACATACTGTATAATATTATATCATTACATAAAGTGTTGCTACTAAATAACTTTTGATACTCTACACATTAAACTATACTCTCCACAAACTGATGTGAAATCATTTTGTAATCTACACGTGTTTAAATCCCAGCTCCTGCAGTTTTGCCCCATAAAAGCCTTGTGATATCGCATAGGGGCACGTCCAAAGGAATCAAAGTATTGTCCAAAGCCATTTTCATTAATGTGTATGGCTATCCAGTGGGATCCAGGTTTATTATCAGGGTCTGAGTTGCTAATAATGTATGTAGGGGTTTGGGGTTTATATATTATAGGTAGACGATTCGCGGCGTATACATTATCTTCTAAACCTTCATAAATTATTCTTCTCAAATAATTACAGATCTCTATTGTGTTCATACTGTATTATCACAGAACCGATCTGGTCTATGGATCTTGTATTTATGTCACATATCCGTATTATGTATGGTTTATGCTGTTATGCAACTATTTATTTACTCTATATTTTATTATATAATAATAGCTGATTAAAGTAATATATAGATAGCTATTAAGAACATGAGGAAAAACAGATTCGATAATGATCGATATTGTCAGATTGCCGTTTGCTAAAGAAAACTAGCGTGTCTTTATGTTTGCGACTCCCGCACGGACGACCGCCTGTTGTGGGAGTGGACAGTAGCTTCTTCAATCTCACTCTGCCCAGCGCCGGGTCACGCCCCTCAGCGTTAGGAAGATGGATACCGCATTATCGACGCCGGCCAGTGGAAAACAGAGTGGCAAAGCGGACGATAGATTCGTGATGGCGGAGCCCCCAGACATAAGCCCCAACCCTCAGACGTAAGTTACGAGAGCTACTCACAAAATCACGCGTGCCCTGGGTTATATTGTTTCTCAGATGTTTGACGATTCGGAATCGATTAGTTGCGCCCGTATCGATTGTGAATAATCGATTAGATCCAACTAAACGATTTCGCATTATCCGTTTGACGGGACGGTATGTGTCGCACACTGTTTGCCATAGTCACAGTGTTTTATTCCATTACAGTACGGAAAGACCAAACGCTGTGACTTCAGTTCAGGTTCTTTTACAATCTGCAAAAAGGGGCGCGTAGTCAATAGAGTACAGACAGGTCAGACCCTATAAGGTGCTTCAGTTGGCACGGCAGCGTATAACATACTTCGCTTCGATTAAAGCTTATTTTAAAATGTCGATTGAGTCTAATCGAAGATCTAATTGAAGAGTGATTCTAAATGAGCATGTGATGATTGTGTAAACTATTTTTACCCATTCCAATTGTATATTCGACAGTCACATGACAGTAATAAAGCAATGAGTTCACTTTAGCTTACAATTATAGATGATATGATCAAGTGACAGTCGTAGGTGCGTATGTATATAAAATCCGTACGATAAGTATAAGGCTTGGTAAAATCAAATAAGTTAGGTTAGGATATTTTGCGCATATTATGATCTACTGCTTGTGTGAAGATATTTAGCCAGAAAAATAATTTAAAAATATCGAATAGAATGTATGATCCCACTACTATTATAAATGTGAAAGTATGTGAGGATGGATGGATGTATGTATGGATGGATTGATGGATATTTGTTACTCTTTCACGCAAAAACTACTGAACGGATTTTGATGAAAATTGATATGGTCGTAGTTGAGGCTCTGGATTAAAAAATAGGCTACATTTTATCGCGAAAAAGTACAGTGTTTGCGTGGGATACAGGATAATGTATTTACGCGGGCAGAGCCGCGTGCAAAAGCTAGTCTTAATAAAGTTTCATTGCGTTCTCTATGGCGCTGTGGGGTCAGTAACCTCACATAATCAGCTGACTTGAAAGCGAAAGCAAAATATTTACCTAAATTATATCAGTTCAATCAGCTGTGTGAGGTCAATGACGTAGAATCCGTAGTGCCGTAAATAACGTAATGTTATTTTGATAAGTATTTTTTTTAGAATTTTTTAAATTATTTTTCTGCCTTAACGTATTTACTTAAGCAGTAGTTTATATTATGCTCAAAATAACCATAATTTATTTTACCTTATACAATAAGAGAGAATATATCCAAAGTTATAATAAATGTTTGTTACAATAAAATTATTTATTATTTTGAATTTGGGCATTGCGAGGTACAGCGTAATAAATCAAAGCAAATATAAATTTTGACCCCAAACATTATAAGATATGTTAAATGGTTTTTGATTTAATTCACGAATGACAATGTATGAAAAAAACCCACGACTAACATAGTACTTTATTATATTACACAATGGTAATGATTAAATTTCGAAAGTTACTAATTGCAAAAAAAAAAACATTTTCGGCATGTCAATATATTTTTTGGATGTGTCCGGTTATGGAGAATAGCATTGTATTCATATTAATCACTGATCGCCCTTTATAGTGTATATTCCTATAAACTATTGATTGTAGAGATTTCTTGTTATTACATTTAGCAAGTATTTTACTTAGGTTAACTTCCTCTACAATGTTTTAACAATTCTTATGTTGGCTAGTTCTTTGAGTTTTGGGCCCAGACTTGATGGAGTGTAAATGGTCTCCTTTAGTACATATCAATAGAATAAAGTTAGTTCTTGCTGTATCAATACTATGGTTATTCTATTCTCCATGGCTTGCGTGTTTGTCACCTATGCACCTATTATCCCATTGTTTATACACGACATGGGTACTAAGGAATCCGAGGAAAGATTTCAACACATGGGGTAATCAATAAAAGCTATTATCATATAGCGTTTTCGGCATCTTAAACTGCTCTGGGATAGGGCAGTCGAATAGATACGGAAATAGTCGAACGAAACCAATTCACGAAGCACTACATTTCCATCTTCTTCTTATAGATATTTGACAAAATGGCAAAGCATTGATTTGGACATTGATATTCGCTTATTCGGGAGCATTCGGGAGCCATGCCTGCCCTGCTGCGGGGCAATTTTATATTACCGTACTGATAGTGTTATCAATTTAATGAGGGTGTTTGATATTGTAGTGACCTGTAAACTTTTATTATGTAATATTATTGACAAACTACCATATTTACCAAATAATATATTTACAAACAAAAATATTTTTTATATTCAACAGACAAAAAATGTACAAATGTTTTTATTAGTAGATAATTCTACGCACGGCGCAGGCGCAGCGATATCGGGCCTATTGTTCGAGCGATAACCGGTACAGTCAGCTACGTCACGCCCGCTATGCGAGTGATCGCGATGGCAATATCACTTGTAGATTGACACGCGCTCCGCTAGGGCTTGGCAGTACGCTTTACGCTATCGCTGCCGCCCCGCGCCACATTTTTGCTGGCCAGTGCTTCACCGCGTTTAATATTTTCGGTTGCATAGTGTACCTCCATACCTACAATATTTTTTCTGCCGTTAGGGGGCAGACCCAACGCACACAAAGCGTCATCTGGTGTCGTAAGTTGTATCAAAAACCGTTAATAAGAATTTTCGATTCTTTTTCTGTCACCAAGCGGCGCTTGGTAGCACGACGGTCCTTGTCGTATCAAAAAGCTGTCAGATGTCACGAATTTAAAAACCCTCATTAAATTAATTTTGCTTAAATCACATATTAATGAAAATTATAATTGACCTACAAAAGTATGTTCTTTATGTTCTCATAAGCAGGTTTGAGCAAAATTAATCAAAATTATTAACATCTAAATATTTTTTTTTTTTCAATATATATTTTATGATTTTATTACTAGGCAGGTTATGTGACTGAACCTGGTTTCCGCTGGGGGCGCGACTAATTTGACACAGGCTATGCAAAAAGTTTCTGATGGTGCCACCAGTAAAATGTGTTACGAGTTAAATGCTAGGTTGCTCACATGGGGTCGCATAATGTAGTCACCAGTTAAACAACGCGAACGAGAAATGATGACCATCATTATAAGAAACTCGGTTGGCGTCGTTGTACTTTCGAAGTGAGCAAGGCCGGCAAGGGTCGCGAGTTAGGAGTCTGGCCATGAAACATATAAAATAAAAAATATTTCATCTTTTGGTTTTTTTTAATAGTTCGACACATAAGTGACATGGAAATGAGCATTTTCACGTTCACTGTTTCTTGATAATATAAACAAAACGGGACGATGACTACATCTAAATATATAATATATATACTAATATATATACTCAGATATATTGAGGCATTACTACTTGGTAAATGTAAAAAAAATAAATTATGTTTAGTAGTAGTAAGATACATCTAAAAAATACAAGTAAATTTTTGCTAAATTTGTAAACAAAACCAACATCATTACTTTACTTACATCATATACAAAAACATTTATTATGGTAAGTATGAACTTAAACGCACAAATATGTTCCTGCGGCCGTATACTTTATACAATTTAACCTAGGCGTGACGTCACAGCTAGGTACGACTTTAGTATGGAGTGTTTTCACGAAACTTGCGAAATTTTCTATACAAATCGCTGTACCTTCGAAAATATTGATTTTTGACATACTGTTTCTTCTGAGAAGTTACTCATATTTAAGAGTACTATTCATTTATGCAATGGAAAAAAAGTCATCTAGCCTAATTGCACAATTTGTACTTTATCTAAAAATTTGGCGGAACAAAAGTAAGCGCTCATGACTATACTTACCCCAGATTGAGGCGACTGTGGAGCAACTGGTATTCAACTGTTGCAGAAGGTCGCGTGCGGCGCGTGAGCTGGTTCAACCGCAGTGCCAGCTACGTCGTGGGCTGGATAACGTGAGCTCCGCGCCTTTGTCACTGTGTAGTCCTAGCTTTATGCCCACAACCACACCGCGACTCCTCTGTTGCTGCTAAAACAACTCTGAAACTCTAGCGCCTTGTCTAAAAAAGATTTCCGTACGTAAATCGCGAGCAATAAGCCAGAACCTTGACTCGTGCTGTAAAAGATGCATACTTCCCTTAACTTTTTTATTGCATAAAATAAATAATAATTATATTTACTTATCTATTCCTCCAAGAATAGAACAAGGAACTCATTGTTTATAACAAGGGACATTGATTAGCTATTTAATGGATTCCAAAATCTTATACAATGTCCCATAGTACCCCTTGTTATCTAGTTGCGCACACATATGATGCCACTGTACTTACAACACCCTCACAAGTAACCATACCTTTTTAATAAATACACCCTGTCCGCCTAGAAACGTCGCAGTAGTCGTGATAAAGCAATAGTCACTATAATGCAGTAGTCTTGAAAAAGTAGTTATTGTCATAACTCCGTACTAGGGATCGTGTCTCCTTATTACTTAAGATAGGCAATAAGTTAAGTCTATGTAAAGTAAAGCTAATATTGTACTGTTTTAATAAAAGGATTTTTTTTAAAAGTCTTTTAAAGATCGTGCATATAACATTTTGGCGCAGTCGGTAGGATACGCAAGTAGCAAAGCACCGCGGGTGGGCACCCGCGTCGCAAATAATTCTCCGATAAAACTCTCAGAGAATCATCGTCGCCGCGTGAGCCGCAGCCCAGCCGAGGACCCATCCGAACGTTGCAGCATACAACGAGGGGCAAATGAAGACGTCGATATTGACACTGTAAGTCTTTCATATTTTCTCGTGCTTTTAGGGTGTGGATCTCCCTCGCTCCCTTTTACCGTCCTTGTATCTATTTTTAGATAAAATTTTGCTACGATCCAAAACAATAAAAAATATGCCGACCGATCCCAAACCAGGTGCCCACGACTCTGCCAGCCATCATCAAAAGGCCCTGGACATCAAGCTAGATCCCTTGGTGCCCACAAATCAATTGTTTAGTCTTATACCAAAATTTAGCGAAAATACAAATAATCTAAACATTTTTATAAGAAACTGTCGCCAAGCACAAAATTGGGCGAACAGTGTACAAAAAATAATATTATTGCTAGCAGCTATATCGCAATTAGAAGGTAAAGCAGCTAGTTTTGCTAACAGACGCAATTTCTCTGATCTAAATCAATTTTTAGACGAATTAGATGCGCATTTTAATAAAATATGTCGAACCCTTAGCGAAATCTTATTGGAATCTTAGCACGCAAAGCAAAGGGGATCCGTTGCGCGTTTCGTCGAATATTTCGAAAATTTAAAGAATGAGCTTTTATCAAACACAGAAATTATTAATGACAAATCTGGTATTTTATGTAGTGAATATGATACGAGTAAGCTTCTAATAAATAACGTCTTAGTCGGGTTAGATCCGCATTTTTATAATGTCAAGATCCCGTAGGCCTACTGCGACCGACGAAGCTTTTAAATTTGCATTGGAAGAGGAACGAGCCCTCGAATTCTACAATAAAAACAATAACATACGTAGAAATTCCGAGACGTATAATACAAATAAACAAACACCTAATTATCGTAATTCAGTACAAAAATCTTCGAGTAACGTGCAAAATAATAAATCGAACGATAATAATAGAATATCGAACAAAAGTGACAGATTTTGTACGCATTGCAAAATGCAGGGGCATACAGTCGACTTCTGTAGGAAATTGCATCCGAACCCCAGCAACAGTAATAAATCTAAAAATAATTTTAACGATAAAAAGCAATAATTTACGCATCCTCCTTAGAAGAATATGATATAAAATTAAGAAACGTATTGAAAAAATTACTCGAATACAATTTAAAATTACAACCGGATAAGTGTGAATTCCTCAGAAAAGAAGTAGCTTATCTTGGCCACATAATATCGGACGAGGGCATAAAGCCAAATGCTGATAAAATTAAAGCCGTCAAAATATTTCCTCAACCAAAAAATACTAAGTCAATTAAAGCATTTTTAGGCTTAGCAGGTTATTACAGACGTTTTATACTAAACTTTTCAAATATCGCTAAACCTTTAACTAAATTTTTAAAGAAAAATGAAAAATTTATATGGATATGGATAATGGAAACCTGTAAAACATTATTAACGTCAGCTCCTATACTACAAATACCCTGATTTTAATAAAAAATGTATATGAACAACTGACGCATGTCAATATGCTATAGGTAGTATCCTTTCACAAGGTAAATTAGGCGAAGATAAACCTGTCACGTACGCCTCTAGGACCTTGAGTGACACAAAGCAACGCTATTCTACCATTGAAAGAGAACTTTTGGCTATTAAATGGTCAATAAAACATTTTAGACCATACCTATTTGGTAGAAGTAGAAAATTTACCAACCATTGACTTGGCTCTTTTCAATAAAAGACCCAGGCTCACGATTAATAAGAAGGCGATTAGAATTAGAACAATACGAATATAAAATAGTTTATAAACCCGGTAAAACAAATCAAAACGCGGACGCTTTATCTCGACCGTGTATAAACCTTATCGACGATAGTGATGTCATGGAGAATTATTTTAGATGTTTATTTGAACAATTTTTTATTATAACCTTTTGATTTAAAATTATGACTTTGACAATGTCACCTGTCAGAGTCGACAATGACAACAATGACAGATGCTAGATGTCAGTTAATATATATTTTTTTATGTACTTATTGGTTATTTTATTGTTTTTTTTTTTGTTTTTATTTTCTGTTTCTCTTTTTGGGTGATGATTTGATCATTTTCGTTTTTGTTTGTTATTTTCTGATTTTTTGTAATAGTGCTTAATGCATAAATAGTGCTTGTTTAAATATATTTGAACTGAACTCATGACACTGTAGGTATAAGGTGTTTTTGAGTAGCTAACTATTTTAATTATTTATTGAACTATTTATAAGTTATAAAATATATTTTATATAGGTATCTTATTTGAGTATATTATATATTTGTATTGTTATATATAAACCTAACTTAATAAAATTATTATACAAAAACCTTCACCAAAATAAAAACAAAAACAAACCTAAATGACTAAACTAACCTAAAACTATATATCCAAAAATGTTCCCACCCCGGGAGGGCCGGGACACGCACAACAACACCGGGACAAAAGCAGTCGACCGATGTCGTTCTACGTGGATGACTATCTCTACCGATGTATGGGAATTCTAACAAGTTAGTAGTTGACGACTAAAATTGGATTATCTCGGGAAATAGATGGCTCACCGAGATGTTTCTTTCACTAAAAGAACCGCCAAAAACACAGCTTTCGCTGGACTACAAAAACACAAATATCCGTCGACTAGCATAGGCTTTGTCTAAGAAAATTTGAGCTCAACCTAACCTAACCTAACCTAACCTAACCTAACCTAACGTAACCTAATTTCCGGCTCCGCAAGGGATAGGCAACAACGTGGCATTACCACGTTCGCGGGGTTCGGAATGTCTACTCAAATCACCACCAAACATTCAAGAGAAAATAAAATGTAATTACTACTTAGAATATAAAATATCCATAAAATCATTGATATGTAATAATAATTCTTATTATGGTTTCGTACCAATCATAATAATAATTATTATTATTTGTTGTACGTACTTATACATATATACATTATAGCTAGCTCTACTTTATAAATTGTTGAGCTGCTGTATTACCCAATTATTATATTTAGACAGGTATACTTACCTAAAATATCAAAACAAACCTATTAACACAAACCTAAAGGTTGCATATTTTTATGTCTTGATTGTAGCACGCCAAGACTAGGTGTTTATTTGGATAAGTAGGTACAGCCTACAGGTTACACATAATAGAATAATGGTTTCCTAAAATACTTGGTAACATTGTTCGAGGCAAAAAAATAAAAGTATTACTTTAAAATATCTCTATTAAATTGTTATTTAATAATAAAAATTAGTTCGTTCTGCTCCTTATAGACATAGTAATAGGCTCTTAGCAGTCCTAGCGCTATTTACCACCGCAATAAAAAAAAGCAAAATTGCACATACAAAGGGAGGGCTCAAATAATTTCCCCGGAGCCCCTCGGATCTATATTTCACGGATTGACATTTGACTAGGTTCTACCAGACACCCTGTATAAGTGAAGTATGCACACAAGTACATACTTATGTATATGTACTTTTGTGAATACTTCATTACATACAATAGCGGACACATAAACTGCATCATAGTGCAAGATAACTTTCAATGAAATATAATTAGTGAAAGTGCAAACTATTTTTATTTATTTCAATGATAATGCTAAGACTAAATCTGATAAAAACATCAATTCTTGTGTGTATAGGTCAACTTTTCTCACTAAAATAATCAAATTACTCCTTTTGCAGCTTTTTGCAATGAAACACTAAATAGAACAAAAAACACGGATTATTATGAAAATTTTACAATACTAAGAAAAGAAAAAGTTTTTTTTTAATAAGGTGTATTACCTTCTTTTGCCCTAATAACTGATTCAAGTCGGTTTCGCATCGACCTGATCAGTGTTTTTAGAAGATCTTGCGGAGTATTGTCCCTTTCTTGTGACAATGCAACTCTGAGCTCCGCAACCGTTGTTGGGACCGGATGTCTTGACAGCACTATTTAGGTTGTCCCAGGTTTGTTGATTGAGGTCCGGGCTACGTGCTGGCCAATCTATGGAACGAATTTCAACCTGAGTAAAGTATTGCTCAACTTGTCTCGCTGGGTGCGGACAAGCATTATCCTGCATCAGAATGAAATTTTCGCCTATAAATCCGCTAATAGGTACGAAATGAGGGTGCAATATCTCCGTTATATAGAGTAGTTAGGGTTTCGCCGGTTCTGCCTCATCGCCTCAGCCTCTATGTGGAGTATAATGGGTAAAATGGGTATTTCGATAACCATTTGCTAAAAAAAAAGGAAACAAAGGGAAAATTTTTGGTGTCAAATTGGGGGTTTTTGCCCATGCCCGATCGATTGCGTTATCCGTTTTTCAATATCTCTTGCAGTTCCAAAGTTACGTTTTGCATTTACCCCTCATTCTCTGCTATCTCCGGGCTCTATTGTTCGCTATCTAATGCTCGCCTCGGCGTCCTATTGTTCCCATTGAGGGTCCCCGAATCACTATCTGCTTATCACTTACGTCACCTCGCTTTATCACGACATGAGCAAAACAAAACAATTTTTCATTACATTTCTTTTATTTTACTAATTTAAATATGTATTGAACATACTGTATAATATTATATCATTACATAAAGTGTTGCTACTAAATAACTTTTGATACTCTACACATTAAACTATACTCTCCACAAACTGATGTGAAATCATTTTGTAATCTACACGTGTTTAAATCCCAGCTCCTGCAGTTTTGCCCCATAAAAGCCTTGTGATATCGCATAGGGGCACGTCCAAAGGAATCAAAGTATTGTCCAAAGCCATTTTCATTAATGTGTATCATGGCTATCCAGTGGGATCCAGGTTTATTATCAGGGTCTGAGTTGCTAATAATGTATGTAGGGGTTTGGGGTTTATATATTATAGGTAGACGATTCGCGGCGTATACATTATCTTCTAAACCTTCATAAATTATTCTTCTCAAATAATTACAGATCTCTATTGTGTTCATACTGTATTATCACAGAACCGATCTGGTCTATGGATCTTGTATTTATGTCACATATCCGTATTATGTATGGTTTATGCTGTTATGCAACTATTTATTTACTCTATATTTTATTATATAATAATAGCTGATTAAAGTAATATATAGATAGCTATTAAGAACATGAGGAAAAACAGATTCGATAATGATCGATATTGTCAGATTGCCGTTTGCTAAAGAAAACTAGCGTGTCTTTATGTTTGCGACTCCCGCACGGACGACCGCCTGTTGTGGGAGTGGACAGTAGCTTCTTCAATCTCACTCTGCCCAGCGCCGGGTCACGCCCCTCAGCGTTAGGAAGATGGATACCGCATTATCGACGCCGGCCAGTGGAAAACAGAGTGGCAAAGCGGACGATAGATTCGTGATGGCGGAGCCCCCAGACATAAGCCCCAACCCTCAGACGTAAGTTACGAGAGCTACTCACAAAATCACGCGTGCCCTGGGTTATATTGTTTCTCAGATGTTTGACGATTCGGAATCGATTAGTTGCGCCCGTATCGATTGTGAATAATCGATTAGATCCAACTAAACGATTTCGCATTATCCGTTTGACGGGACGGTATGTGTCGCACACTGTTTGCCATAGTCACAGTGTTTTATTCCATTACAGTACGGAAAGACCAAACGCTGTGACTTCAGTTCAGGTTCTTTTACAATCTGCAAAAAGGGGCGCGTAGTCAATAGAGTACAGACAGGTCAGACCCTATAAGGTGCTTCAGTTGGCACGGCAGCGTATAACATACTTCGCTTCGATTAAAGCTTATTTTAAAATGTCGATTGAGTCTAATCGAAGATCTAATTGAAGAGTGATTCTAAATGAGCATGTGATGATTGTGTAAACTATTTTTACCCATTCCAATTGTATATTCGACAGTCACATGACAGTAATAAAGCAATGAGTTCACTTTAGCTTACAATTATAGATGATATGATCAAGTGACAGTCGTAGGTGCGTATGTATATAAAATCCGTACGATAAGTATAAGGCTTGGTAAAATCAAATAAGTTAGGTTAGGATATTTTGCGCATATTATGATCTACTGCTTGTGTGAAGATATTTAGCCAGAAAAATAATTTAAAAATATCGAATAGAATGTATGATCCCACTACTATTATAAATGTGAAAGTATGTGAGGATGGATGGATGTATGTATGGATGGATTGATGGATATTTGTTACTCTTTCACGCAAAAACTACTGAACGGATTTTGATGAAAATTGATATGGTCGTAGTTGAGGCTCTGGATTAAAAAATAGGCTACATTTTATCGCGAAAAAGTACAGTGTTTGCGTGGGATACAGGATAATGTATTTACGCGGGCAGAGCCGCGTGCAAAAGCTAGTCTTAATAAAGTTTCATTGCGTTCTCTATGGCGCTGTGGGGTCAGTAACCTCACATAATCAGCTGACTTGAAAGCGAAAGCAAAATATTTACCTAAATTATATCAGTTCAATCAGCTGTGTGAGGTCAATGACGTAGAATCCGTAGTGCCGTAAATAACGTAATGTTATTTTGATAAGTATTTTTTTTAGAATTTTTTAAATTATTTTTCTGCCTTAACGTATTTACTTAAGCAGTAGTTTATATTATGCTCAAAATAACCATAATTTATTTTACCTTATACAATAAGAGAGAATATATCCAAAGTTATAATAAATGTTTGTTACAATAAAATTATTTATTATTTTGAATTTGGGCATTGCGAGGTACAGCGTAATAAATCAAAGCAAATATAAATTTTGACCCCAAACATTATAAGATATGTTAAATGGTTTTTGATTTAATTCACGAATGACAATGTATGAAAAAAACCCACGACTAACATAGTACTTTATTATATTACACAATGGTAATGATTAAATTTCGAAAGTTACTAATTGCAAAAAAAAAAACATTTTCGGCATGTCAATATATTTTTTGGATGTGTCCGGTTATGGAGAATAGCATTGTATTCATATTAATCACTGATCGCCCTTTATAGTGTATATTCCTATAAACTATTGATTGTAGAGATTTCTTGTTATTACATTTAGCAAGTATTTTACTTAGGTTAACTTCCTCTACAATGTTTTAACAATTCTTATGTTGGCTAGTTCTTTGAGTTTTGGGCCCAGACTTGATGGAGTGTAAATGGTCTCCTTTAGTACATATCAATAGAATAAAGTTAGTTCTTGCTGTATCAATACTATGGTTATTCTATTCTCCATGGCTTGCGTGTTTGTCACCTATGCACCTATTATCCCATTGTTTATACACGACATGGGTACTAAGGAATCCGAGGAAAGATTTCAACACATGGGGTAATCAATAAAAGCTATTATCATATAGCGTTTTCGGCATCTTAAACTGCTCTGGGATAGGGCAGTCGAATAGATACGGAAATAGTCGAACGAAACCAATTCACGAAGCACTACATTTCCATCTTCTTCTTATAGATATTTGACAAAATGGCAAAGCATTGATTTGGACATTGATATTCGCTTATTCGGGAGCATTCGGGAGCCATGCCTGCCCTGCTGCGGGGCAATTTTATATTACCGTACTGATAGTGTTATCAATTTAATGAGGGTGTTTGATATTGTAGTGACCTGTAAACTTTTATTATGTAATATTATTGACAAACTACCATATTTACCAAATAATATATTTACAAACAAAAATATTTTTTATATTCAACAGACAAAAAATGTACAAATGTTTTTATTAGTAGATAATTCTACGCACGGCGCAGGCGCAGCGATATCGGGCCTATTGTTCGAGCGATAACCGGTACAGTCAGCTACGTCACGCCCGCTATGCGAGTGATCGCGATGGCAATATCACTTGTAGATTGACACGCGCTCCGCTAGGGCTTGGCAGTACGCTTTACGCTATCGCTGCCGCCCCGCGCCACATTTTTGCTGGCCAGTGCTTCACCGCGTTTAATATTTTCGGTTGCATAGTGTACCTCCATACCTACAATATTTTTTCTGCCGTTAGGGGGCAGACCCAACGCACACAAAGCGTCATCTGGTGTCGTAAGTTGTATCAAAAACCGTTAATAAGAATTTTCGATTCTTTTTCTGTCACCAAGCGGCGCTTGGTAGCACGACGGTCCTTGTCGTATCAAAAAGCTGTCAGATGTCACGAATTTAAAAACCCTCATTAAATTAATTTTGCTTAAATCACATATTAATGAAAATTATAATTGACCTACAAAAGTATGTTCTTTATGTTCTCATAAGCAGGTTTGAGCAAAATTAATCAAAATTATTAACATCTAAATATTTTTTTTTTTTCAATATATATTTTATGATTTTATTACTAGGCAGGTTATGTGACTGGACCTGGTTTCCGCTGGGGGCGCGACTAATTTGACACAGGCTATGCAAAAAGTTTCTGATGGTGCCACCAGTAAAATGTGTTACGAGTTAAATGCTAGGTTGCTCACATGGGGTCGCATAATGTAGTCACCAGTTAAACAACGCGAACGAGAAATGATGACCATCATTATAAGAAACTCGGTTGGCGTCGTTGTACTTTCGAAGTGAGCAAGGCCGGCAAGGGTCGCGAGTTAGGAGTCTGGCCATGAAACATATAAAATAAAAAATATTTCATCTTTTGGTTTTTTTTAATAGTTCGACACATAAGTGACATGGAAATGAGCATTTTCACGTTCACTGTTTCTTGATAATATAAACAAAACGGGACGATGACTACATCTAAATATATAATATATATACTAATATATATACTCAGATATATTGAGGCATTACTACTTGGTAAATGTAAAAAAAATAAATTATGTTTAGTAGTAGTAAGATACATCTAAAAAATACAAGTAAATTTTTGCTAAATTTGTAAACAAAACCAACATCATTACTTTACTTACATCATATACAAAAACATTTATTATGGTAAGTATGAACTTAAACGCACAAATATGTTCCTGCGGCCGTATACTTTATACAATTTAACCTAGGCGTGACGTCACAGCTAGGTACGACTTTAGTATGGAGTGTTTTCACGAAACTTGCGAAATTTTCTATACAAATCGCTGTACCTTCGAAAATATTGATTTTTGACATACTGTTTCTTCTGAGAAGTTACTCATATTTAAGAGTACTATTCATTTATGCAATGGAAAAAAAGTCATCTAGCCTAATTGCACAATTTGTACTTTATCTAAAAATTTGGCGGAACAAAAGTAAGCGCTCATGACTATACTTACCCCAGATTGAGGCGACTGTGGAGCAACTGGTATTCAACTGTTGCAGAAGGTCGCGTGCGGCGCGTGAGCTGGTTCAACCGCAGTGCCAGCTACGTCGTGGGCTGGATAACGTGAGCTCCGCGCCTTTGTCACTGTGTAGTCCTAGCTTTATGCCCACAACCACACCGCGACTCCTCTGTTGCTGCTAAAACAACTCTGAAACTCTAGCGCCTTGTCTAAAAAAGATTTCCGTACGTAAATCGCGAGCAATAAGCCAGAACCTTGACTCGTGCTGTAAAAGATGCATACTTCCCTTAACTTTTTTATTGCATAAAATAAATAATAATTATATTTACTTATCTATTCCTCCAAGAATAGAACAAGGAACTCATTGTTTATAACAAGGGACATTGATTAGCTATTTAATGGATTCCAAAATCTTATACAATGTCCCATAGTACCCCTTGTTATCTAGTTGCGCACACATATGATGCCACTGTACTTACAACACCCTCACAAGTAACCATACCTTTTTAATAAATACACCCTGTCCGCCTAGAAACGTCGCAGTAGTCGTGATAAAGCAATAGTCACTATAATGCAGTAGTCTTGAAAAAGTAGTTATTGTCATAACTCCGTACTAGGGATCGTGTCTCCTTATTACTTAAGATAGGCAATAAGTTAAGTCTATGTAAAGTAAAGCTAATATTGTACTGTTTTAATAAAAGCATTTTTTTTAAAAGTCTTTTAAAGATCGTGCATATAACATTTTGGCGCAGTCGGTAGGATACGCAAGTAGCAAAGCACCGCGGGTGGGCACCCGCGTCGCAAATAATTCTCCGATAAAACTCTCAGAGAATCATCGTCGCCGCGTGAGCCGCAGCCCAGCCGAGGACCCATCCGAACGTTGCAGCATACAACGAGGGGCAAATGAAGACGTCGATATTGACACTGTAAGTCTTTCATATTTTCTCGTGCTTTTAGGGTGTGGATCTCCCTCGCTCCCTTTTACCGTCCTTGTATCTATTTTTAGATAAAATTTTGCTACGATCCAAAACAATAAAAAATATGCCGACCGATCCCAAACCAGGTGCCCACGACTCTGCCAGCCATCATCAAAAGGCCCTGGACATCAAGCTAGATCCCTTGGTGCCCACAAATCAATTGTTTAGTCTTATACCAAAATTTAGCGAAAATACAAATAATCTAAACATTTTTATAAGAAACTGTCGCCAAGCACAAAATTGGGCGAACAGTGTACAAAAAATAATATTATTGCTAGCAGCTATATCGCAATTAGAAGGTAAAGCAGCTAGTTTTGCTAACAGACGCAATTTCTCTGATCTAAATCAATTTTTAGACGAATTAGATGCGCATTTTAATAAAATATGTCGAACCCTTAGCGAAATCTTATTGGAATCTTAGCACGCAAAGCAAAGGGGATCCGTTGCGCGTTTCGTCGAATATTTCGAAAATTTAAAGAATGAGCTTTTATCAAACACAGAAATTATTAATGACAAATCTGGTATTTTATGTAGTGAATATGATACGAGTAAGCTTCTAATAAATAACGTCTTAGTCGGGTTAGATCCGCATTTTTATAATGTCAAGATCCCGTAGGCCTACTGCGACCGACGAAGCTTTTAAATTTGCATTGGAAGAGGAACGAGCCCTCGAATTCTACAATAAAAACAATAACATACGTAGAAATTCCGAGACGTATAATACAAATAAACAAACACCTAATTATCGTAATTCAGTACAAAAATCTTCGAGTAACGTGCAAAATAATAAATCGAACGATAATAATAGAATATCGAACAAAAGTGACAGATTTTGTACGCATTGCAAAATGCAGGGGCATACAGTCGACTTCTGTAGGAAATTGCATCCGAACCCCAGCAACAGTAATAAATCTAAAAATAATTTTAACGATAAAAAGCAATAATTTACGCATCCTCCTTAGAAGAATATGATATAAAATTAAGAAACGTATTGAAAAAATTACTCGAATACAATTTAAAATTACAACCGGATAAGTGTGAATTCCTCAGAAAAGAAGTAGCTTATCTTGGCCACATAATATCGGACGAGGGCATAAAGCCAAATGCTGATAAAATTAAAGCCGTCAAAATATTTCCTCAACCAAAAAATACTAAGTCAATTAAAGCATTTTTAGGCTTAGCAGGTTATTACAGACGTTTTATACTAAACTTTTCAAATATCGCTAAACCTTTAACTAAACTTTTAAAGATAAATGAAAAATTCATATGGACTCCTGAATGCGATAAAGCAATGGAAACCTGTAAAACATTATTAACGTCAGCTCCTATACTACAAATACCCTGATTTTAATAAAAAATGTATATGAACAACTGACGCATGTCAATATGCTATAGGTAGTATCCTTTCACAAGGTAAATTAGGCGAAGATAAACCTGTCACGTACGCCTCTAGGACCTTGAGTGACACAAAGCAACGCTATTCTACCATTGAAAGAGAACTTTTGGCTATTAAATGGTCAATAAAACATTTTAGACCATACCTATTTGGTAGAAGTAGAAAATTTACCAACCATTGACTTGGCTCTTTTCAATAAAAGACCCAGGCTCACGATTAATAAGATGGCGATTAGAATTAGAACAATACGAATATAAAATAGTTTATAAACCCGGTAAAACAAATCAAAACGCGGACGCTTTATCTCGACCGTGTATAAACCTTATCGACGATAGTGATGTCATGGAGAATTATTTTAGATGTTTATTTGAACAATTTTTTATTATAACCTTTTGATTTAAAATTATGACTTTGACAATGTCACCTGTCAGAGTCGACAATGACAACAATGACAGATGCTAGATGTCAGTTAATATATATTTTTTTATGTACTTATTGGTTATTTTATTGTTTTTTTTTTTGTTTTTATTTTCTGTTTCTCTTTTTGGGTGATGATTTGATCATTTTCGTTTTTGTTTGTTATTTTCTGATTTTTTGTAATAGTGCTTAATGCATAAATAGTGCTTGTTTAAATATATTTGAACTGAACTCATGACACTGTAGGTATAAGGTGTTTTTGAGTAGCTAACTATTTTAATTATTTATTGAACTATTTATAAGTTATAAAATATATTTTATATAGGTATCTTATTTGAGTATATTATATATTTGTATTGTTATATATAAACCTAACTTAATAAAATTATTATACAAAAACCTTCACCAAAATAAAAACAAAAACAAACCTAAATGACTAAACTAACCTAAAACTATATATCCAAAAATGTTCCCACCCCGGGAGGGCCGGGACACGCACAACAACACCGGGACAAAAGCAGTCGACCGATGTCGTTCTACGTGGATGACTATCTCTACCGATGTATGGGAATTCTAACAAGTTAGTAGTTGACGACTAAAATTGGATTATCTCGGGAACTAGATGGCTCACCGAGATGTTTCTTTCACTAAAAGAACCGCCAAAAACACAGCTTTCGCTGGACTACAAAAACACAAATATCCGTCGACTAGCATAGGCTTTGTCTAAGAAAATTTGAGCTCAACCTAACCTAACCTAACCTAACCTAACCTAACCTAACCTAATTTCCGGCTCCGCAAGGGATAGGCAACAACGTGGCATTACCACGTTCGCGGGGTTCGGAATGTCTACTCAAATCACCACCAAACATTCAAGAGAAAATAAAATGTAATTACTACTTAGAATATAAAATATCCATAAAATCATTGATATGTAATAATAATTCTTATTATGGTTTCGTACCAATCATAATAATAATTATTATTATTTGTTGTACGTACTTATACATATATACATTATAGCTAGCTCTACTTTATAAATTGTTGAGCCGCTGTATTACCCAATTATTATATTTAGACAGGTATACTTACCTAAAATATCAAAACAAACCTATTAACACAAACCTAAAGGTTGCATATTTTTATGTCTTGATTGTAGCACGCCAAGACTAGGTGTTTATTTGGATAAGTAGGTACAGGTTACACATAATAGAATAATGGTTTCCTAAAATACTTGGTAACATTGTTCGAGGCAAAAAAATAAAAGTATTACTTTAAAATATCTCTATTAAATTGTTATTTAATAATAAAAATTAGTTCGTTCTGCTCCTTATAGACATAGTAATAGGCTCTTAGCAGTCCTAGCGCTATTTACCACCGCAATAAAAAAAAGCAAAATTGCACATACAAAGGGAGGGCTCAAATAATTTCCCCGGAGCCCCTCGGATCTATATTTCACGGATTGACATTTGACTAGGTTCTACCAGACACCCTGTATAAGTGAAGTATGCACACAAGTACATACTTATGTATATGTACTTTTGTGAATACTTCATTACATACAATAGCGGACACATAAACTGCATCATAGTGCAAG
The DNA here is from genome assembly GCA_963565745.1 of Phengaris arion. NCBI lineage: Eukaryota > Metazoa > Arthropoda > Insecta > Lepidoptera > Lycaenidae > Phengaris > Phengaris arion. The sequence continues at coordinate 6,862,884 of OY751432.1, forward strand.
ATAACTTTCAATGAAATATAATTAGTGAAAGTGCAAACTATTTTTATTTATTTCAATGATAATGCTAAGACTAAATCTGATAAAAACATCAATTCTTGTGTGTATAGGTCAACTTTTCTCACTAAAATAATCAAATTACTCCTTTTGCAGCTTTTTGCAATGAAACACTAAATAGAACAAAAAACACGGATTATTATGAAAATTTTACAATACTAAGAAAAGAAAAAGTTTTTTTTTAATAAGGTGTATTACCTCCTTTTGCCCTAATAACTGATTCAAGTCGGTTTCGCATCGACCTGATCAGTGTTTTTAGAAGATCTTGCGGAGTACTGTCCCTTTCTTGTGACAATGCAACTCTGAGCTCCGCAACCGTTGTTGGGACCGGATGTCTTGACAGCACTATTTAGGTTGTCCCAGGTTTGTTGATTGAGGTCCGGGCTACGTGCTGGCCAATCTATGGAACGAATTTCAACCTGAGTAAAGTATTGCTCAACTTGTCTCGCTGGGTGCGGACAAGCATTATCCTGCATCAGAATGAAATTTTCGCCTATAAATCCGCTAATAGGTACGAAATGAGGGTGCAATATCTCCGTTATATAGAGTAGTTAGGGTTTCGCCGGTTCTGCCTCATCGCCTCAGCCTCTATGTGGAGTATAATGGGTAAAATGGGTATTTCGATAACCATTTGCTAAAAAAAAAGGAAACAAAGGGAAAATTTTTGGTGTCAAATTGGGGGTTTTTGCCCATGCCCGATCGATTGCGTTATCCGTTTTTCAATATCTCTTGCAGTTCCAAAGTTACGTTTTGCATTTACCCCTCATTCTCTGCTATCTCCGGGCTCTATTGTTCGCTATCTAATGCTCGCCTCGGCGTCCTATTGTTCCCATTGAGGGTCCCCGAATCACTATCTGCTTATCACTTACGTCACCTCGCTTTATCACGACATGAGCAAAACAAAACAATTTTTCATTACATTTCTTTTATTTTACTAATTTAAATATGTATTGAACATACTGTATAATATTATATCATTACATAAAGTGTTGCTACTAAATAACTTTTGATACTCTACACATTAAACTATACTCTCCACAAACTGATGTGAAATCATTTTGTAATCTACACGTGTTTAAATCCCAGCTCCTGCAGTTTTGCCCCATAAAAGCCTTGTGATATCGCATAGGGGCACGTCCAAAGGAATCAAAGTATTGTCCAAAGCCATTTTCATTAATGTGTATGGCTATCCAGTGGGATCCAGGTTTATTATCAGGGTCTGAGTTGCTAATAATGTATGTAGGGGTTTGGGGTTTATATATTATAGGTAGACGATTCGCGGCGTATACATTATCTTCTAAACCTTCATAAATTATTCTTCTCAAATAATTACAGATCTCTATTGTGTTCATACTGTATTATCACAGAACCGATCTGGTCTATGGATCTTGTATTTATGTCACATATCCGTATTATGTATGGTTTATGCTGTTATGCAACTATTTATTTACTCTATATTTTATTATATAATAATAGCTGATTAAAGTAATATATAGATAGCTATTAAGAACATGAGGAAAAACAGATTCGATAATGATCGATATTGTCAGATTGCCGTTTGCTAAAGAAAACTAGCGTGTCTTTATGTTTGCGACTCCCGCACGGACGACCGCCTGTTGTGGGAGTGGACAGTAGCTTCTTCAATCTCACTCTGCCCAGCGCCGGGTCACGCCCCTCAGCGTTAGGAAGATGGATACCGCATTATCGACGCCGGCCAGTGGAAAACAGAGTGGCAAAGCGGACGATAGATTCGTGATGGCGGAGCCCCCAGACATAAGCCCCAACCCTCAGACGTAAGTTACGAGAGCTACTCACAAAATCACGCGTGCCCTGGGTTATATTGTTTCTCAGATGTTTGACGATTCGGAATCGATTAGTTGCGCCCGTATCGATTGTGAATAATCGATTAGATCCAACTAAACGATTTCGCATTATCCGTTTGACGGGACGGTATGTGTCGCACACTGTTTGCCATAGTCACAGTGTTTTATTCCATTACAGTACGGAAAGACCAAACGCTGTGACTTCAGTTCAGGTTCTTTTACAATCTGCAAAAAGGGGCGCGTAGTCAATAGAGTACAGACAGGTCAGACCCTATAAGGTGCTTCAGTTGGCACGGCAGCGTATAACATACTTCGCTTCGATTAAAGCTTATTTTAAAATGTCGATTGAGTCTAATCGAAGATCTAATTGAAGAGTGATTCTAAATGAGCATGTGATGATTGTGTAAACTATTTTTACCCATTCCAATTGTATATTCGACAGTCACATGACAGTAATAAAGCAATGAGTTCACTTTAGCTTACAATTATAGATGATATGATCAAGTGACAGTCGTAGGTGCGTATGTATATAAAATCCGTACGATAAGTATAAGGCTTGGTAAAATCAAATAAGTTAGGTTAGGATATTTTGCGCATATTATGATCTACTGCTTGTGTGAAGATATTTAGCCAGAAAAATAATTTAAAAATATCGAATAGAATGTATGATCCCACTACTATTATAAATGTGAAAGTATGTGAGGATGGATGGATGTATGTATGGATGGATTGATGGATATTTGTTACTCTTTCACGCAAAAACTACTGAACGGATTTTGATGAAAATTGATATGGTCGTAGTTGAGGCTCTGGATTAAAAAATAGGCTACATTTTATCGCGAAAAAGTACAGTGTTTGCGTGGGATACAGGATAATGTATTTACGCGGGCAGAGCCGCGTGCAAAAGCTAGTCTTAATAAAGTTTCATTGCGTTCTCTATGGCGCTGTGGGGTCAGTAACCTCACATAATCAGCTGACTTGAAAGCGAAAGCAAAATATTTACCTAAATTATATCAGTTCAATCAGCTGTGTGAGGTCAATGACGTAGAATCCGTAGTGCCGTAAATAACGTAATGTTATTTTGATAAGTATTTTTTTTAGAATTTTTTAAATTATTTTTCTGCCTTAACGTATTTACTTAAGCAGTAGTTTATATTATGCTCAAAATAACCATAATTTATTTTACCTTATACAATAAGAGAGAATATATCCAAAGTTATAATAAATGTTTGTTACAATAAAATTATTTATTATTTTGAATTTGGGCATTGCGAGGTACAGCGTAATAAATCAAAGCAAATATAAATTTTGACCCCAAACATTATAAGATATGTTAAATGGTTTTTGATTTAATTCACGAATGACAATGTATGAAAAAAACCCACGACTAACATAGTACTTTATTATATTACACAATGGTAATGATTAAATTTCGAAAGTTACTAATTGCAAAAAAAAAAACATTTTCGGCATGTCAATATATTTTTTGGATGTGTCCGGTTATGGAGAATAGCATTGTATTCATATTAATCACTGATCGCCCTTTATAGTGTATATTCCTATAAACTATTGATTGTAGAGATTTCTTGTTATTACATTTAGCAAGTATTTTACTTAGGTTAACTTCCTCTACAATGTTTTAACAATTCTTATGTTGGCTAGTTCTTTGAGTTTTGGGCCCAGACTTGATGGAGTGTAAATGGTCTCCTTTAGTACATATCAATAGAATAAAGTTAGTTCTTGCTGTATCAATACTATGGTTATTCTATTCTCCATGGCTTGCGTGTTTGTCACCTATGCACCTATTATCCCATTGTTTATACACGACATGGGTACTAAGGAATCCGAGGAAAGATTTCAACACATGGGGTAATCAATAAAAGTTATTATCATATAGCGTTTTCGGCATCTTAAACTGCTCTGGGATAGGGCAGTCGAATAGATACGGAAATAGTCGAACGAAACCAATTCACGAAGCACTACATTTCCATCTTCTTCTTATAGATATTTGACAAAATGGCAAAGCATTGATTTGGACATTGATATTCGCTTATTCGGGAGCATTCGGGAGCCATGCCTGCCCTGCTGCGGGGCAATTTTATATTACCGTACTGATAGTGTTATCAATTTAATGAGGGTGTTTGATATTGTAGTGACCTGTAAACTTTTATTATGTAATATTATTGACAAACTACCATATTTACCAAATAATATATTTACAAACAAAAATATTTTTTATATTCAACAGACAAAAAATGTACAAATGTTTTTATTAGTAGATAATTCTACGCACGGCGCAGGCGCAGCGATATCGGGCCTATTGTTCGAGCGATAACCGGTACAGTCAGCTACGTCACGCCCGCTATGCGAGTGATCGCGATGGCAATATCACTTGTAGATTGACACGCGCTCCGCTAGGGCTTGGCAGTACGCTTTACGCTATCGCTGCCGCCCCGCGCCACATTTTTGCTGGCCAGTGCTTCACCGCGTTTAATATTTTCGGTTGCATAGTGTACCTCCATACCTACAATATTTTTTCTGCCGTTAGGGGGCAGACCCAACGCACACAAAGCGTCATCTGGTGTCGTAAGTTGTATCAAAAACCGTTAATAAGAATTTTCGATTCTTTTTCTGTCACCAAGCGGCGCTTGGTAGCACGACGGTCCTTGTCGTATCAAAAAGCTGTCAGATGTCACGAATTTAAAAACCCTCATTAAATTAATTTTGCTTAAATCACATATTAATGAAAATTATAATTGACCTACAAAAGTATGTTCTTTATGTTCTCATAAGCAGGTTTGAGCAAAATTAATCAAAATTATTAACATCTAAATATTTTTTTTTTTTCAATATATATTTTATGATTTTATTACTAGGCAGGTTATGTGACTGGACCTGGTTTCCGCTGGGGGCGCGACTAATTTGACACAGGCTATGCAAAAAGTTTCTGATGGTGCCACCAGTAAAATGTGTTACGAGTTAAATGCTAGGTTGCTCACATGGGGTCGCATAATGTAGTCACCAGTTAAACAACGCGAACGAGAAATGATGACCATCATTATAAGAAACTCGGTTGGCGTCGTTGTACTTTCGAAGTGAGCAAGGCCGGCAAGGGTCGCGAGTTAGGAGTCTGGCCATGAAACATATAAAATAAAAAATATTTCATCTTTTGGTTTTTTTTAATAGTTCGACACATAAGTGACATGGAAATGAGCATTTTCACGTTCACTGTTTCTTGATAATATAAACAAAACGGGACGATGACTACATCTAAATATATAATATATATACTAATATATATACTCAGATATATTGAGGCATTACTACTTGGTAAATGTAAAAAAAAAAAATTATGTTTAGTAGTAGTAAGATACATCTAAAAAATACAAGTAAATTTTTGCTAAATTTGTAAACAAAACCAACATCATTACTTTACTTACATCATATACAAAAACATTTATTATGGTAAGTATGAACTTAAACGCACAAATATGTTCCTGCGGCCGTATACTTTATACAATTTAACCTAGGCGTGACGTCACAGCTAGGTACGACTTTAGTATGGAGTGTTTTCACGAAACTTGCGAAATTTTCTATACAAATCGCTGTACCTTCGAAAATATTGATTTTTGACATACTGTTTCTTCTGAGAAGTTACTCATATTTAAGAGTACTATTCATTTATGCAATGGAAAAAAAGTCATCTAGCCTAATTGCACAATTTGTACTTTATCTAAAAATTTGGCGGAACAAAAGTAAGCGCTCATGACTATACTTACCCCAGATTGAGGCGACTGTGGAGCAACTGGTATTCAACTGTTGCAGAAGGTCGCGTGCGGCGCGTGAGCTGGTTCAACCGCAGTGCCAGCTACGTCGTGGGCTGGATCACGTGAGCTCCGCGCCTTTGTCACTGTGTAGTCCTAGCTTTATGCCCACAACCACACCGCGACTCCTCTGTTGCTGCTAAAACAACTCTGAAACTCTAGCGCCTTGTCTAAAAAAGATTTCCGTACGTAAATCGCGAGCAATAAGCCAGAACCTTGACTCGTGCTGTAAAAGATGCATACTTCCCTTAACTTTTTTATTGCATAAAATAAATAATAATTATATTTACTTATCTATTCCTCCAAGAATAGAACAAGGAACTCATTGTTTATAACAAGGGACATTGATTAGCTATTTAATGGATTCCAAAATCTTATACAATGTCCCATAGTACCCCTTGTTATCTAGTTGCGCACACATATGATGCCACTGTACTTACAACACCCTCACAAGTAACCATACCTTTTTAATAAATACACCCTGTCCGCCTAGAAACGTCGCAGTAGTCGTGATAAAGCAATAGTCACTATAATGCAGTAGTCTTGAAAAAGTAGTTATTGTCATAACTCCGTACTAGGGATCGTGTCTCCTTATTACTTAAGATAGGCAATAAGTTAAGTCTATGTAAAGTAAAGCTAATATTGTACTGTTTTAATAAAAGGATTTTTTTTAAAAGTCTTTTAAAGATCGTGCATATAACATTTTGGCGCAGTCGGTAGGATACGCAAGTAGCAAAGCACCGCGGGTGGGCACCCGCGTCGCAAATAATTCTCCGATAAAACTCTCAGAGAATCATCGTCGCCGCGTGAGCCGCAGCCCAGCCGAGGACCCATCCGAACGTTGCAGCATACAACGAGGGGCAAATGAAGACGTCGATATTGACACTGTAAGTCTTTCATATTTTCTCGTGCTTTTAGGGTGTGGATCTCCCTCGCTCCCTTTTACCGTCCTTGTATCTATTTTTAGATAAAATTTTGCTACGATCCAAAACAATAAAAAATATGCCGACCGATCCCAAACCAGGTGCCCACGACTCTGCCAGCCATCATCAAAAGGCCCTGGACATCAAGCTAGATCCCTTGGTGCCCACAAATCAATTGTTTAGTCTTATACCAAAATTTAGCGAAAATACAAATAATCTAAACATTTTTATAAGAAACTGTCGCCAAGCACAAAATTGGGCGAACAGTGTACAAAAAATAATATTATTGCTAGCAGCTATATCGCAATTAGAAGGTAAAGCAGCTAGTTTTGCTAACAGACGCAATTTCTCTGATCTAAATCAATTTTTAGACGAATTAGATGCGCATTTTAATAAAATATGTCGAACCCTTAGCGAAATCTTATTGGAATCTTAGCACGCAAAGCAAAGGGGATCCGTTGCGCGTTTCGTCGAATATTTCGAAAATTTAAAGAATGAGCTTTTATCAAACACAGAAATTATTAATGACAAATCTGGTATTTTATGTAGTGAATATGATACGAGTAAGCTTCTAATAAATAACGTCTTAGTCGGGTTAGATCCGCATTTTTATAATGTCAAGATCCCGTAGGCCTACTGCGACCGACGAAGCTTTTAAATTTGCATTGGAAGAGGAACGAGCCCTCGAATTCTACAATAAAAACAATAACATACGTAGAAATTCCGAGACGTATAATACAAATAAACAAACACCTAATTATCGTAATTCAGTACAAAAATCTTCGAGTAACGTGCAAAATAATAAATCGAACGATAATAATAGAATATCGAACAAAAGTGACAGATTTTGTACGCATTGCAAAATGCAGGGGCATACAGTCGACTTCTGTAGGAAATTGCATCCGAACCCCAGCAACAGTAATAAATCTAAAAATAATTTTAACGATAAAAAGCAATAATTTACGCATCCTCCTTAGAAGAATATGATATAAAATTAAGAAACGTATTGAAAAAATTACTCGAATACAATTTAAAATTACAACCGGATAAGTGTGAATTCCTCAGAAAAGAAGTAGCTTATCTTGGCCACATAATATCGGACGAGGGCATAAAGCCAAATGCTGATAAAATTAAAGCCGTCAAAATATTTCCTCAACCAAAAAATACTAAGTCAATTAAAGCATTTTTAGGCTTAGCAGGTTATTACAGACGTTTTATACTAAACTTTTCAAATATCGCTAAACCTTTAACTAAATTTTTAAAGAAAAATGAAAAATTTATATGGATATGGATAATGGAAACCTGTAAAACATTATTAACGTCAGCTCCTATACTACAAATACCCTGATTTTAATAAAAAATGTATATGAACAACTGACGCATGTCAATATGCTATAGGTAGTATCCTTTCACAAGGTAAATTAGGCGAAGATAAACCTGTCACGTACGCCTCTAGGACCTTGAGTGACACAAAGCAACGCTATTCTACCATTGAAAGAGAACTTTTGGCTATTAAATGGTCAATAAAACATTTTAGACCATACCTATTTGGTAGAAGTAGAAAATTTACCAACCATTGACTTGGCTCTTTTCAATAAAAGACCCAGGCTCACGATTAATAAGAAGGCGATTAGAATTAGAACAATACGAATATAAAATAGTTTATAAACCCGGTAAAACAAATCAAAACGCGGACGCTTTATCTCGACCGTGTATAAACCTTATCGACGATAGTGATGTCATGGAGAATTATTTTAGATGTTTATTTGAACAATTTTTTATTATAACCTTTTGATTTAAAATTATGACTTTGACAATGTCACCTGTCAGAGTCGACAATGACAACAATGACAGATGCTAGATGTCAGTTAATATATATTTTTTTATGTACTTATTGGTTATTTTATTGTTTTTTTTTTTGTTTTTATTTTCTGTTTCTCTTTTTGGGTGATGATTTGATCATTTTCGTTTTTGTTTGTTATTTTCTGATTTTTTGTAATAGTGCTTAATGCATAAATAGTGCTTGTTTAAATATATTTGAACTGAACTCATGACACTGTAGGTATAAGGTGTTTTTGAGTAGCTAACTATTTTAATTATTTATTGAACTATTTATAAGTTATAAAATATATTTTATATAGGTATCTTATTTGAGTATATTATATATTTGTATTGTTATATATAAACCTAACTTAATAAAATTATTATACAAAAACCTTCACCAAAATAAAAACAAAAACAAACCTAAATGACTAAACTAACCTAAAACTATATATCCAAAAATGTTCCCACCCCGGGAGGGCCGGGACACGCACAACAACACCGGGACAAAAGCAGTCGACCGATGTCGTTCTACGTGGATGACTATCTCTACCGATGTATGGGAATTCTAACAAGTTAGTAGTTGACGACTAAAATTGGATTATCTCGGGAAATAGATGGCTCACCGAGATGTTTCTTTCACTAAAAGAACCGCCAAAAACACAGCTTTCGCTGGACTACAAAAACACAAATATCCGTCGACTAGCATAGGCTTTGTCTAAGAAAATTTGAGCTCAACCTAACCTAACCTAACCTAACCTAACCTAACCTAACGTAACCTAATTTCCGGCTCCGCAAGGGATAGGCAACAACGTGGCATTACCACGTTCGCGGGGTTCGGAATGTCTACTCAAATCACCACCAAACATTCAAGAGAAAATAAAATGTAATTACTACTTAGAATATAAAATATCCATAAAATCATTGATATGTAATAATAATTCTTATTATGGTTTCGTACCAATCATAATAATAATTATTATTATTTGTTGTACGTACTTATACATATATACATTATAGCTAGCTCTACTTTATAAATTGTTGAGCTGCTGTATTACCCAATTATTATATTTAGACAGGTATACTTACCTAAAATATCAAAACAAACCTATTAACACAAACCTAAAGGTTGCATATTTTTATGTCTTGATTGTAGCACGCCAAGACTAGGTGTTTATTTGGATAAGTAGGTACAGCCTACAGGTTACACATAATAGAATAATGGTTTCCTAAAATACTTGGTAACATTGTTCGAGGCAAAAAAATAAAAGTATTACTTTAAAATATCTCTATTAAATTGTTATTTAATAATAAAAATTAGTTCGTTCTGCTCCTTATAGACATAGTAATAGGCTCTTAGCAGTCCTAGCGCTATTCACCACCGCAATAAAAAAAAGCAAAATTGCACATACAAAGGGAGGGCTCAAATAATTTCCCCGGAGCCCCTCGGATCTATATTTCACGGATTGACATTTGACTAGGTTCTACCAGACACCCTGTATAAGTGAAGTATGCACACAAGTACATACTTATGTATATGTACTTTTGTGAATACTTCATTACATACAATAGCGGACACATAAACTGCATCATAGTGCAAGATAACTTTCAATGAAATATAATTAGTGAAAGTGCAAACTATTTTTATTTATTTCAATGATAATGCTAAGACTAAATCTGATAAAAACATCAATTCTTGTGTGTATAGGTCAACTTTTCTCACTAAAATAATCAAATTACTCCTTTTGCAGCTTTTTGCAATGAAACACTAAATAGAACAAAAAACACGGATTATTATGAAAATTTTACAATACTAAGAAAAGAAAAAGTTTTTTTTTAATAAGGTGTATTACCTCCTTTTGCCCTAATAACTGATTCAAGTCGGTTTCGCATCGACCTGATCAGTGTTTTTAGAAGATCTTGCGGAGTATTGTCCCTTTCTTGTGACAATGCAACTCTGAGCTCCGCAACCGTTGTTGGGACCGGATGTCTTGACAGCACTATTTAGGTTGTCCCAGGTTTGTTGATTGAGGTCCGGGCTACGTGCTGGCCAATCTATGGAACGAATTTCAACCTGAGTAAAGTATTGCTCAACTTGTCTCGCTGGGTGCGGACAAGCATTATCCTGCATCAGAATGAAATTTTCGCCTATAAATCCGCTAATAGGTACGAAATGAGGGTGCAATATCTCCGTTATATAGAGTAGTTAGGGTTTCGCCGGTTCTGCCTCATCGCCTCAGCCTCTATGTGGAGTATAATGGGTAAAATGGGTATTTCGATAACCATTTGCTAAAAAAAAAGGAAAAAAAGGGAAAATTTTTGGTGTCAAATTGGGGGTTTTTGCCCATGCCCGATCGATTGCGTTATCCGTTTTTCAATATCTCTTGCAGTTCCAAAGTTACGTTTTGCATTTACCCCTCATTCTCTGCTATCTCCGGGCTCTATTGTTCGCTATCTAATGCTCGCCTCGGCGTCCTATTGTTCCCATTGAGGGTCCCCGAATCACTATCTGCTTATCACTTACGTCACCTCGCTTTATCACGACATGAGCAAAACAAAACAATTTTTCATTACATTTCTTTTATTTTACTAATTTAAATATGTATTGAACATACTGTATAATATTATATCATTACATAAAGTGTTGCTACTAAATAACTTTTGATACTCTACACATTAAACTATACTCTCCACAAACTGATGTGAAATCATTTTGTAATCTACACGTGTTTAAATCCCAGCTCCTGCAGTTTTGCCCCATAAAAGCCTTGTGATATCGCATAGGGGCACGTCCAAAGGAATCAAAGTATTGTCCAAAGCCATTTTCATTAATGTGTATGGCTATCCAGTGGGATCCAGGTTTATTATCAGGGTCTGAGTTGCTAATAATGTATGTAGGGGTTTGGGGTTTATATATTATAGGTAGACGATTCGCGGCGTATACATTATCTTCTAAACCTTCATAAATTATTCTTCTCAAATAATTACAGATCTCTATTGTGTTCATACTGTATTATCACAGAACCGATCTGGTCTATGGATCTTGTATTTATGTCACATATCCGTATTATGTATGGTTTATGCTGTTATGCAACTATTTATTTACTCTATATTTTATTATATAATAATAGCTGATTAAAGTAATATATAGATAGCTATTAAGAACATGAGGAAAAACAGATTCGATAATGATCGATATTGTCAGATTGCCGTTTGCTAAAGAAAACTAGCGTGTCTTTATGTTTGCGACTCCCGCACGGACGACCGCCTGTTGTGGGAGTGGACAGTAGCTTCTTCAATCTCACTCTGCCCAGCGCCGGGTCACGCCCCTCAGCGTTAGGAAGATGGATACCGCATTATCGACGCCGGCCAGTGGAAAACAGAGTGGCAAAGCGGACGATAGATTCGTGATGGCGGAGCCCCCAGACATAAGCCCCAACCCTCAGACGTAAGTTACGAGAGCTACTCACAAAATCACGCGTGCCCTGGGTTATATTGTTTCTCAGATGTTTGACGATTCGGAATCGATTAGTTGCGCCCGTATCGATTGTGAATAATCGATTAGATCCAACTAAACGATTTCGCATTATCCGTTTGACGGGACGGTATGTGTCGCACACTGTTTGCCATAGTCACAGTGTTTTATTCCATTACAGTACGGAAAGACCAAACGCTGTGACTTCAGTTCAGGTTCTTTTACAATCTGCAAAAAGGGGCGCGTAGTCAATAGAGTACAGACAGGTCAGACCCTATAAGGTGCTTCAGTTGGCACGGCAGCGTATAACATACTTCGCTTCGATTAAAGCTTATTTTAAAATGTCGATTGAGTCTAATCGAAGATCTAATTGAAGAGTGATTCTAAATGAGCATGTGATGATTGTGTAAACTATTTTTACCCATTCCAATTGTATATTCGACAGTCACATGACAGTAATAAAGCAATGAGTTCACTTTAGCTTACAATTATAGATGATATGATCAAGTGACAGTCGTAGGTGCGTATGTATATAAAATCCGTACGATAAGTATAAGGCTTGGTAAAATCAAATAAGTTAGGTTAGGATATTTTGCGCATATTATGATCTACTGCTTGTGTGAAGATATTTAGCCAGAAAAATAATTTAAAAATATCGAATAGAATGTATGATCCCACTACTATTATAAATGTGAAAGTATGTGAGGATGGATGGATGTATGTATGGATGGATTGATGGATATTTGTTACTCTTTCACGCAAAAACTACTGAACGGATTTTGATGAAAATTGATATGGTCGTAGTTGAGGCTCTGGATTAAAAAATAGGCTACATTTTATCGCGAAAAAGTACAGTGTTTGCGTGGGATACAGGATAATGTATTTACGCGGGCAGAGCCGCGTGCAAAAGCTAGTCTTAATAAAGTTTCATTGCGTTCTCTATGGCGCTGTGGGGTCAGTAACCTCACATAATCAGCTGACTTGAAAGCGAAAGCAAAATATTTACCTAAATTATATCAGTTCAATCAGCTGTGTGAGGTCAATGACGTAGAATCCGTAGTGCCGTAAATAACGTAATGTTATTTTGATAAGTATTTTTTTTAGAATTTTTTAAATTATTTTTCTGCCTTAACGTATTTATTTAAGCAGTAGTTTATATTATGCTCAAAATAACCATAATTTACTTTACCTTATACAATAAGAGAGAATATATCCAAAGTTATAATAAATGTTTGTTACAATAAAATTATTTATTATTTTGAATTTGGGCATTGCGAGGTACAGCGTAATAAATCAAAGCAAATATAAATTTTGACCCCAAACATTATAAGATATGTTAAATGGTTTTTGATTTAATTCACGAATGACAATGTATGAAAAAAACCCACGACTAACATAGTACTTTATTATATTACACAATGGTAATGATTAAATTTCGAAAGTTACTAATTGCAAAAAAAAAAAACATTTTCGGCATGTCAATATATTTTTTGGATGTGTCCGGTTATGGAGAATAGCATTGTATTCATATTAATCACTGATCGCCCTTTATAGTGTATATTCCTATAAACTATTGATTGTAGAGATTTCTTGTTATTACATTTAGCAAGTATTTTACTTAGGTTAACTTCCTCTACAATGTTTTAACAATTCTTATGTTGGCTAGTTCTTTGAGTTTTGGGCCCAGACTTGATGGAGTGTAAATGGTCTCCTTTAGTACATATCAATAGAATAAAGTTAGTTCTTGCTGTATCAATACTATGGTTATTCTATTCTCCATGGCTTGCGTGTTTGTCACCTATGCACCTATTATCCCATTGTTTATACACGACATGGGTACTAAGGAATCCGAGGAAAGATTTCAATACATGGGGTAATCAATAAAAGCTATTATCATATAGCGTTTTCGGCATCTTAAACTGCTCTGGGATAGGGCAGTCGAATAGATACGGAAATAGTCGAACGAAACCAATTCACGAAGCACTACATTTCTATCTTCTTCTTATAGATATTTGACAAAATGGCAAAGCATTGATTTGGACATTGATATTCGCTTATTCGGGAGCATTCGGGAGCCCTGCCTGCCCTGCTGCGGGGCAATTTTATATTACCGTACTGATAGTGTTATCAATTTAATGAGGGTGTTTGATATTGTAGTGACCTGTAAACTTTTATTATGTAATATTATTGACAAACTACCATATTTACCAAATAATATATTTACAAACAAAAATATTTTTTATATTCAACAGACAAAAAATGTACAAATGTTTTTATTAGTAGATAATTCTACGCACGGCGCAGGCGCAGCGATATCGGGTCTATTGTTCGAGCGATAACCGGTACAGTCAGCTACGTCACGCCCGCTATGCGAGTGATCGCGATGGCAATATCACTTGTAGATTGACACGCGCTCCGCTAGGGCTTGGCAGTACGCTTTACGCTATCGCTGCCGCCCCGCGCCACATTTTTGCTGGCCAGTGCTTCGCCGCGTTTAATATTTTCGGTTGCATAGTGTACCTCCATACCTACAATATTTTTTCTGCCGTTAGGGGGCAGACCCAACGCACACAAAGCGTCATCTGGTGTCGTAAGTTGTATCAAAAACCGTTAATAAGAATTTTCGATTCTTTTTCTGTCACCAAGCGGCGCTTGGTAGCCCGACGGTCCTTGTCGTATCAAAAAGCTGTCAGATGTCACGAATTTAAAAACCCTCATTAAATTAATTTTGCTTAAATCACATATTAATGAAAATTATAATTGACCTACAAAAGTATGTTCTTTATGTTCTCATAAGCAGGTTTGAGCAAAATTAATCAAAATTATTAACATCTAAATAAAATTTTTTTTTTCAATATATATTTTATGATTTTATTACTAGGCAGGTTATGTGACTGGACCTGGTTTCCGCTGGGGGCGCGACTAATTTGACACAGGCTATGCAAAAAGTTTCTGATGGTGCCACCAGTAAAATGTGTTACGAGTTAAATGCTAGGTTGCTCACATGGGGTCGCATAATGTAGTCACCAGTTAAACAACGCGAACGAGAAATGATGACCATCATTATAAGAAACTCGGTTGGCGTCGTTGTACTTTCGAAGTGAGCAAGGCCGGCAAGGGTCGCGAGTTAGGAGTCTGGCCATGAAACATATAAAATAAAAAATATTTCATCTTTTGGTTTTTTTTAATAGTTCGACACATAAGTGACATGGAAATGAGCATTTTCACGTTCACTGTTTCTTGATAATATAAACAAAACGGGACGATGACTACATCAAAATATATAATATATATGCTAATATATATACTCAGATATATTGAGGCATTACTACTTGGTAAATGTAAAAAAAATAAATTATGTTTAGTAGTAGTAAGATACATCTAAAAAATACAAGTAAATTTTTGCTAAATTTGTAAACAAAACCAACATCATTACTTTACTTACATCATATACAAAAACATTTATTATGGTAAGTATGAACTTAAACGCACAAATAATATGTTCCTGCGGCCGTATACTTTATACAATTTAACCTAGGCGTGACGTCACAGCTAGGTACGACTTTAGTATGGAGTGTTTTCACGAAACTTGCGAAATTTTCTATACAAATCGCTGTACCTTCGAAAATATTGATTTTTGACATACTGTTTCTTCTGAGAAGTTACTCATATTTAAGAGTACTATTCATTTATGCAATGGAAAAAAAGTCATCTAGCCTAATTGCACAATTTGTACTTTATCTAAAAATTTGGCGGAACAAAAGTAAGCGCTCATGACTATACTTACCCCAGATTGAGGCGACTGTGGAGCAACTGGTATTCAACTGTTGCAGAAGGTCGCGTGCAGCGCGTGAGCTGGTTCAACCGCAGCGCCAGCTACGTCGTGGGCTGGATAACGTGAGCTCCGCGCCTTTGTCACTGTGTAGTCCTAGCTTTATGCCCACAACCACACCGCGACTCCTCTGTTGCTGCTAAAACAACTCTGAAACTCTAGCGCCTTGTCTAAAAAAGATTTCCGTACGTAAATCGCGAGCAATAAGCCAGAACCTTGACTCGTGCTGTAAAAGATGCATACTTCCCTTAACTTTTTTATTGCATAAAATAAATAATAATTATATTTACTTATCTATTCCTCCAAGAATAGAACAAGGAACTCATTGTTTATAACAAGGGACATTGATTAGCTATTTAATGGATTCCAAAATCTTATACAATGTCCCATAGTACCCCTTGTTATCTAGTTGCGCACACATATGATGCCACTGTACTTACAACACCCTCACAAGTAACCATACCTTTTTAATAAATACACCCTGTCCGCCTAGAAACGTCGCAGTAGTCGTGATAAAGCAATAGTCACTATAATGCAGTAGTCTTGAAAAAGTAGTTATTGTCATAACTCCGTACTAGGGATCGTGTCTCCTTATTACTTAAGATAGGCAATAAGTTAAGTCTATGTAAAGTAAAGCTAATATTGTACTGTTTTAATAAAAGGATTTTTTTTAAAAGTCTTTTAAAGATCGTGCATATAACATTTTGGCGCAGTCGGTAGGATACGCAAGTAGCAAAGCACCGCGGGTGGGCACCCGCGTCGCAAATAATTCTCCGATAAAACTTTCAGAGAATCATCGTCGCCGCGTGAGCCGCAGCCCAGCCGAGGACCCATCCGAACGTTGCAGCATACAACGAGGGGCAAATGAAGACGTCGATATTGACACTGTAAGTCTTTCATATTTTCTCGTGCTTTTAGGGTGTGGATCTCCCTCGCTCCCTTTTACCGTCCTTGTATCTATTTTTAGATAAAATTTTGCTACGATCCAAAACAATAAAAAATATGCCGACCGATCCCAAACCAGGTGCCCACGACTCTGCCAGCCATCATCAAAAGGCCCTGGACATCAAGCTAGATCCCTTGGTGCCCACAAATCAATTGTTTAGTCTTATACCAAAATTTAGCGAAAATACAAATAATCTAAACATTTTTATAAGAAACTGTCGCCAAGCACAAAATTGGGCGAACAGTGTACGAAAATTAATATTATTGCTAGCAGCTATATCGCAATTAGAAGGTAAAGCAGCTAGTTTTGCTAACAGACGCAATTTCTCTGATCTAAATCAATTTTTAGACGAATTAGATGCGCATTTTAATAAAATATGTCGAACCCTTAGCGAAATCTTATTGGAATCTTAGCACGCAAAGCAAAGGGGATCCGTTGCGCGTTTCGTCGAATATTTCGAAAATTTAAAGAATGAGCTTTTATCAAACACAGAAATTATTAATGACAAATCTGGTATTTTATGTAGTGAATATGATACGAGTAAGCTTCTAATAAATAACGTCTTAGTCGGGTTAGATCCGCATTTTTATAATGTCAAGATCCCGTAGGCCTACTGCGACCGACGAAGCTTTTAAATTTGCATTGGAAGAGGAACGAGCCCTCGAATTCTACAATAAAAACAATAACATACGTAGAAATTCCGAGACGTATAATACAAATAAACAAACACCTAATTATCGTAATTCAGTACAAAAATCTTCGAGTAACGTGCAAAATAATAAATCGAACGATAATAATAGAATATCGAACAAAAGTGACAGATTTTGTACGCATTGCAAAATGCAGGGGCATAAAGTCGACTTCTGTAGGAAATTGCATCCGAACCCCAGCAACAGTAATAAATCTAAAAATAATTTTAACGATAAAAAGCAATAATTTACGCATCCTCCTTAGAAGAATATGATATAAAATTAAGAAACGTATTGAAAAAATTACTCGAATACAATTTAAAATTACAACCGGATAAGTGTGAATTCCTCAGAAAAGAAGTAGCTTATCTTGGCCACATAATATCGGACGAGGGCATAAAGCCAAATGCTGATAAAATTAAAGCCGTAAAAATATTTCCTCAACCAAAAAATACTAAGTCAATTAAAGCATTTTTAGGCTTAGCAGGTTATTACAGACGTTTTATACTAAACTTTTCAAATATCGCTAAACCTTTAACTAAACTTTTAAAGAAAAATGAAAAATTCATATGGACTCCTGAATGCGATAAAGCAATGGAAACCTGTAAAACATTATTAACGTCAGCTCCTATACTACAAATACCCTGATTTTAATAAAAAATGTATATGAACAACTGACGCATGTCAATATGCTATAGGTAGTATCCTTTCACAAGGTAAATTAGGCGAAGATAAACCTGTCACGTACGCCTCTAGGACCTTGAGTGACACAAAGCAACGCTATTCTACCATTGAAAGAGAACTTTTGGCTATTAAATGGTCAATAAAACATTTTAGACCATACCTATTTGGTAGGAGTAGAAAATTTACCAACCATTGACTTGGCTCTTTTCAATAAAAGACCCAGGCTCACGATTAATAAGATGGCGATTAGAATTAGAACAATACGAATATAAAATAGTTTATAAACCCGGTAAAACAAATCAAAACGCGGACGCTTTATCTCGACCGTGTATAAACCTTATCGACGATAGTGATGTCATGGAGAATTATTTTAGATGTTTATTTGAACAATTTTTTATTATAACCTTTTGATTTAAAATTATGACTTTGACAATGTCACCTGTCAGAGTCGACAATGACAACAATGACAGATGCTAGATGTCAGTTAATATATATTTTTTTATGTACTTATTGGTTATTTTATTGTTTTTTTTTTTGTTTTTATTTTTTGTTTCTCTTTTTGGGTGATGATTTGATCATTTTCGTTTTTGTTTGTTATTTTCTGATTTTTGTAATAGTGCTTAATGCATAAATAGTGCTTGTTTAAATATATTTGAACTGAACTCATGACACTGTAGGTATAAGGTGTTTTTGAGTAGCTAACTATTTTAATTATTTATTGAACTATTTATAAGTTATAAAATATATTTTATATAGGTATCTTATTTGAGTATATTATATATTTGTATTGTTATATATAAACCTAACTTAATAAAATTATTATACAAAAACCTTCACCAAAATAAAAACAAAAACAAACCTAAATGACTAAACTAACCTAAAACTATATATCCAAAAATGTTCCCACCCCGGGAGGGCCGGGACACGCACAACAACACCGGGACAAAAGCAGTCGACCGATGTCGTTCTACGTGGATGACTATCTCTACCGATGTATGGGAATTGTAACAAGTTAGTAGTTGACGACTAAAATTGGATTATCTCGGGAACTAGATGGCTCACCGAGATGTTTCTTTCACTAAAAGAACCGCCAAAAACACAGCTTTCGCTGGACTACAAAAACAGAAATATCCGTCGACTAGCATAGGCTTTGTCTAAGAAAATTTGAGCTCAACCTAACCTAACCTAACCTAACCTAACCTAATTTCCGGCTCCGCAAGGGATAGGCAACAACGTGGCATTACCACGTTCGCGGGGTTCGGAATGTCTACTCAAATCACCACCAAACATTCAAGAGAAAATAAAATGTAATTACTACTTAGAATATAAAATATCCATAAAATCATTGATATGTAATAATAATTCTTATTATGGTTTCGTACCTATCATAATAATAATTATTATTATTTGTTGTACGTACTTATACATATATACATTATAGCTAGCTCTACTTTATAAATTGTTGAGCCGCTGTATTACCCAATTATTATATTTAGACAGGTATACTTACCTAAAATATCAAAACAAACCTATTAACACAAACCTAAAGGTTGCATATTTTTATGTCTTGATTGTAGCACGCCAAGACTAGGTGTTTATTTGGATAAGTAGGTACAGGTTACACATAATAGAATAATGGTTTCCTAAAATACTTGGTAACATTGTTCGAGGCAAAAAAATAAAAGTATTACTTTAAAATATCTCTATTAAATTGTTATTTAATAATAAAAATTAGTTCGTTCTGCTCCTTATAGACATAGTAATAGGCTCTTAGCAGTCCTAGCGCTATTTACCACCGCAATAAAAAAAAGCAAAATTGCACATACAAAGGGAGGGCTCAAATAATTTCCCCGGAGCCCCTCGGATCTATATTTCACGGATTGACATTTGACTAGGTTCTACCAGACACCCTGTATAAGTGAAGTATGCACACAAGTACATACTTATGTATATGTACTTTTGTGAATACTTCATTACATACAATAGCGGACACATAAACTGCATCATAGTGCAAGATAACTTTCAATGAAATATAATTAGTGAAAGTGCAAACAATTTTTATTTATTTCAATGATAATGCTAAGACTAAATCTGATAAAAACATCAATTCTTGTGTGTATAGGTCAACTTTTCTCACTAAAATAATCAAATTACTCCTTTTGCAGCTTTTTGCAATGAAACACTAAATAGAACAAAAAACACGGATTATTATGAAAATTTTACAATACTAAGAAAAGAAAAAGTTTTTTTTTAATAAGGTGTATTACCTCCTTTTGCCCTAATAACTGATTCAAGTCGGTTTCGCATCGACCTGATCAGTGTTTTTAGAAGATCTTGCGGAGTATTGTCCCTTTCTTGTGACAATGCAACTCTGAGCTCCGCAACCGTTGTTGGGACCGGATGTCTTGACAGCACTATTTAGGTTGTCCCAGGTTTGTTGATTGAGGTCCGGGCTACGTGCTGGCCAATCTATGGAACGAATTTCAACCTGAGTAAAGTATTGCTCAACTTGTCTCGCTGGGTGCGGACAAGCATTATCCTGCATCAGAATGAAATTTTCGCCTATAAATCCGCTAATAGGTACGAAATGAGGGTGCAATATCTCCGTTATATAGAGTAGTTAGGGTTTCGCCGGTTCTGCCTCATCGCCTCAGCCTCTATGTGGAGTATAATGGGTAAAATGGGTATTTCGATAACCATTTGCTAAAAAAAAAGGAAAAAAAGGGAAAATTTTTGGTGTCAAATTGGGGGTTTTTGCCCATGCCCGATCGATTGCGTTATCCGTTTTTCAATATCTCTTGCAGTTCCAAAGTTACGTTTTGCATTTACCCCTCATTCTCTGCTATCTCCGGGCTCTATTGTTCGCTATCTAATGCTCGCCTCGGCGTCCTATTGTTCCCATTGAGGGTCCCCGAATCACTATCTGCTTATCACTTACGTCACCTCGCTTTATCACGACATGAGCAAAACAAAACAATTTTTCATTACATTTCTTTTATTTTACTAATTTAAATATGTATTGAACATACTGTATAATATTATATCATTACATAAAGTGTTGCTACTAAATAACTTTTGATACTCTACACATTAAACTATACTCTCCACAAACTGATGTGAAATCATTTTGTAATCTACACGTGTTTAAATCCCAGCTCCTGCAGTTTTGCCCCATAAAAGCCTTGTGATATCGCATAGGGGCACGTCCAAAGGAATCAAAGTATTGTCCAAAGCCATTTTCATTAATGTGTATGGCTATCCAGTGGGATCCAGGTTTATTATCAGGGTCTGAGTTGCTAATAATGTATGTAGGGGTTTGGGGTTTATATATTATAGGTAGACGATTCGCGGCGTATACATTATCTTCTAAACCTTCATAAATTATTCTTCTCAAATAATTACAGATCTCTATTGTGTTCATACTGTATTATCACAGAACCGATCTGGTCTATGGATCTTGTATTTATGTCACATATCCGTATTATGTATGGTTTATGCTGTTATGCAACTATTTATTTACTCTATATTTTATTATATAATAATAGCTGATTAAAGTAATATATAGATAGCTATTAAGAACATGAGGAAAAACAGATTCGATAATGATCGATATTGTCAGATTGCCGTTTGCTAAAGAAAACTAGCGTGTCTTTATGTTTGCGACTCCCGCACGGACGACCGCCTGTTGTGGGAGTGGACAGTAGCTTCTTCAATCTCACTCTGCCCAGCGCCGGGTCACGCCCCTCAGCGTTAGGAAGATGGATACCGCATTATCGACGCCGGCCAGTGGAAAACAGAGTGGCAAAGCGGACGATAGATTCGTGATGGCGGAGCCCCCAGACATAAGCCCCAACCCTCAGACGTAAGTTACGAGAGCTACTCACAAAATCACGCGTGCCCTGGGTTATATTGTTTCTCAGATGTTTGACGATTCGGAATCGATTAGTTGCGCCCGTATCGATTGTGAATAATCGATTAGATCCAACTAAACGATTTCGCATTATCCGTTTGACGGGACGGTATGTGTCGCACACTGTTTGCCATAGTCACAGTGTTTTATTCCATTACAGTACGGAAAGACCAAACGCTGTGACTTCAGTTCAGGTTCTTTTACAATCTGCAAAAAGGGGCGCGTAGTCAATAGAGTACAGACAGGTCAGACCCTATAAGGTGCTTCAGTTGGCACGGCAGCGTATAACATACTTCGCTTCGATTAAAGCTTATTTTAAAATGTCGATTGAGTCTAATCGAAGATCTAATTGAAGAGTGATTCTAAATGAGCATGTGATGATTGTGTAAACTATTTTTACCCATTCCAATTGTATATTCGACAGTCACATGACAGTAATAAAGCAATGAGTTCACTTTAGCTTACAATTATAGATGATATGATCAAGTGACAGTCGTAGGTGCGTATGTATATAAAATCCGTACGATAAGTATAAGGCTTGGTAAAATCAAATAAGTTAGGTTAGGATATTTTGCGCATATTATGATCTACTGCTTGTGTGAAGATATTTAGCCAGAAAAATAATTTAAAAATATCGAATAGAATGTATGATCCCACTACTATTATAAATGTGAAAGTATGTGAGGATGGATGGATGTATGTATGGATGGATTGATGGATATTTGTTACTCTTTCACGCAAAAACTACTGAACGGATTTTGTTGAAAATTGATATGGTCGTAGTTGAGGCTCTGGATTAAAAAATAGGCTACATTTTATCCCGAAAAAGTACAGTGTTTGCGTGGGATACAGGATAATGTATTTACGCGGGCAGAGCCGCGTGCAAAAGCTAGTCTTAATAAAGTTACATTGCGTTCTCTATGGCGCTGTGGTCAGTAACCTCACATAATCAGCTGACTTGAAAGCGAAAGCAAAATATTTACCTAAATTATATCAGTTCAATCAGCTGTGTGAGGTCAATGACGTAGAATCCGTAGTGCCGTAAATAACGTAATGTTATTTTGATAAGTATTTTTTTTAGAATTTTTTAAATTATTTTTCTGCCTTAACGTATTTACTTAAGCAGTAGTTTATATTATGCTCAAAATAACCATAATTTATTTTACCTTATACAATAAGAGAGAATATATCCAAAGTTATAATAAATGTTTGTTACAATAAAATTATTTATTATTTTGAATTTGGGCATTGCGAGGTACAGCGTAATAAATCAAAGCAAATATAAATTTTGACCCCAAACATTATAAGATATGTTAAATGGTTTTTGATTTAATTCACGAATGACAATGTATGAAAAAAACCCACGACTAACATAGTACTTTATTATATTACACAATGGTAATGATTAAATTTCGAAAGTTACTAATTGCAAAAAAAAAAAACATTTTCGGCATGTCAATATATTTTTTGGATGTGTCCGGTTATGGAGAATAGCATTGTATTCATATTAATCACTGATCGCCCTTTATAGTGTATATTCCTATAAACTATTGATTGTAGAGATTTCTTGTTATTACATTTAGCAAGTATTTTACTTAGGTTAACTTCCTCTACAATGTTTTAACAATTCTTATGTTGGCTAGTTCTTTGAGTTTTGGGCCCAGACTTGATGGAGTGTAAATGGTCTCCTTTAGTACATATCAATAGAATAAAGTTAGTTCTTGCTGTATCAATACTATGGTTATTCTATTCTCCATGGCTTGCGTGTTTGTCACCTATGCACCTATTATCCCATTGTTTATACACGACATGGGTACTAAGGAATCCGAGGAAAGATTTCAATACATGGGGTAATCAATAAAAGCTATTATCATATAGCGTTTTCGGCATCTTAAACTGCTCTGGGATAGGGCAGTCGAATAGATACGGAAATAGTCGAACGAAACCAATTCACGAAGCACTACATTTCCATCTTCTTCTTATAGATATTTGACAAAATGGCAAAGCATTGATTTGGACATTGATATTCGCTTATTCGGGAGCATTCGGGAGCCCTGCCTGCCCTGCTGCGGGGCAATTTTATATTACCGTACTGATAGTGTTATCAATTTAATGAGGGTGTTTGATATTGTAGTGACCTGTAAACTTTTATTATGTAATATTATTGACAAACTACCATATTTACCAAATAATATATTTACAAACAAAAATATTTTTTATATTCAACAGACAAAAAATGTACAAATGTTTTTATTAGTAGATAATTCTACGCACGGCGCAGGCGCAGCGATATCGGGTCTATTGTTCGAGCGATAACCGGTACAGTCAGCTACGTCACGCCCGCTATGCGAGTGATCGCGATGGCAATATCACTTGTAGATTGACACGCGCTCCGCTAGGGCTTGGCAGTACGCTTTACGCTATCGCTGCCGCCCCGCGCCACATTTTTGCTGGCCAGTGCTTCGCCGCGTTTAATATTTTCGGTTGCATAGTGTACCTCCATACCTACAATATTTTTTCTGCCGTTAGGGGGCAGACCCAACGCACACAAAGCGTCATCTGGTGTCGTAAGTTGTATCAAAAACCGTTAATAAGAATTTTCGATTCTTTTTCTGTCACCAAGCGGCGCTTGGTAGCCCGACGGTCCTTGTCGTATCAAAAAGCTGTCAGATGTCACGAATTTAAAAACCCTCATTAAATTAATTTTGCTTAAATCACATATTAATGAAAATTATAATTGACCTACAAAAGTATGTTCTTTATGTTCTCATAAGCAGGTTTGAGCAAAATTAATCAAAATTATTAACATCTAAATAAATTTTTTTTTTTCAATATATATTTTATGATTTTATTACTAGGCAGGTTATGTGACTGGACCTGGTTTCCGCTGGGGGCGCAACTAATTTGACACAGGCTATGCAAAAAGTTTCTGATGGTGCCACCAGTAAAATGTGTTACGAGTTAAATGCTAGGTTGCTCACATGGGATCGCATAATGTAGTCACCAGTTAAACAACGCGAACGAGAAATGATGACCATCATTATAAGAAACTCGGTTGGCGTCGTTGTACTTTCGAAGTGAGCAAGGCCGGCAAGGGTCGCGAGTTAGGAGTCTGGCCATGAAACATATAAAATAAAAAATATTTCATCTTTTGGTTTTTTTTAATAGTTCGACACATAAGTGACATGGAAATGAGCATTTTCACGTTCACTGTTTCTTGATAATATAAACAAAACGGGACGATGACTACATCTAAATATATAATATATATACTAATATATATACTCAGATATATTGAGGCATTACTACTTGGTAAATGTAAAAAAAATAAATTATGTTTAGTAGTAGTAAGATACATCTAAAAAATACAAGTAAATTTTTGCTAAATTTGTAAACAAAACCAACATCATTACTTTACTTACATCATATACAAAAACATTTATTATGGTAAGTATGAACTTAAACGCACAAATATGTTCCTGCGGCCGTATACTTTATACAATTTAACCTAGGCGTGACGTCACAGCTAGGTACGACTTTAGTATGGAGTGTTTTCACGAAACTTGCGAAATTTTCTATACAAATCGCTGTACCTTCGAAAATATTGATTTTTGACATACTGTTTCTTCTGAGAAGTTACTCATATTTAAGAGTACTATTCATTTATGCAATGGAAAAAAAGTCATCTAGCCTAATTGCACAATTTGTACTTTATCTAAAAATTTGGCGGAACAAAAGTAAGCGCTCATGACTATACTTACCCCAGATTGAGGCGACTGTGGAGCAACTGGTATTCAACTGTTGCAGAAGGTCGCGTGCAGCGCGTGAGCTGGTTCAACCGCAGCGCCAGCTACGTCGTGGGCTGGATACCGTGAGCTCCGCGCCTTTGTCACTGTGTAGTCCTAGCTTTATGCCCACAACCACACCGCGACTCCTCTGTTGCTGCTAAAACAACTCTGAAACTCTAGCGCCTTGTCTAAAAAAGATTTCCGTACGTAAATCGCGAGCAATAAGCCAGAACCTTGACTCGTGCTGTAAAAGATGCATACTTCCCTTAACTTTTTTATTGCATAAAATAAATAATAATTATATTTACTTATCTATTCCTCCAAGAATAGAACAAGGAACTCATTGTTTATAACAAGGGACATTGATTAGCTATTTAATGGATTCCAAAATCTTATACAATGTCCCATAGTACCCCTTGTTATCTAGTTGCGCACACATATGATGCCACTGTACTTACAACACCCTCACAAGTAACCATACCTTTTTAATAAATACACCCTGTCCGCCTAGAAACGTCGCAGTAGTCGTGATAAAGCAATAGTCACTATAATGCAGTAGTCTTGAAAAAGTAGTTATTGTCATAACTCCGTACTAGGGATCGTGTCTCCTTATTACTTAAGATAGGCAATAAGTTAAGTCTATGTAAAGTAAAGCTAATATTGTACTGTTTTAATAAAAGGATTTTTTTTAAAAGTCTTTTAAAGATCGTGCATATAACATTTTGGCGCAGTCGGTAGGATACGCAAGTAGCAAAGCACCGCGGGTGGGCACCCGCGTCGCAAATAAT
This sequence comes from Phengaris arion, assembly GCA_963565745.1. Lineage (NCBI taxonomy): Eukaryota > Metazoa > Arthropoda > Insecta > Lepidoptera > Lycaenidae > Phengaris > Phengaris arion. The sequence continues at coordinate 6,889,441 of OY751432.1, forward strand.
TCTCCGATAAAACTTTCAGAGAATCATCGTCGCCGCGTGAGCCGCAGCCCAGCCGAGGACCCATCCGAACGTTGCAGCATACAACGAGGGGCAAATGAAGACGTCGATATTGACACTGTAAGTCTTTCATATTTTCTCGTGCTTTTAGGGTGTGGATCTCCCTCGCTCCCTTTTACCGTCCTTGTATCTATTTTTAGATAAAATTTTGCTACGATCCAAAACAATAAAAAATATGCCGACCGATCCCAAACCAGGTGCCCACGACTCTGCCAGCCATCATCAAAAGGCCCTGGACATCAAGCTAGATCCCTTGGTGCCCACAAATCAATTGTTTAGTCTTATACCAAAATTTAGCGAAAATACAAATAATCTAAACATTTTTATAAGAAACTGTCGCCAAGCACAAAATTGGGCGAACAGTGTACGAAAATTAATATTATTGCTAGCAGCTATATCGCAATTAGAAGGTAAAGCAGCTAGTTTTGCTAACAGACGCAATTTCTCTGATCTAAATCAATTTTTAGACGAATTAGATGCGCATTTTAATAAAATATGTCGAACCCTTAGCGAAATCTTATTGGAATCTTAGCACGCAAAGCAAAGGGGATCCGTTGCGCGTTTCGTCGAATATTTCGAAAATTTAAAGAATGAGCTTTTATCAAACACAGAAATTATTAATGACAAATCTGGTATTTTATGTAGTGAATATGATACGAGTAAGCTTCTAATAAATAACGTCTTAGTCGGGTTAGATCCGCATTTTTATAATGTCAAGATCCCGTAGGCCTACTGCGACCGACGAAGCTTTTAAATTTGCATTGGAAGAGGAACGAGCCCTCGAATTCTACAATAAAAACAATAACATACGTAGAAATTCCGAGACGTATAATACAAATAAACAAACACCTAATTATCGTAATTCAGTACAAAAATCTTCGAGTAACGTGCAAAATAATAAATCGAACGATAATAATAGAATATCGAACAAAAGTGACAGATTTTGTACGCATTGCAAAATGCAGGGGCATACAGTCGACTTCTGTAGGAAATTGCATCCGAACCCCAGCAACAGTAATAAATCTAAAAATAATTTTAACGATAAAAAGCAATAATTTACGCATCCTCCTTAGAAGAATATGATATAAAATTAAGAAACGTATTGAAAAAATTACTCGAATACAATTTAAAATTACAACCGGATAAGTGTGAATTCCTCAGAAAAGAAGTAGCTTATCTTGGCCACATAATATCGGACGAGGGCATAAAGCCAAATGCTGATAAAATTAAAGCCGTCAAAATATTTCCTCAACCAAAAAATACTAAGTCAATTAAAGCATTTTTAGGCTTAGCAGGTTATTACAGACGTTTTATACTAAACTTTTCAAATATCGCTAAACCTTTAACTAAACTTTTAAAGAAAAATGAAAAATTTATATGGACTCCTGAATGCGATAAAGCAATGGAAACCTGTAAAACATTATTAACGTCAGCTCCTATACTACAAATACCCTGATTTTAATAAAAAATGTATATGAACAACTGACGCATGTCAATATGCTATAGGTAGTATCCTTTCACAAGGTAAATTAGGCGAAGATAAACCTGTCACGTACGCCTCTAGGACCTTGAGTGACACAAAGCAACGCTATTCTACCATTGAAAGAGAACTTTTGGCTATTAAATGGTCAATAAAACATTTTAGACCATACCTATTTGGTAGAAGTAGAAAATTTACCAACCATTGACTTGGCTCTTTTCAATAAAAGACCCAGGCTCACGATTAATAAGATGGCGATTAGAATTAGAACAATACGAATATAAAATAGTTTATAAACCCGGTAAAACAAATCAAAACGCGGACGCTTTATCTCGACCGTGTATAAACCTTATCGACGATAGTGATGTCATGGAGAATTATTTTAGATGTTTATTTGAACAATTTTTTATTATAACCTTTTGATTTAAAATTATGACTTTGACAATGTCACCTGTCAGAGTCGACAATGACAACAATGACAGATGCTAGATGTCAGTTAATATATATTTTTTTATGTACTTATTGGTTATTTTATTGTTTTTTTTTTGTTTTTATTTTCTGTTTCTCTTTTTGGGTGATGATTTGATCATTTTCGTTTTTGTTTGTTATTTTCTGATTTTTTGTAATAGTGCTTAATGCATAAATAGTGCTTGTTTAAATATATTTGAACTGAACTCATGACACTGTAGGTATAAGGTGTTTTTGAGTAGCTAACTATTTTAATTATTTATTGAACTATTTATAAGTTATAAAATATATTTTATATAGGTATCTTATTTGAGTATATTATATATTTGTATTGTTATATATAAACCTAACTTAATAAAATTATTATACAAAAACCTTCACCAAAATAAAAACAAAAACAAACCTAAATGACTAAACTAACCTAAAACTATATATCCAAAAATGTTACCACCCCGGGAGGGCCGGGACACGCACAACAACACCGGGACAAAAGCAGTCGACCGATGTCGTTCTACGTGGATGACTATCTCTACCGATGTATGGGAATTCTAACAAGTTAGTAGTTGACGACTAAAATTGGATTATCTCGGGAACTAGATGGCTCACCGAGATGTTTCTTTCACTAAAAGAACCGCCAAAAACACAGCTTTCGCTGGACTACAAAAACACAAATATCCGTCGACTAGCATAGGCTTTGTCTAAGAAAATTTGAGCTCAACCTAACCTAACCTAACCTAACCTAACCTAACCTAACCTAATTTCCGGCTCCGCAAGGGATAGGCAACAACGTGGCATTACCACGTTCGCGGGGTTCGGAATGTCTACTCAAATCACCACCAAACATTCAAGAGAAAATAAAATGTAATTACTACTTAGAATATAAAATATCCATAAAATCATTGATATGTAATAATAATTCTTATTATGGTTTCGTACCAATCATAATAATAATTATTATTATTTGTTGTACGTACTTATACATATATACATTATAGCTAGCTCTACTTTATAAATTGTTGAGCCGCTGTATTACCCAATTATTATATTTAGACAGGTATACTTACCTAAAATATCAAAACAAACCTATTAACACAAACCTAAAGGTTGCATATTTTTATGTCTTGATTGTAGCACGCCAAGACTAGGTGTTTATTTGGATAAGTAGGTACAGGTTACACATAATAGAATAATGGTTTCCTAAAATACTTGGTAACATTGTTCGAGGCAAAAAAATAAAAGTATTACTTTAAAATATCTCTATTAAATTGTTATTTAATAATAAAAATTAGTTCGTTCTGCTCCTTATAGACATAGTAATAGGCTCTTAGCAGTCCTAGCGCTATTTACCACCGCAATAAAAAAAAGCAAAATTGCACATACAAAGGGAGGGCTCAAATAATTTCCCCGGAGCCCCTCGGATCTATATTTCACGGATTGACATTTGACTAGGTTCTACCAGACACCCTGTATAAGTGAAGTATGCACACAAGTACATACTTATGTATATGTACTTTTGTGAATACTTCATTACATACAATAGCGGACACATAAACTGCATCATAGTGCAAGATAACTTTCAATGAAATATAATTAGTGAAAGTGCAAACTATTTTTATTTATTTCAATGATAATGCTAAGACTAAATCTGATAAAAACATCAATTCTTGTGTGTATAGGTCAACTTTTCTCACTAAAATAATCAAATTACTCCTTTTGCAGCTTTTTGCAATGAAACACTAAATAGAACAAAAAACACGGATTATTATGAAAATTTTACAATACTAAGAAAAGAAAAAGTTTTTTTTTAATAAGGTGTATTACCTCCTTTTGCCCTAATAACTGATTCAAGTCGGTTTCGCATCGACCTGATCAGTGTTTTTAGAAGATCTTGCGGAGTATTGTCCCTTTCTTGTGACAATGCAACTCTGAGCTCCGCAACCGTTGTTGGGACCGGATGTCTTGACAGCACTATTTAGGTTGTCCCAGGTTTGTTGATTGAGGTCCGGGCTACGTGCTGGCCAATCTATGGAACGAATTTCAACCTGAGTAAAGTATTGCTCAACTTGTCTCGCTGGGTGCGGACAAGCATTATCCTGCATCAGAATGAAATTTTCGCCTATAAATCCGCTAATAGGTACGAAATGAGGGTGCAATATCTCCGTTATATAGAGTAGTTAGGGTTTCGCCGGTTCTGCCTCATCGCCTCAGCCTCTATGTGGAGTATAATGGGTAAAATGGGTATTTCGATAACCATTTGCTAAAAAAAAAGGAAAAAAAGGGAAAATTTTTGGTGTCAAATTGGGGGTTTTTGCCCATGCCCGATCGATTGCGTTATCCGTTTTTCAATATCTCTTGCAGTTCCAAAGTTACGTTTTGCATTTACCCCTCATTCTCTGCTATCTCCGGGCTCTATTGTTCGCTATCTAATGCTCGCCTCGGCGTCCTATTGTTCCCATTGAGGGTCCCCGAATCACTATCTGCTTATCACTTACGTCACCTCGCTTTATATACGACATGAGCAAAACAAAACAATTTTTCATTACATTTCTTTTATTTTACTAATTTAAATATGTATTGAACATACTGTATAATATTATATCATTACATAAAGTGTTGCTACTAAATAACTTTTGATACTCTACACATTAAACTATACTCTCCACAAACTGATGTGAAATCATTTTGTAATCTACACGTGTTTAAATCCCAGCTCCTGCAGTTTTGCCCCATAAAAGCCTTGTGATATCGCATAGGGGCACGTCCAAAGGAATCAAAGTATTGTCCAAAGCCATTTTCATTAATGTGTATGGCTATCCAGTGGGATCCAGGTTTATTATCAGGGTCTGAGTTGCTAATAATGTATGTAGGGGTTTGGGGTTTATATATTATAGGTAGACGATTCGCGGCGTATACATTATCTTCTAAACCTTCATAAATTATTCTTCTCAAATAATTACAGATCTCTATTGTGTTCATACTGTATTATCACAGAACCGATCTGGTCTATGGATCTTGTATTTATGTCACATATCCGTATTATGTATGGTTTATGCTGTTATGCAACTATTTATTTACTCTATATTTTATTATATAATAATAGCTGATTAAAGTAATATATAGATAGCTATTAAGAACATGAGGAAAAACAGATTCGATAATGATCGATATTGTCAGATTGCCTTTTGCTAAAGAAAACTAGCGTGTCTTTATGTTTGCGACTCCCGCACGGACGACCGCCTGTTGTGGGAGTGGACAGTAGCTTCTTCAATCTCACTCTGCCCAGCGCCGGGTCACGCCCCTCAGCGTTAGGAAGATGGATACCGCATTATCGACGCCGGCCAGTGGAAAACAGAGTGGCAAAGCGGACGATAGATTCGTGATGGCGGAGCCCCCAGACATAAGCCCCAACCCTCAGACGTAAGTTACGAGAGCTACTCACAAAATCACGCGTGCCCTGGGTTATATTGTTTCTCAGATGTTTGACGATTCGGAATCGATTAGTTGCGCCCGTATCGATTGTGAATAATCGATTAGATCCAACTAAACGATTTCGCATTATCCGTTTGACGGGACGGTATGTGTCGCACACTGTTTGCCATAGTCACAGTGTTTTATTCCATTACAGTACGGAAAGACCAAACGCTGTGACTTCAGTTCAGGTTCTTTTACAATCTGCAAAAAGGGGCGCGTAGTCAATAGAGTACAGACAGGTCAGACCCTATAAGGTGCTTCAGTTGGCACGGCAGCGTATAACATACTTCGCTTCGATTAAAGCTTATTTTAAAATGTCGATTGAGTCTAATCGAAGATCTAATTGAAGAGTGATTCTAAATGAGCATGTGATGATTGTGTAAACTATTTTTACCCATTCCAATTGTATATTCGACAGTCACATGACAGTAATAAAGCAATGAGTTCACTTTAGCTTACAATTATAGATGATATGATCAAGTGACAGTCGTAGGTGCGTATGTATATAAAATCCGTACGATAAGTATAAGGCTTGGTAAAATCAAATAAGTTAGGTTAGGATATTTTGCGCATATTATGATCTACTGCTTGTGTGAGATATTTAGCCAGAAAAATAATTTAAAAATATCGAATAGAATGTATGATCCCACTACTATTATAAATGTGAAAGTATGTGAGGATGGATGGATGTATGTATGGATGGATTGATGGATATTTTTTACTCTTTCACGCAAAAACTACTGAACGGATTTTGATGAAAATTGATATGGTCGTAGTTGAGGCTCTGGATTAAAAAATAGGCTACATTTTATCGCGAAAAAGTACAGTGTTTGCGTGGGATACAGGATAATGTATTTACGCGGGCAGAGCCGCGTGCAAAAGCTAGTCTTAATAAAGTTACATTGCGTTCTCTATGGCGCTGTGGTCAGTAACCTCACATAATCAGCTGACTTGAAAGCGAAAGCAAAATATTTACCTAAATTATATCAGTTCAATCAGCTGTGTGAGGTCAATGACGTAGAATCCGTAGTGCCGTAAATAACGTAATGTTATTTTGATAAGTATTTTTTTTAGAATTTTTTAAATTATTTTTCTGCCTTAACGTATTTACTTAAGCAGTAGTTTATATTATGCTCAAAATAACCATAATTTACTTTACCTTATACAATAAGAGAGAATATATCCAAAGTTATAATAAATGTTTGTTACAATAAAATTATTTATTATTTTGAATTTGGGCATTGCGAGGTACAGCGTAATAAATAAAAGCAAATATAAATTTTGACCCCAAACATTATAAGATATGTTAAATGGTTTTTGATTTAATTCACGAATGACAATGTATGAAAAAAACCCACGACTAACATAGTACTTTATTATATTACACAATGGTAATGATTAAATTTCGAAAGTTACTAATTGCAAAAAAAAAAAACATTTTCGGCATGTCAATATATTTTTTGGATGTGTCCGGTTATGGAGAATAGCATTGTATTCATATTAATCACTGATCGCCCTTTATAGTGTATATTCCTATAAACTATTGATTGTAGAGATTTCTTGTTATTACATTTAGCAAGTATTTTACTTAGGTTAACTTCCTCTACAATGTTTTAACAATTCTTATGTTGGCTAGTTCTTTGAGTTTTGGGCCCAGACTTGATGGAGTGTAAATGGTCTCCTTTAGTACATATCAATAGAATAAAGTTAGTTCTTGCTGTATCAATACTATGGTTATTCTATTCTCCATGGCTTGCGTGTTTGTCACCTATGCACCTATTATCCCATTGTTTATACACGACATGGGTACTAAGGAATCCGAGGAAAGATTTCAATACATGGGGTAATCAATAAAAGCTATTATCATATAGCGTTTTCGGCATCTTAAACTGCTCTGGGATAGGGCAGTCGAATAGATACGGAAATAGTCGAACGAAACCAATTCACGAAGCACTACATTTCCATCTTCTTCTTATAGATATTTGACAAAATGGCAAAGCATTGATTTGGACATTGATATTCGCTTATTCGGGAGCATTCGGGAGCCATGCCTGCCCTGCTGCGGGGCAATTTTATATTACCGTACTGATAGTGTTATCAATTTAATGAGGGTGTTTGATATTGTAGTGACCTGTAAACTTTTATTATGTAATATTATTGACAAACTACCATATTTACCAAATAATATATTTACAAACAAAAATATTTTTTATATTCAACAGACAAAAAATGTACAAATGTTTTTATTAGTAGATAATTCTACGCACGGCGCAGGCGCAGCGATATCGGGCCTATTGTTCGAGCGATAACCGGTACAGTCAGCTACGTCACGCCCGCTATGCGAGTGATCGCGATGGCAATATCACTTGTAGATTGGCACGCGCTCCGCTAGGGCTTGGCAGTACGCTTTACGCTATCGCTGCCGCCCCGCGCCACATTTTTGCTGGCCAGTGCTTCACCGCGTTTAATATTTTCGGTTGCATAGTGTACCTCCATACCTACAATATTTTTTCTGCCGTTAGGGGGCAGACCCAACGCACACAAAGCGTCATCTGGTGTCGTAAGTTGTATCAAAAACCGTTAATAAGAATTTTCGATTCTTTTTCTGTCACCAAGCGGCGCTTGGTAGCCCGACGGTCCTTGTCGTATCAAAAAGCTGTCAGATGTCACGAATTTAAAAACCCTCATTAAATTAATTTTGCTTAAATCACATATTAATGAAAATTATAATTGACCTACAAAAGTATGTTCTTTATGTTCTCATAAGCAGGTTTGAGCAAAATTAATCAAAATTATTAACATCTAAATAAAATTTTTTTTTTCAATATATATTTTATGATTTTATTACTAGGCAGGTTATGTGACTGGACCTGGTTTCCGCTGGGGGCGCGACTAATTTGACACAGGCTATGCAAAAAGTTTCTGATGGTGCCACCAGTAAAATGTGTTACGAGTTAAATGCTAGGTTGCTCACATGGGGTCGCATAATGTAGTCACCAGTTAAACAACGCGAACGAGAAATGATGACCATCATTATAAGAAACTCGGTTGGCGTCGTTGTACTTTCGAAGTGAGCAAGGCCGGCAAGGGTCGCGAGTTAGGAGTCTGGCCATGAAACATATAAAATAAAAAATATTTCATCTTTTGGTTTTTTTTAATAGTTCGACACATAAGTGACATGGAAATGAGCATTTTCACGTTCACTGTTTCTTGATAATATAAACAAAACGGGACGATGACTACATCTAAATATATAATATATATACTAATATATATACTCAGATATATTGAGGCATTACTACTTGGTAAATGTAAAAAAAATAAATTATGTTTAGTAGTAGTAAGATACATCTAAAAAATACAAGTAAATTTTTGCTAAATTTGTAAACAAAACCAACATCATTACTTTACTTACATCATATACAAAAACATTTATTATGGTAAGTATGAACTTAAACGCACAAATATGTTCCTGCGGCCGTATACTTTATACAATTTAACCTAGGCGTGACGTCACAGCTAGGTACGACTTTAGTATGGAGTGTTTTCACGAAACTTGCGAAATTTTCTATACAAATCGCTGTACCTTCGAAAATATTGATTTTTGACATACTGTTTCTTCTGAGAAGTTACTCATATTTAAGAGTACTATTCATTTATGCAATGGAAAAAAAGTCATCTAGCCTAATTGCACAATTTGTACTTTATCTAAAAATTTGGCGGAACAAAAGTAAGCGCTCATGACTATACTTACCCCAGATTGAGGCGACTGTGGAGCAACTGGTATTCAACTGTTGCAGAAGGTCGCGTGCGGCGCGTGAGCTGGTTCAACCGCAGTGCCAGCTACGTCGTGGGCTGGATAACGTGAGCTCCGCGCCTTTGTCACTGTGTAGTCCTAGCTTTATGCCCACAACCACACCGCGACTCCTCTGTTGCTGCTAAAACAACTCTGAAACTCTAGCGCCTTGTCTAAAAAAGATTTCCGTACGTAAATCGCGAGCAATAAGCCAGAACCTTGACTCGTGCTGTAAAAGATGCATACTTCCCTTAACTTTTTTATTGCATAAAATAAATAATAATTATATTTACTTATCTATTCCTCCAAGAATAGAACAAGGAACTCATTGTTTATAACAAGGGACATTGATTAGCTATTTAATGGATTCCAAAATCTTATACAATGTCCCATAGTACCCCTTGTTATCTAGTTGCGCACACATATGATGCCACTGTACTTACAACACCCTCACAAGTAACCATACCTTTTTAATAAATACACCCTGTCCGCCTAGAAACGTCGCAGTAGTCGTGATAAAGCAATAGTCACTATAATGCAGTAGTCTTGAAAAAGTAGTTATTGTCATAACTCCGTACTAGGGATCGTGTCTCCTTATTACTTAAGATAGGCAATAAGTTAAGTCTATGTAAAGTAAAGCTAATATTGTACTGTTTTAATAAAAGCATTTTTTTTAAAAGTCTTTTAAAGATCGTGCATATAACATTTTGGCGCAGTCGGTAGGATACGCAAGTAGCAAAGCACCGCGGGTGGGCACCCGCGTCGCAAATAATTCTCCGATAAAACTCTCAGAGAATCATCGTCGCCGCGTGAGCCGCAGCCCAGCCGAGGACCCATCCGAACGTTGCAGCATACAACGAGGGGCAAATGAAGACGTCGATATTGACACTGTAAGTCTTTCATATTTTCTCGTGCTTTTAGGGTGTGGATCTCCCTCGCTCCCTTTTACCGTCCTTGTATCTATTTTTAGATAAAATTTTGCTACGATCCAAAACAATAAAAAATATGCCGACCGATCCCAAACCAGGTGCCCACGACTCTGCCAGCCATCATCAAAAGGCCCTGGACATCAAGCTAGATCCCTTGGTGCCCACAAATCAATTGTTTAGTCTTATACCAAAATTTAGCGAAAATACAAATAATCTAAACATTTTTATAAGAAACTGTCGCCAAGCACAAAATTGGGCGAACAGTGTACAAAAAATAATATTATTGCTAGCAGCTATATCGCAATTAGAAGGTAAAGCAGCTAGTTTTGCTAACAGACGCAATTTCTCTGATCTAAATCAATTTTTAGACGAATTAGATGCGCATTTTAATAAAATATGTCGAACCCTTAGCGAAATCTTATTGGAATCTTAGCACGCAAAGCAAAGGGGATCCGTTGCGCGTTTCGTCGAATATTTCGAAAATTTAAAGAATGAGCTTTTATCAAACACAGAAATTATTAATGACAAATCTGGTATTTTATGTAGTGAATATGATACGAGTAAGCTTCTAATAAATAACGTCTTAGTCGGGTTAGATCCGCATTTTTATAATGTCAAGATCCCGTAGGCCTACTGCGACCGACGAAGCTTTTAAATTTGCATTGGAAGAGGAACGAGCCCTCGAATTCTACAATAAAAACAATAACATACGTAGAAATTCCGAGACGTATAATACAAATAAACAAACACCTAATTATCGTAATTCAGTACAAAAATCTTCGAGTAACGTGCAAAATAATAAATCGAACGATAATAATAGAATATCGAACAAAAGTGACAGATTTTGTACGCATTGCAAAATGCAGGGGCATACAGTCGACTTCTGTAGGAAATTGCATCCGAACCCCAGCAACAGTAATAAATCTAAAAATAATTTTAACGATAAAAAGCAATAATTTACGCATCCTCCTTAGAAGAATATGATATAAAATTAAGAAACGTATTGAAAAAATTACTCGAATACAATTTAAAATTACAACCGGATAAGTGTGAATTCCTCAGAAAAGAAGTAGCTTATCTTGGCCACATAATATCGGACGAGGGCATAAAGCCAAATGCTGATAAAATTAAAGCCGTCAAAATATTTCCTCAACCAAAAAATACTAAGTCAATTAAAGCATTTTTAGGCTTAGCAGGTTATTACAGACGTTTTATACTAAACTTTTCAAATATCGCTAAACCTTTAACTAAACTTTTAAAGAAAAATGAAAAATTTATATGGACTCCTGAATGCGATAAAGCAATGGAAACCTGTAAAACATTATTAACGTCAGCTCCTATACTACAAATACCCTGATTTTAATAAAAAATGTATATGAACAACTGACGCATGTCAATATGCTATAGGTAGTATCCTTTCACAAGGTAAATTAGGCGAAGATAAACCTGTCACGTACGCCTCTAGGACCTTGAGTGACACAAAGCAACGCTATTCTACCATTGAAAGAGAACTTTTGGCTATTAAATGGTCAATAAAACATTTTAGACCATACCTATTTGGTAGAAGTAGAAAATTTACCAACCATTGACTTGGCTCTTTTCAATAAAAGACCCAGGCTCACGATTAATAAGATGGCGATTAGAATTAGAACAATACGAATATAAAATAGTTTATAAACCCGGTAAAACAAATCAAAACGCGGACGCTTTATCTCGACCGTGTATAAACCTTATCGACGATAGTGATGTCATGGAGAATTATTTTAGATGTTTATTTGAACAATTTTTTATTATAACCTTTTGATTTAAAATTATGACTTTGACAATGTCACCTGTCAGAGTCGACAATGACAACAATGACAGATGCTAGATGTCAGTTAATATATATTTTTTTATGTACTTATTGGTTATTTTATTGTTTTTTTTTTGTTTTTATTTTCTGTTTCTCTTTTTGGGTGATGATTTGATCATTTTCGTTTTTGTTTGTTATTTTCTGATTTTTTGTAATAGTGCTTAATGCATAAATAGTGCTTGTTTAAATATATTTGAACTGAACTCATGACACTGTAGGTATAAGGTGTTTTTGAGTAGCTAACTATTTTAATTATTTATTGAACTATTTATAAGTTATAAAATATATTTTATATAGGTATCTTATTTGAGTATATTATATATTTGTATTGTTATATATAAACCTAACTTAATAAAATTATTATACAAAAACCTTCACCAAAATAAAAACAAAAACAAACCTAAATGACTAAACTAACCTAAAACTATATATCCAAAAATGTTACCACCCCGGGAGGGCCGGGACACGCACAACAACACCGGGACAAAAGCAGTCGACCGATGTCGTTCTACGTGGATGACTATCTCTACCGATGTATGGGAATTCTAACAAGTTAGTAGTTGACGACTAAAATTGGATTATCTCGGGAACTAGATGGCTCACCGAGATGTTTCTTTCACTAAAAGAACCGCCAAAAACACAGCTTTCGCTGGACTACAAAAACACAAATATCCGTCGACTAGCATAGGCTTTGTCTAAGAAAATTTGAGCTCAACCTAACCTAACCTAACCTAACCTAACCTAACCTAACCTAATTTCCGGCTCCGCAAGGGATAGGCAACAACGTGGCATTACCACGTTCGCGGGGTTCGGAATGTCTACTCAAATCACCACCAAACATTCAAGAGAAAATAAAATGTAATTACTACTTAGAATATAAAATATCCATAAAATCATTGATATGTAATAATAATTCTTATTATGGTTTCGTACCAATCATAATAATAATTATTATTATTTGTTGTACGTACTTATACATATATACATTATAGCTAGCTCTACTTTATAAATTGTTGAGCCGCTGTATTACCCAATTATTATATTTAGACAGGTATACTTACCTAAAATATCAAAACAAACCTATTAACACAAACCTAAAGGTTGCATATTTTTATGTCTTGATTGTAGCACGCCAAGACTAGGTGTTTATTTGGATAAGTAGGTACAGGTTACACATAATAGAATAATGGTTTCCTAAAATACTTGGTAACATTGTTCGAGGCAAAAAAATAAAAGTATTACTTTAAAATATCTCTATTAAATTGTTATTTAATAATAAAAATTAGTTCGTTCTGCTCCTTATAGACATAGTAATAGGCTCTTAGCAGTCCTAGCGCTATTTACCACCGCAATAAAAAAAAGCAAAATTGCACATACAAAGGGAGGGCTCAAATAATTTCCCCGGAGCCCCTCGGATCTATATTTCACGGATTGACATTTGACTAGGTTCTACCAGACACCCTGTATAAGTGAAGTATGCACACAAGTACATACTTATGTATATGTACTTTTGTGAATACTTCATTACATACAATAGCGGACACATAAACTGCATCATAGTGCAAGATAACTTTCAATGAAATATAATTAGTGAAAGTGCAAACTATTTTTATTTATTTCAATGATAATGCTAAGACTAAATCTGATAAAAACATCAATTCTTGTGTGTATAGGTCAACTTTTCTCACTAAAATAATCAAATTACTCCTTTTGCAGCTTTTTGCAATGAAACACTAAATAGAACAAAAAACACGGATTATTATGAAAATTTTACAATACTAAGAAAAGAAAAAGTTTTTTTTTAATAAGGTGTATTACCTCCTTTTGCCCTAATAACTGATTCAAGTCGGTTTCGCATCGACCTGATCAGTGTTTTTAGAAGATCTTGCGGAGTATTGTCCCTTTCTTGTGACAATGCAACTCTGAGCTCCGCAACCGTTGTTGGGACCGGATGTCTTGACAGCACTATTTAGGTTGTCCCAGGTTTGTTGATTGAGGTCCGGGCTACGTGCTGGCCAATCTATGGAACGAATTTCAACCTGAGTAAAGTATTGCTCAACTTGTCTCGCTGGGTGCGGACAAGCATTATCCTGCATCAGAATGAAATTTTCGCCTATAAATCCGCTAATAGGTACGAAATGAGGGTGCAATATCTCCGTTATATAGAGTAGTTAGGGTTTCGCCGGTTCTGCCTCATCGCCTCAGCCTCTATGTGGAGTATAATGGGTAAAATGGGTATTTCGATAACCATTTGCTAAAAAAAAAGGAAAAAAAGGGAAAATTTTTGGTGTCAAATTGGGGGTTTTTGCCCATGCCCGATCGATTGCGTTATCCGTTTTTCAATATCTCTTGCAGTTCCAAAGTTACGTTTTGCATTTACCCCTCATTCTCTGCTATCTCCGGGCTCTATTGTTCGCTATCTAATGCTCGCCTCGGCGTCCTATTGTTCCCATTGAGGGTCCCCGAATCACTATCTGCTTATCACTTACGTCACCTCGCTTTATCACGACATGAGCAAAACAAAACAATTTTTCATTACATTTCTTTTATTTTACTAATTTAAATATGTATTGAACATACTGTATAATATTATATCATTACATAAAGTGTTGCTACTAAATAACTTTTGATACTCTACACATTAAACTATACTCTCCACAAACTGATGTGAAATCATTTTGTAATCTACACGTGTTTAAATCCCAGCTCCTGCAGTTTTGCCCCATAAAAGCCTTGTGATATCGCATAGGGGCACGTCCAAAGGAATCAAAGTATTGTCCAAAGCCATTTTCATTAATGTGTATGGCTATCCAGTGGGATCCAGGTTTATTATCAGGGTCTGAGTTGCTAATAATGTATGTAGGGGTTTGGGGTTTATATATTATAGGTAGACGATTCGCGGCGTATACATTATCTTCTAAACCTTCATAAATTATTCTTCTCAAATAATTACAGATCTCTATTGTGTTCATACTGTATTATCACAGAACCGATCTGGTCTATGGATCTTGTATTTATGTCACATATCCGTATTATGTATGGTTTATGCTGTTATGCAACTATTTATTTACTCTATATTTTATTATATAATAATAGCTGATTAAAGTAATATATAGATAGCTATTAGGAACATGAGGAAAAACAGATTCGATAATGATCGATATTGTCAGATTGCCGTTTGCTAAAGAAAACTAGCGTGTCTTTATGTTTGCGACTCCCGCACGGACGACCGCCTGTTGTGGGAGTGGACAGTAGCTTCTTCAATCTCACTCTGCCCAGCGCCGGGTCACGCCCCTCAGCGTTAGGAAGATGGATACCGCATTATCGACGCCGGCCAGTGGAAAACAGAGTGGCAAAGCGGACGATAGATTCGTGATGGCGGAGCCCCCAGACATAAGCCCCAACCCTCAGACGTAAGTTACGAGAGCTACTCACAAAATCACGCGTGCCCTGGGTTATATTGTTTCTCAGATGTTTGACGATTCGGAATCGATTAGTTGCGCCCGTATCGATTGTGAATAATCGATTAGATCCAACTAAACGATTTCGCATAATCCGTTTGACGGGACGGTATGTGTCGCACACTGTTTGCCATAGTCACAGTGTTTTATTCCATTACAGTACGGAAAGACCAAACGCTGTGACTTCAGTTCAGGTTCTTTTACAATCTGCAAAAAGGGGCGCGTAGTCAATAGAGTACAGACAGGTCAGACCCTATAAGGTGCTTCAGTTGGCACGGCAGCGTATAACATACTTCGCTTCGATTAAAGCTTATTTTAAAATGTCGATTGAGTCTAATCGAAGATCTAATTGAAGAGTGATTCTAAATGAGCATGTGATGATTGTGTAAACTATTTTTACCCATTCCAATTGTATATTCGACAGTCACATGACAGTAATAAAGCAATGAGTTCACTTTAGCTTACAATTATAGATGATATGATCAAGTGACAGTCGTAGGTGCGTATGTATATAAAATCCGTACGATAAGTATAAGGCTTGGTAAAATCAAATAAGTTAGGTTAGGATATTTTGCGCATATTATGATCTACTGCTTGTGTGAAGATATTTAGCCAGAAAAATAATTTAAAAATATCGAATAGAATGTATGATCCCACTACTATTATAAATGTGAAAGTATGTGAGGATGGATGGATGTATGTATGGATGGATTGATGGATATTTGTTACTCTTTCACGCAAAAACTACTGAACGGATTTTGATGAAAATTGATATGGTCGTAGTTGAGGCTCTGGATTAAAAAATAGGCTACATTTTATCGCGAAAAAGTACAGTGTTTGCGTGGGATACAGGATAATGTATTTACGCGGGCAGAGCCGCGTGCAAAAGCTAGTCTTAATAAAGTTACATTGCGTTCTCTATGGCGCTGTGGTCAGTAACCTCACATAATCAGCTGACTTGAAAGCGAAAGCAAAATATTTACCTAAATTATATCAGTTCAATCAGCTGTGTGAGGTCAATGACGTAGAATCCGTAGTGCCGTAAATAACGTAATGTTATTTTGATAAGTATTTTTTTTAGAATTTTTTAAATTATTTTTCTGCCTTAACGTATTTACTTAAGCAGTAGTTTATATTATGCTCAAAATAACCATAATTTACTTTACCTTATACAATAAGAGAGAATATATCCAAAGTTATAATAAATGTTTGTTACAATAAAATTATTTATTATTTTGAATTTGGGCATTGCGAGGTACAGCGTAATAAATAAAAGCAAATATAAATTTTGACCCCAAACATTATAAGATATGTTAAATGGTTTTTGATTTAATTCACGAATGACAATGTATGAAAAAAACCCACGACTAACATAGTACTTTATTATATTACACAATGGTAATGATTAAATTTCGAAAGTTACTAATTGCAAAAAAAAAAAACATTTTCGGCATGTCAATATATTTTTTGGATGTGTCCGGTTATGGAGAATAGCATTGTATTCATATTAATCACTGATCGCCCTTTATAGTGTATATTCCTATAAACTATTGATTGTAGAGATTTCTTGTTATTACATTTAGCAAGTATTTTACTTAGGTTAACTTCCTCTACAATGTTTTAACAATTCTTATGTTGGCTAGTTCTTTGAGTTTTGGGCCCAGACTTGATGGAGTGTAAATGGTCTCCTTTAGTACATATCAATAGAATAAAGTTAGTTCTTGCTGTATCAATACTATGGTTATTCTATTCTCCATGGCTTGCGTGTTTGTCACCTATGCACCTATTATCCCATTGTTTATACACGACATGGGTACTAAGGAATCCGAGGAAAGATTTCAATACATGGGGTAATCAATAAAAGCTATTATCATATAGCGTTTTCGGCATCTTAAACTGCTCTGGGATAGGGCAGTCGAATAGATACGGAAATAGTCGAACGAAACCAATTCACGAAGCACTACATTTCCATCTTCTTCTTATAGATATTTGACAAAATGGCAAAGCATTGATTTCGACATTGATATTCGCTTATTCGGGAGCATTCGGGAGCCATGCCTGCCCTGCTGCGGGGCAATTTTATATTACCGTACTGATAGTGTTATCAATTTAATGAGGGTGTTTGATATTGTAGTGACCTGTAAACTTTTATTATGTAATATTATTGACAAACTACCATATTTACCAAATAATATATTTACAAACAAAAATATTTTTTATATTCAACAGACAAAAAATGTACAAATGTTTTTATTAGTAGATAATTCTACGCACGGCGCAGGCGCAGCGATATCGGGCCTATTGTTCGAGCGATAACCGGTACAGTCAGCTACGTCACGCCCGCTATGCGAGTGATCGCGATGGCAATATCACTTGTAGATTGGCACGCGCTCCGCTAGGGCTTGGCAGTACGCTTTACGCTATCGCTGCCGCCCCGCGCCACATTTTTGCTGGCCAGTGCTTCACCGCGTTTAATATTTTCGGTTGCATAGTGTACCTCCATACCTATAATATTTTTTCTGCCGTTAGGGGGCAGACCCAACGCACACAAAGCGTCATCTGGTGTCGTAAGTTGTATCAAAAACCGTTAATAAGAATTTTCGATTCTTTTTCTGTCACCAAGCGGCGCTTGGTAGCCCGACGGTCCTTGTCGTATCAAAAAGCTGTCAGATGTCACGAATTTAAAAACCCTCATTAAATTAATTTTGCTTAAATCACATATTAATGAAAATTATAATTGACCTACAAAAGTATGTTCTTTATGTTCTCATAAGCAGGTTTGAGCAAAATTAATCAAAATTATTAACATCTAAATAAATTTTTTTTTTTCAATATATATTTTATGATTTTATTACTAGGCAGGTTATGTGACTGGACCTGGTTTCCGCTGGGGGCGCGACTAATTTGACACAGGCTATGCAAAAAGTTTCTGATGGTGCCACCAGTAAAATGTGTTACGAGTTAAATGCTAGGTTGCTCACATGGGGTCGCATAATGTAGTCACCAGTTAAACAACGCGAACGAGAAATGATGACCATCATTATAAGAAACTCGGTTGGCGTCGTTGTACTTTCGAAGTGAGCAAGGCCGGCAAGGGTCGCGAGTTAGGAGTCTGGCCATGAAACATATAAAATAAAAAATATTTCATCTTTTGGTTTTTTTTAATAGTTCGACACATAAGTGACATGGAAATGAGCATTTTCACGTTCACTGTTTCTTGATAATATAAACAAAACGGGACGATGACTACATCTAAATATATAATATATATACTAATATATATACTCAGATATATTGAGGCATTACTACTTGGTAAATGTAAAAAAAATAAATTATGTTTAGTAGTAGTAAGATACATCTAAAAAATACAAGTAAATTTTTGCTAAATTTGTAAACAAAACCAACATCATTACTTTACTTACATCATATACAAAAACATTTATTATGGTAAGTATGAACTTAAACGCACAAATATGTTCCTGCGGCCGTATACTTTATACAATTTAACCTAGGCGTGACGTCACAGCTAGGTACGACTTTAGTATGGAGTGTTTTCACGAAACTTGCGAAATTTTCTATACAAATCGCTGTACCTTCGAAAATATTGATTTTTGACATACTGTTTCTTCTGAGAAGTTACTCATATTTAAGAGTACTATTCATTTATGCAATGGAAAAAAAGTCATCTAGCCTAATTGCACAATTTGTACTTTATCTAAAAATTTGGCGGAACAAAAGTAAGCGCTCATGACTATACTTACCCCAGATTGAGGCGACTGTGGAGCAACTGGTATTCAACTGTTGCAGAAGGTCGCGTGCAGCGCGTGAGCTGGTTCAACCGCAGCGCCAGCTACGTCGTGGGCTGGATAACGTGAGCTCCGCGCCTTTGTCACTGTGTAGTCCTAGCTTTATGCCCACAACCACACCGCGACTCCTCTGTTGCTGCTAAAACAACTCTGAAACTCTAGCGCCTTGTCTAAAAAAGATTTCCGTACGTAAATCGCGAGCAATAAGCCAGAACCTTGACTCGTGCTGTAAAAGATGCATACTTCCCTTAACTTTTTTATTGCATAAAATAAATAATAATTATATTTACTTATCTATTCCTCCAAGAATAGAACAAGGAACTCATTGTTTATAACAAGGGACATTGATTAGCTATTTAATGGATTCCAAAATCTTATACAATGTCCCATAGTACCCCTTGTTATCTAGTTGCGCACACATATGATGCCACTGTACTTACAACACCCTCACAAGTAACCATACCTTTTTAATAAATACACCCTGTCCGCATAGAAACGTCGCAGTAGTCGTGATAAAGCAATAGTCACTATAATGCAGTAGTCTTGAAAAAGTAGTTATTGTCATAACTCCGTACTAGGGATCGTGTCTCCTTATTACTTAAGATAGGCAATAAGTTAAGTCTATGTAAAGTAAAGCTAATATTGTACTGTTTTAATAAAAGGATTTTTTTTAAAAGTCTTTTAAAGATCGTGCATATAACATTTTGGCGCAGTCGGTAGGATACGCAAGTAGCAAAGCACCGCGGGTGGGCACCCGCGTCGCAAATAATTCTCCGATAAAACTCTCAGAGAATCATCGTCGCCGCGTGAGCCGCAGCCCAGCCGAGGACCCATCCGAACGTTGCAGCATACAACGAGGGGCAAATGAAGACGTCGATATTGACACTGTAAGTCTTTCATATTTTCTCGTGCTTTTAGGGTGTGGATCTCCCTCGCTCCCTTTTACCGTCCTTGTATCTATTTTTAGATAAAATTTTGCTACGATCCAAAACAATAAAAAATATGCCGACCGATCCCAAACCAGGTGCCCACGACTCTGCCAGCCATCATCAAAAGGCCCTGGACATCAAGCTAGATCCCTTGGTGCCCACAAATCAATTGTTTAGTCTTATACCAAAATTTAGCGAAAATACAAATAATCTAAACATTTTTATAAGAAACTGTCGTCAAGCACAAAATTGGGCGAACAGTGTACGAAAATTAATATTATTGCTAGCAGCTATATCGCAATTAGAAGGTAAAGCAGCTAGTTTTGCTAACAGACGCAATTTCTCTGATCTAAATCAATTTTTAGACGAATTAGATGCGCATTTTAATAAAATATGTCGAACCCTTAGCGAAATCTTATTGGAATCTTAGCACGCAAAGCAAAGGGGATCCGTTGCGCGTTTCGTCGAATATTTCGAAAATTTAAAGAATGAGCTTTTATCAAACACAGAAATTATTAATGACAAATCTGGTATTTTATGTAGTGAATATGATACGAGTAAGCTTCTAATAAATAACGTCTTAGTCGGGTTAGATCCGCATTTTTATAATGTCAAGATCCCGTAGGCCTACTGCGACCGACGAAGCTTTTAAATTTGCATTGGAAGAGGAACGAGCCCTCGAATTCTACAATAAAAACAATAACATACGTAGAAATTCCGAGACGTATAATACAAATAAACAAACACCTAATTATCGTAATTCAGTACAAAAATCTTCGAGTAAGGTGCAAAATAATAAATCGAACGATAATAATAGAATATCGAACAAAAGTGACAGATTTTGTACGCATTGCAAAATGCAGGGGCATACAGTCGACTTCTGTAGGAAATTGCATCCGAACCCCAGCAACAGTAATAAATCTAAAAATAATTTTAACGATAAAAAGCAATAATTTACGCATCCTCCTTAGAAGAATATGATATAAAATTAAGAAACGTATTGAAAAAATTACTCGAATACAATTTAAAATTACAACCGGATAAGTGTGAATTCCTCAGAAAAGAAGTAGCTTATCTTGGCCACATAATATCGGACGAGGGCATAAAGCCAAATGCTGATAAAATTAAAGCCGTCAAAATATTTCCTCAACCAAAAAATACTAAGTCAATTAAAGCATTTTTAGGCTTAGCAGGTTATTACAGACGTTTTATACTAAACTTTTCAAATATCGCTAAACCTTTAACTAAACTTTTAAAGAAAAATGAAAAATTCATATGGACTCCTGAATGCGATAAAGCAATGGAAACCTGTAAAACATTATTAACGTCAGCTCCTATACTACAAATACCCTGATTTTAATAAAAAATGTATATGAACAACTGACGCATGTCAATATGCTATAGGTAGTATCCTTTCACAAGGTAAATTAGGCGAAGATAAACCTGTCACGTACGCCTCTAGGACCTTGAGTGACACAAAGCAACGCTATTCTACCATTGAAAGAGAACTTTTGGCTATTAAATGGTCAATAAAACATTTTAGACCATACCTATTTGGTAGAAGTAGAAAATTTACCAACCATTGACTTGGCTCTTTTCAATAAAAGACCCAGGCTCACGATTAATAAGATGGCGATTAGAATTAGAACAATACGAATATAAAATAGTTTATAAACCCGGTAAAACAAATCAAAACGCGGACGCTTTATCTTGTTTTTTTTTTTGTTTTTATTTTCTGTTTCTCTTTTTGGGTGATGATTTGATCATTTTCGTTTTTGTTTGTTATTTTCTGATTTTTTGTAATAGTGCTTAATGCATAAATAGTGCTTGTTTAAATATATTTGAACTGAACTCATGACACTGTAGGTATAAGGTGTTTTTGAGTAGCTAACTATTTTAATTATTTATTGAACTATTTATAAGTTATAAAATATATTTTATATAGGTATCTTATTTGAGTATATTATATATTTGTATTGTTATATATAAACCTAACTTAATAAAATTATTATACAAAAACCTTCACCAAAATAAAAACAAAAACAAACCTAAATGACTAAACTAACCTAAAACTATATATCCAAAAATGTTCCCACCCCGGGAGGGCCGGGACACGCACAACAACACCGGGACAAAAGCAGTCGACCGATGTCGTTCTACGTGGATGACTATCTCTACCGATGTATGGGAATTCTAACAAGTTAGTAGTTGACGACTAAAATTGGATTATCTCGGGAACTAGATGGCTCACCGAGATGTTTCTTTCACTAAAAGAACCGCCAAAAACACAGCTTTCGCTGGACTACAAAAACACAAATATCCGTCGACTAGCATAGGCTTTGTCTAAGAAAATTTGAGCTCAACCTAACCTAACCTAACCTAACCTAACCTAACCTAATTTCCGGCTCCGCAAGGGATAGGCAACAACGTGGCATTACCACGTTCGCGGGGTTCGGAATGTCTACTCAAATCACCACCAAACATTCAAGAGAAAATAAAATGTAATTACTACTTAGAATATAAAATATCCATAAAATCATTGATATGTAATAATAATTCTTATTATGGTTTCGTACCAATCATAATAATAATTATTATTATTTGTTGTACGTACTTATACATATATACATTATAGCTAGCTCTACTTTATAAATTGTTGAGCCGCTGTATTACCCAATTATTATATTTAGACAGGTATACTTACCTAAAATATCAAAACAAACCTATTAACACAAACCTAAAGGTTGCATATTTTTATGTCTTGATTGTAGCACGCCAAGACTAGGTGTTTATTTGGATAAGTAGGTACAGGTTACACATAATAGAATAATGGTTTCCTAAAATACTTGGTAACATTGTTCGAGGCAAAAAAATAAAAGTATTACTTTAAAATATCTCTATTAAATTGTTATTTAATAATAAAAATTAGTTCGTTCTGCTCCTTATAGACATAGTAATAGGCTCTTAGCAGTCCTAGCGCTATTTACCACCGCAATAAAAAAAAGCAAAATTGCACATACAAAGGGAGGGCTCAAATAATTTCCCCGGAGCCCCTCGGATCTATATTTCACGGATTGACATTTGACTAGGTTCTACCAGACACCCTGTATAAGTGAAGTATGCACACAAGTACATACTTATGTATATGTACTTTTGTGAATACTTCATTACATACAATAGCGGACACATAAACTGCATCATAGTGCAAGATAACTTTCAATGAAATATAATTAGTGAAAGTGCAAACTATTTTTATTTATTTCAATGATAATGCTAAGACTAAATCTGATAAAAACATCAATTCTTGTGTGTATAGGTCAACTTTTCTCACTAAAATAATCAAATTACTCCTTTTGCAGCTTTTTGCAATGAAACACTAAATAGAACAAAAAACACGGATTATTATGAAAATTTTACAATACTAAGAAAAGAAAAAGTTTTTTTTTAATAAGGTGTATTACCTCCTTTTGCCCTAATAACTGATTCAAGTCGGTTTCGCATCGACCTGATCAGTGTTTTTAGAAGATCTTGCGGAGTATTGTCCCTTTCTTGTGACAATGCAACTCTGAGCTCCGCAACCGTTGTTGGGACCGGATGTCTTGACAGCACTATTTAGGTTGTCCCAGGTTTGTTGATTGAGGTCCGGGCTACGTGCTGGCCAATCTATGGAACGAATTTCAACCTGAGTAAAGTATTGCTCAACTTGTCTCGCTGGGTGCGGACAAGCATTATCCTGCATCAGAATGAAATTTTCGCCTATAAATCCGCTAATAGGTACGAAATGAGGGTGCAATATCTCCGTTATATAGAGTAGTTAGGGTTTCGCCGGTTCTGCCTCATCGCCTCAGCCTCTATGTGGAGTATAATGGGTAAAATGGGTATTTCGATAACCATTTGCTAAAAAAAAAGGAAAAAAAGGGAAAATTTTTGGTGTCAAATTGGGGGTTTTTGCCCATGCCCGATCGATTGCGTTATCCGTTTTTCAATATCTCTTGCAGTTCCAAAGTTACGTTTTGCATTTACCCCTCATTCTCTGCTATCTCCGGGCTCTATTGTTCGCTATCTAATGCTCGCCTCGGCGTCCTATTGTTCCCATTGAGGGTCCCCGAATCACTATCTGCTTATCACTTACGTCACCTCGCTTTATATACGACATGAGCAAAACAAAACAATTTTTCATTACATTTCTTTTATTTTACTAATTTAAATATGTATTGAACATACTGTATAATATTATATCATTACATAAAGTGTTGCTACTAAATAACTTTTGATACTCTACACATTAAACTATACTCTCCACAAACTGATGTGAAATCATTTTGTAATCTACACGTGTTTAAATCCCAGCTCCTGCAGTTTTGCCCCATAAAAGCCTTGTGATATCGCATAGGGGCACGTCCAAAGGAATCAAAGTATTGTCCAAAGCCATTTTCATTAATGTGTATGGCTATCCAGTGGGATCCAGGTTTATTATCAGGGTCTGAGTTGCTAATAATGTATGTAGGGGTTTGGGGTTTATATATTATAGGTAGACGATTCGCGGCGTATACATTATCTTCTAAACCTTCATAAATTATTCTTCTCAAATAATTACAGATCTCTATTGTGTTCATACTGTATTATCACAGAACCGATCTGGTCTATGGATCTTGTATTTATGTCACATATCCGTATTATGTATGGTTTATGCTGTTATGCAACTATTTATTTACTCTATATTTTATTATATAATAATAGCTGATTAAAGTAATATATAGATAGCTATTAGGAACATGAGGAAAAACAGATTCGATAATGATCGATATTGTCAGATTGCCGTTTGCTAAAGAAAACTAGCGTGTCTTTATGTTTGCGACTCCCGCACGGACGACCGCCTGTTGTGGGAGTGGACAGTAGCTTCTTCAATCTCACTCTGCCCAGCGCCGGGTCACGCCCCTCAGCGTTAGGAAGATGGATACCGCATTATCGACGCCGGCCAGTGGAAAACAGAGTGGCAAAGCGGACGATAGATTCGTGATGGCGGAGCCCCCAGACATAAGCCCCAACCCTCAGACGTAAGTTACGAGAGCTACTCACAAAATCACGCGTGCCCTGGGTTATATTGTTTCTCAGATGTTTGACGATTCGGAATCGATTAGTTGCGCCCGTATCGATTGTGAATAATCGATTAGATCCAACTAAACGATTTCGCATAATCCGTTTGACGGGACGGTATGTGTCGCACACTGTTTGCCATAGTCACAGTGTTTTATTCCATTACAGTACGGAAAGACCAAACGCTGTGACTTCAGTTCAGGTTCTTTTACAATCTGCAAAAAGGGGCGCGTAGTCAATAGAGTACAGACAGGTCAGACCCTATAAGGTGCTTCAGTTGGCACGGCAGCGTATAACATACTTCGCTTCGATTAAAGCTTATTTTAAAATGTCGATTGAGTCTAATCGAAGATCTAATTGAAGAGTGATTCTAAATGAGCATGTGATGATTGTGTAAACTATTTTTACCCATTCCAATTGTATATTCGACAGTCACATGACAGTAATAAAGCAATGAGTTCACTTTAGCTTACAATTATAGATGATATGATCAAGTGACAGTCGTAGGTGCGTATGTATATAAAATCCGTACGATAAGTATAAGGCTTGGTAAAATCAAATAAGTTAGGTTAGGATATTTTGCGCATATTATGATCTACTGCTTGTGTGAAGATATTTAGCCAGAAAAATAATTTAAAAATATCGAATAGAATGTATGATCCCACTACTATTATAAATGTGAAAGTATGTGAGGATGGATGGATGTATGTATGGATGGATTGATGGATATTTGTTACTCTTTCACGCAAAAACTACTGAACGGATTTTGATGAAAATTGATATGGTCGTAGTTGAGGCTCTGGATTAAAAAATAGGCTACATTTTATCGCGAAAAAGTACAGTGTTTGCGTGGGATACAGGATAATGTATTTACGCGGGCAGAGCCGCGTGCAAAAGCTAGTCTTAATAAAGTTACATTGCGTTCTCTATGGCGCTGTGGTCAGTAACCTCACATAATCAGCTGACTTGAAAGCGAAAGCAAAATATTTACCTAAATTATATCAGTTCAATCAGCTGTGTGAGGTCAATGACGTAGAATCCGTAGTGCCGTAAATAACGTAATGTTATTTTGATAAGTATTTTTTTTAGAATTTTTTAAATTATTTTTCTGCCTTAACGTATTTACTTAAGCAGTAGTTTATATTATGCTCAAAATAACCATAATTTACTTTACCTTATACAATAAGAGAGAATATATCCAAAGTTATAATAAATGTTTGTTACAATAAAATTATTTATTATTTTGAATTTGGGCATTGCGAGGTACAGCGTAATAAATAAAAGCAAATATAAATTTTGACCCCAAACATTATAAGATATGTTAAATGGTTTTTGATTTAATTCACGAATGACAATGTATGAAAAAAACCCACGACTAACATAGTACTTTATTATATTACACAATGGTAATGATTAAATTTCGAAAGTTACTAATTGCAAAAAAAAAAAACATTTTCGGCATGTCAATATATTTTTTGGATGTGTCCGGTTATGGAGAATAGCATTGTATTCATATTAATCACTGATCGCCCTTTATAGTGTATATTCCTATAAACTATTGATTGTAGAGATTTCTTGTTATTACATTTAGCAAGTATTTTACTTAGGTTAACTTCCTCTACAATGTTTTAACAATTCTTATGTTGGCTAGTTCTTTGAGTTTTGGGCCCAGACTTGATGGAGTGTAAATGGTCTCCTTTAGTACATATCAATAGAATAAAGTTAGTTCTTGCTGTATCAATACTATGGTTATTCTATTCTCCATGGCTTGCGTGTTTGTCACCTATGCACCTATTATCCCATTGTTTATACACGACATGGGTACTAAGGAATCCGAGGAAAGATTTCAATACATGGGGTAATCAATAAAAGCTATTATCATATAGCGTTTTCGGCATCTTAAACTGCTCTGGGATAGGGCAGTCGAATAGATACGGAAATAGTCGAACGAAACCAATTCACGAAGCACTACATTTCCATCTTCTTCTTATAGATATTTGACAAAATGGCAAAGCATTGATTTGGACATTGATATTCGCTTATTCGGGAGCATTCGGGAGCCATGCCTGCCCTGCTGCGGGGCAATTTTATATTACCGTACTGATAGTGTTATCAATTTAATGAGGGTGTTTGATATTGTAGTGACCTGTAAACTTTTATTATGTAATATTATTGACAAACTACCATATTTACCAAATAATATATTTACAAACAAAAATATTTTTTATATTCAACAGACAAAAAATGTACAAATGTTTTTATTAGTAGATAATTCTACGCACGGCGCAGGCGCAGCGATATCGGGCCTATTGTTCGAGCGATAACCGGTACAGTCAGCTACGTCA
The DNA here is from genome assembly GCA_963565745.1 of Phengaris arion. Taxonomy (NCBI): domain Eukaryota; kingdom Metazoa; phylum Arthropoda; class Insecta; order Lepidoptera; family Lycaenidae; genus Phengaris; species Phengaris arion. The sequence continues at coordinate 6,917,132 of OY751432.1, forward strand.
CGCCCGCTATGCGAGTGATCGCGATGGCAATATCACTTGTAGATTGGCACGCGCTCCGCTAGGGCTTGGCAGTACGCTTTACGCTATCGCTGCCGCCCCGCGCCACATTTTTGCTGGCCAGTGCTTCACCGCGTTTAATATTTTCGGTTGCATAGTGTACCTCCATACCTATAATATTTTTTCTGCCGTTAGGGGGCAGACCCAACGCACACAAAGCGTCATCTGGTGTCGTAAGTTGTATCAAAAACCGTTAATAAGAATTTTCGATTCTTTTTCTGTCACCAAGCGGCGCTTGGTAGCCCGACGGTCCTTGTCGTATCAAAAAGCTGTCAGATGTCACGAATTTAAAAACCCTCATTAAATTAATTTTGCTTAAATCACATATTAATGAAAATTATAATTGACCTACAAAAGTATGTTCTTTATGTTCTCATAAGCAGGTTTGAGCAAAATTAATCAAAATTATTAACATCTAAATAATTTTTTTTTTTTCAATATATATTTTATGATTTTATTACTAGGCAGGTTATGTGACTGGACCTGGTTTCCGCTGGGGGCGCGACTAATTTGACACAGGCTATGCAAAAAGTTTCTGATGGTGCCACCAGTAAAATGTGTTACGAGTTAAATGCTAGGTTGCTCACATGGGGTCGCATAATGTAGTCACCAGTTAAACAACGCGAACGAGAAATGATGACCATCATTATAAGAAACTCGGTTGGCGTCGTTGTACTTTCGAAGTGAGCAAGGCCGGCAAGGGTCGCGAGTTAGGAGTCTGGCCATGAAACATATAAAATAAAAAATATTTCATCTTTTGGTTTTTTTTAATAGTTCGACACATAAGTGACATGGAAATGAGCATTTTCACGTTCACTGTTTCTTGATAATATAAACAAAACGGGACGATGACTACATCTAAATATATAATATATATACTAATATATATACTCAGATATATTGAGGCATTACTACTTGGTAAATGTAAAAAAAATAAATTATGTTTAGTAGTAGTAAGATACATCTAAAAAATACAAGTAAATTTTTGCTAAATTTGTAAACAAAACCAACATCATTACTTTACTTACATCATATACAAAAACATTTATTATGGTAAGTATGAACTTAAACGCACAAATATGTTCCTGCGGCCGTATACTTTATACAATTTAACCTAGGCGTGACGTCACAGCTAGGTACGACTTTAGTATGGAGTGTTTTCACGAAACTTGCGAAATTTTCTATACAAATCGCTGTACCTTCGAAAATATTGATTTTTGACATACTGTTTCTTCTGAGAAGTTACTCATATTTAAGAGTACTATTCATTTATGCAATGGAAAAAAAGTCATCTAGCCTAATTGCACAATTTGTACTTTATCTAAAAATTTGGCGGAACAAAAGTAAGCGCTCATGACTATACTTACCCCAGATTGAGGCGACTGTGGAGCAACTGGTATTCAACTGTTGCAGAAGGTCGCGTGCAGCGCGTGAGCTGGTTCAACCGCAGCGCCAGCTACGTCGTGGGCTGGATAACGTGAGCTCCGCGCCTTTGTCACTGTGTAGTCCTAGCTTTATGCCCACAACCACACCGCGACTCCTCTGTTGCTGCTAAAACAACTCTGAAACTCTAGCGCCTTGTCTAAAAAAGATTTCCGTACGTAAATCGCGAGCAATAAGCCAGAACCTTGACTCGTGCTGTAAAAGATGCATACTTCCCTTAACTTTTTTATTGCATAAAATAAATAATAATTATATTTACTTATCTATTCCTCCAAGAATAGAACAAGGAACTCATTGTTTATAACAAGGGACATTGATTAGCTATTTAATGGATTCCAAAATCTTATACAATGTCCCATAGTACCCCTTGTTATCTAGTTGCGCACACATATGATGCCACTGTACTTACAACACCCTCACAAGTAACCATACCTTTTTAATAAATACACCCTGTCCGCATAGAAACGTCGCAGTAGTCGTGATAAAGCAATAGTCACTATAATGCAGTAGTCTTGAAAAAGTAGTTATTGTCATAACTCCGTACTAGGGATCGTGTCTCCTTATTACTTAAGATAGGCAATAAGTTAAGTCTATGTAAAGTAAAGCTAATATTGTACTGTTTTAATAAAAGGATTTTTTTTAAAAGTCTTTTAAAGATCGTGCATATAACATTTTGGCGCAGTCGGTAGGATACGCAAGTAGCAAAGCACCGCGGGTGGGCACCCGCGTCGCAAATAATTCTCCGATAAAACTCTCAGAGAATCATCGTCGCCGCGTGAGCCGCAGCCCAGCCGAGGACCCATCCGAACGTTGCAGCATACAACGAGGGGCAAATGAAGACGTCGATATTGACACTGTAAGTCTTTCATATTTTCTCGTGCTTTTAGGGTGTGGATCTCCCTCGCTCCCTTTTACCGTCCTTGTATCTATTTTTAGATAAAATTTTGCTACGATCCAAAACAATAAAAAATATGCCGACCGATCCCAAACCAGGTGCCCACGACTCTGCCAGCCATCATCAAAAGGCCCTGGACATCAAGCTAGATCCCTTGGTGCCCACAAATCAATTGTTTAGTCTTATACCAAAATTTAGCGAAAATACAAATAATCTAAACATTTTTATAAGAAACTGTCGTCAAGCACAAAATTGGGCGAACAGTGTACGAAAATTAATATTATTGCTAGCAGCTATATCGCAATTAGAAGGTAAAGCAGCTAGTTTTGCTAACAGACGCAATTTCTCTGATCTAAATCAATTTTTAGACGAATTAGATGCGCATTTTAATAAAATATGTCGAACCCTTAGCGAAATCTTATTGGAATCTTAGCACGCAAAGCAAAGGGGATCCGTTGCGCGTTTCGTCGAATATTTCGAAAATTTAAAGAATGAGCTTTTATCAAACACAGAAATTATTAATGACAAATCTGGTATTTTATGTAGTGAATATGATACGAGTAAGCTTCTAATAAATAACGTCTTAGTCGGGTTAGATCCGCATTTTTATAATGTCAAGATCCCGTAGGCCTACTGCGACCGACGAAGCTTTTAAATTTGCATTGGAAGAGGAACGAGCCCTCGAATTCTACAATAAAAACAATAACATACGTAGAAATTCCGAGACGTATAATACAAATAAACAAACACCTAATTATCGTAATTCAGTACAAAAATCTTCGAGTAACGTGCAAAATAATAAATCGAACGATAATAATAGAATATCGAACAAAAGTGACAGATTTTGTACGCATTGCAAAATGCAGGGGCATACAGTCGACTTCTGTAGGAAATTGCATCCGAACCCCAGCAACAGTAATAAATCTAAAAATAATTTTAACGATAAAAAGCAATAATTTACGCATCCTCCTTAGAAGAATATGATATAAAATTAAGAAACGTATTGAAAAAATTACTCGAATACAATTTAAAATTACAACCGGATAAGTGTGAATTCCTCAGAAAAGAAGTAGCTTATCTTGGCCACATAATATCGGACGAGGGCATAAAGCCAAATGCTGATAAAATTAAAGCCGTCAAAATATTTCCTCAACCAAAAAATACTAAGTCAATTAAAGCTTAGCAGGTTATTACAGACGTTTTATACTAAACTTTTCAAATATCGCTAAACCTTTAACTAAACTTTTAAAGAAAAATGAAAAATTCATATGGACTCCTGAATGCGATAAAGCAATGGAAACCTGTAAAACATTATTAACGTCAGCTCCTATACTACAAATACCCTGATTTTAATAAAAAATGTATATGAACAACTGACGCATGTCAATATGCTATAGGTAGTATCCTTTCACAAGGTAAATTAGGCGAAGATAAACCTGTCACGTACGCCTCTAGGACCTTGAGTGACACAAAGCAACGCTATTCTACCATTGAAAGAGAACTTTTGGCTATTAAATGGTCAATAAAACATTTTAGACCATACCTATTTGGTAGAAGTAGAAAATTTACCAACCATTGACTTGGCTCTTTTCAATAAAAGACCCAGGCTCACGATTAATAAGATGGCGATTAGAATTAGAACAATACGAATATAAAATAGTTTATAAACCCGGTAAAACAAATCAAAACGCGGACGCTTTATCTTGTTTTTTTTTTTGTTTTTATTTTCTGTTTCTCTTTTTGGGTGATGATTTGATCATTTTCGTTTTTGTTTGTTATTTTCTGATTTTTTGTAATAGTGCTTAATGCATAAATAGTGCTTGTTTAAATATATTTGAACTGAACTCATGACACTGTAGGTATAAGGTGTTTTTGAGTAGCTAACTATTTTAATTATTTATTGAACTATTTATAAGTTATAAAATATATTTTATATAGGTATCTTATTTGAGTATATTATATATTTGTATTGTTATATATAAACCTAACTTAATAAAATTATTATACAAAAACCTTCACCAAAATAAAAACAAAAACAAACCTAAATGACTAAACTAACCTAAAACTATATATCCAAAAATGTTCCCACCCCGGGAGGGCCGGGACACGCACAACAACACCGGGACAAAAGCAGTCGACCGATGTCGTTCTACGTGGATGACTATCTCTACCGATGTATGGGAATTCTAACAAGTTAGTAGTTGACGACTAAAATTGGATTATCTCGGGAACTAGATGGCTCACCGAGATGTTTCTTTCACTAAAAGAACCGCCAAAAACACAGCTTTCGCTGGACTACAAAAACACAAATATCCGTCGACTAGCATAGGCTTTGTCTAAGAAAATTTGAGCTCAACCTAACCTAACCTAACCTAACCTAACCTAACCTAACCTAATTTCCGGCTCCGCAAGGGATAGGCAACAACGTGGCATTACCACGTTCGCGGGGTTCGGAATGTCTACTCAAATCACCACCAAACATTCAAGAGAAAATAAAATGTAATTACTACTTAGAATATAAAATATCCATAAAATCATTGATATGTAATAATAATTCTTATTATGGTTTCGTACCAATCATAATAATAATTATTATTATTTGTTGTACGTACTTATACATATATACATTATAGCTAGCTCTACTTTATAAATTGTTGAGCCGCTGTATTACCCAATTATTATATTTAGACAGGTATACTTACCTAAAATATCAAAACAAACCTATTAACACAAACCTAAAGGTTGCATATTTTTATGTCTTGATTGTAGCACGCCAAGACTAGGTGTTTATTTGGATAAGTAGGTACAGGTTACACATAATAGAATAATGGTTTCCTAAAATACTTGGTAACATTGTTCGAGGCAAAAAAATAAAAGTATTACTTTAAAATATCTCTATTAAATTGTTATTTAATAATAAAAATTAGTTCGTTCTGCTCCTTATAGACATAGTAATAGGCTCTTAGCAGTCCTAGCGCTATTTACCACCGCAATAAAAAAAAGCAAAATTGCACATACAAAGGGAGGGCTCAAATAATTTCCCCGGAGCCCCTCGGATCTATATTTCACGGATTGACATTTGACTAGGTTCTACCAGACACCCTGTATAAGTGAAGTATGCACACAAGTACATACTTATGTATATGTACTTTTGTGAATACTTCATTACATACAATAGCGGACACATAAACTGCATCATAGTGCAAGATAACTTTCAATGAAATATAATTAGTGAAAGTGCAAACTATTTTTATTTATTTCAATGATAATGCTAAGACTAAATCTGATAAAAACATCAATTCTTGTGTGTATAGGTCAACTTTTCTCACTAAAATAATCAAATTACTCCTTTTGCAGCTTTTTGCAATGAAACACTAAATAGAACAAAAAACACGGATTATTATGAAAATTTTACAATACTAAGAAAAGAAAAAGTTTTTTTTTAATAAGGTGTATTACCTCCTTTTGCCCTAATAACTGATTCAAGTCGGTTTCGCATCGACCTGATCAGTGTTTTTAGAAGATCTTGCGGAGTATTGTCCCTTTCTTGTGACAATGCAACTCTGAGCTCCGCAACCGTTGTTGGGACCGGATGTCTTGACAGCACTATTTAGGTTGTCCCAGGTTTGTTGATTGAGGTCCGGGCTACGTGCTGGCCAATCTATGGAACGAATTTCAACCTGAGTAAAGTATTGCTCAACTTGTCTCGCTGGGTGCGGACAAGCATTATCCTGCATCAGAATGAAATTTTCGCCTATAAATCCGCTAATAGGTACGAAATGAGGGTGCAATATCTCCGTTATATAGAGTAGTTAGGGTTTCGCCGGTTCTGCCTCATCGCCTCAGCCTCTATGTGGAGTATAATGGGTAAAATGGGTATTTCGATAACCATTTGCTAAAAAAAAAGGAAAAAAAGGGAAAATTTTTGGTGTCAAATTGGGGGTTTTTGCCCATGCCCGATCGATTGCGTTATCCGTTTTTCAATATCTCTTGCAGTTCCAAAGTTACGTTTTGCATTTACCCCTCATTCTCTGCTATCTCCGGGCTCTATTGTTCGCTATCTAATGCTCGCCTCGGCGTCCTATTGTTCCCATTGAGGGTCCCCGAATCACTATCTGCTTATCACTTACGTCACCTCGCTTTATCACGACATGAGCAAAACAAAACAATTTTTCATTACATTTCTTTTATTTTACTAATTTAAATATGTATTGAACATACTGTATAATATTATATCATTACATAAAGTGTTGCTACTAAATAACTTTTGATACTCTACACATTAAACTATACTCTCCACAAACTGATGTGAAATCATTTTGTAATCTACACGTGTTTAAATCCCAGCTCCTGCAGTTTTGCCCCATAAAAGCCTTGTGATATCGCATAGGGGCACGTCCAAAGGAATCAAAGTATTGTCCAAAGCCATTTTCATTAATGTGTATGGCTATCCAGTGGGATCCAGGTTTATTATCAGGGTCTGAGTTGCTAATAATGTATGTAGGGGTTTGGGGTTTATATATTATAGGTAGACGATTCGCGGCGTATACATTATCTTCTAAACCTTCATAAATTATTCTTCTCAAATAATTACAGATCTCTATTGTGTTCATACTGTATTATCACAGAACCGATCTGGTCTATGGATCTTGTATTTATGTCACATATCCGTATTATGTATGGTTTATGCTGTTATGCAACTATTTATTTACTCTATATTTTATTATATAATAATAGCTGATTAAAGTAATATATAGATAGCTATTAAGAACATGAGGAAAAACAGATTCGATAATGATCGATATTGTCAGATTGCCGTTTGCTAAAGAAAACTAGCGTGTCTTTATGTTTGCGACTCCCGCACGGACGACCGCCTGTTGTGGGAGTGGACAGTAGCTTCTTCAATCTCACTCTGCCCAGCGCCGGGTCACGCCCCTCAGCGTTAGGAAGATGGATACCGCATTATCGACGCCGGCCAGTGGAAAACAGAGTGGCAAAGCGGACGATAGATTCGTGATGGCGGAGCCCCCAGACATAAGCCCCAACCCTCAGACGTAAGTTACGAGAGCTACTCACAAAATCACGCGTGCCCTGGGTTATATTGTTTCTCAGATGTTTGACGATTCGGAATCGATTAGTTGCGCCCGTATCGATTGTGAATAATCGATTAGATCCAACTAAACGATTTCGCATTATCCGTTTGACGGGACGGTATGTGTCGCACACTGTTTGCCATAGTCACAGTGTTTTATTCCATTACAGTACGGAAAGACCAAACGCTGTGACTTCAGTTCAGGTTCTTTTACAATCTGCAAAAAGGGGCGCGTAGTCAATAGAGTACAGACAGGTCAGACCCTATAAGGTGCTTCAGTTGGCACGGCAGCGTATAACATACTTCGCTTCGATTAAAGCTTATTTTAAAATGTCGATTGAGTCTAATCGAAGATCTAATTGAAGAGTGATTCTAAATGAGCATGTGATGATTGTGTAAACTATTTTTACCCATTCCAATTGTATATTCGACAGTCACATGACAGTAATAAAGCAATGAGTTCACTTTAGCTTACAATTATAGATGATATGATCAAGTGACAGTCGTAGGTGCGTATGTATATAAAATCCGTACGATAAGTATAAGGCTTGGTTAAATCAAATAAGTTAGGTTAGGATATTTTGCGCATATTATGATCTACTGCTTGTGTGAAGATATTTAGCCAGAAAAATAATTTAAAAATATCGAATAGAATGTATGATCCCACTACTATTATAAATGTGAAAGTATGTGAGGATGGATGGATGTATGTATGGATGGATTGATGGATATTTGTTACTCTTTCACGCAAAAACTACTGAACGGATTTTGATGAAAATTGATATGGTCGTAGTTGAGGCTCTGGATTAAAAAATAGGCTACATTTTATCCCGAAAAAGTACAGTGTTTGCGTGGGATACAGGATAATGTATTTACGCGGGCAGAGCCGCGTGCAAAAGCTAGTCTTAATAAAGTTACATTGCGTTCTCTATGGCGCTGTGGTCAGTAACCTCACATAATCAGCTGACTTGAAAGCGAAAGCAAAATATTTACCTAAATTATATCAGTTCAATCAGCTGTGTGAGGTGAATGACGTAGAATCCTTAGTGCCGTAAATAACGTAATGTTATTTTGATAAGTATTTTTTTTAGAATTTTTTAAATTATTTTTCTGCCTTAACGTATTTACTTAAGCAGTAGTTTATATTATGCTCAAAATAACCATAATTTACTTTACCTTATACAATAAGAGAGAATATATCCAAAGTTATAATAAATGTTTGTTACAATAAAATTATTTATTATTTTGAATTTGGGCATTGCGAGGTACAGCGTAATAAATCAAAGCAAATATAAATTTTGACCCCAAACATTATAAGATATGTTAAATGGTTTTTGATTTAATTCACGAATCACAATGTATGAAAAAAACCCACGACTAACATAGTACTTTATTATATTACACAATGGTAATGATTAAATTTCGAAAGTTACTAATTGCAAAAAAAAAAACATTTTCGGCATGTCAATATATTTTTTGGATGTGTCCGGTTATGGAGAATAGCATTGTATTCATATTAATCACTGATCGCCCTTTATAGTGTATATTCCTATAAACTATTGATTGTAGAGATTTCTTGTTATTACATTTAGCAAGTATTTTACTTAGGTTAACTTCCTCTACAATGTTTTAACAATTCTTATGTTGGCTAGTTCTTTGAGTTTTGGGCCCAGACTTGATGGAGTGTAAATGGTCTCCTTTAGTACATATCAATAGAATAAAGTTAGTTCTTGCTGTATCAATACTATGGTTATTCTATTCTCCATGGCTTGCGTGTTTGTCACCTATGCACCTATTATCCCATTGTTTATACACGACATGGGTACTAAGGAATCCGAGGAAAGATTTCAATACATGGGGTAATCAATAAAAGCTATTATCATATAGCGTTTTCGGCATCTTAAACTGCTCTGGGATAGGGCAGTCGAATAGATACGGAAATAGTCGAACGAAACCAATTCACGAAGCACTACATTTCCATCTTCTTCTTATAGATATTTGACAAAATGGCAAAGCATTGATTTGGACATTGATATTCGCTTATTCGGGAGCATTCGGGAGCCCTGCCTGCCCTGCTGCGGGGCAATTTTATATTACCGTACTGATAGTGTTATCAATTTAATGAGGGTGTTTGATATTGTAGTGACCTGTAAGCTTTTATTATGTAATATTATTGACAAACTACCATATTTACCAAATAATATATTTACAAACAAAAATATTTTTTATATTCAACAGACAAAAAATGTACAAATGTTTTTATTAGTAGATAATTCTACGCACGGCGCAGGCGCAGCGATATCGGGTCTATTGTTCGAGCGATAACCGGTACAGTCAGCTACGTCACGCCCGCTATGCGAGTGATCGCGATGGCAATATCACTTGTAGATTGACACGCGCTCCGCTAGGGCTTGGCAGTACGCTTTACGCTATCGCTGCCGCCCCGCGCCACATTTTTGCTGGCCAGTGCTTCACCGCGTTTAATATTTTCGGTTGCATAGTGTACCTCCATACCTACAATATTTTTTCTGCCGTTAGGGGGCAGACCCAACGCACACAAAGCGTCATCTGGTGTCGTAAGTTGTATCAAAAACCGTTAATAAGAATTTTCGATTCTTTTTCTGTCACCAAGCGGCGCTTGGTAGCCCGACGGTCCTTGTCGTATCAAAAAGCTGTCAGATGTCACGAATTTAAAAACCCTCATTAAATTAATTTTGCTTAAATCACATATTAATGAAAATTATAATTGACCTACAAAAGTATGTTCTTTATGTTCTCATAAGCAGGTTTGAGCAAAATTAATCAAAATTATTAACATCTAAATAAAATTTTTTTTTTCAATATATATTTTATGATTTTATTACTAGGCAGGTTATGTGACTGGACCTGGTTTCCGCTGGGGGCGCGACTAATTTGACACAGGCTATGCAAAAAGTTTCTGATGGTGCCACCAGTAAAATGTGTTACGAGTTAAATGCTAGGTTGCTCACATGGGGTCGCATAATATAGTCACCAGTTAAACAACGCGAACGAGAAATGATGACCATCATTATAAGAAACTCGGTTGGCGTCGTTGTACTTTCGAAGTGAGCAAGGCCGGCAAGGGTCGCGAGTTAGGAGTCTGGCCATGAAACATATAAAATAAAAAATATTTCATCTTTTGGTTTTTTTTAATAGTTCGACACATAAGTGACATGGAAATGAGCATTTTCACGTTCACTGTTTCTTGATAATATAAACAAAACGGGACGATGACTACATCAAAATATATAATATATATGCTAATATATATACTCAGATATATTGAGGCATTACTACTTGGTAAATGTAAAAAAAATAAATTATGTTTAGTAGTAGTAAGATACATCTAAAAAATACAAGTAAATTTTTGCTAAATTTGTAAACAAAACCAACATCATTACTTTACTTACATCATATACAAAAACATTTATTATGGTAAGTATGAACTTAAACGCACAAATAATATGTTCCTGCGGCCGTATACTTTATACAATTTAACCTAGGCGTGACGTCACAGCTAGGTACGACTTTAGTATGGAGTGTTTTCACGAAACTTGCGAAATTTTCTATACAAATCGCTGTACCTTCGAAAATATTGATTTTTGACATACTGTTTCTTCTGAGAAGTTACTCATATTTAAGAGTACTATTCATTTATGCAATGGAAAAAAAGTCATCTAGCCTAATTGCACAATTTGTACTTTATCTAAAAATTTGGCGGAACAAAAGTAAGCGCTCATGACTATACTTACCCCAGATTGAGGCGACTGTGGAGCAACTGGTATTCAACTGTTGCAGAAGGTCGCGTGCAGCGCGTGAGCTGGTTCAACCGCAGCGCCAGCTACGTCGTGGGCTGGATAACGTGAGCTCCGCGCCTTTGTCACTGTGTAGTCCTAGCTTTATGCCCACAACCACACCGCGACTCCTCTGTTGCTGCTAAAACAACTCTGAAACTCTAGCGCCTTGTCTAAAAAAGATTTCCGTACGTAAATCGCGAGCAATAAGCCAGAACCTTGACTCGTGCTGTAAAAGATGCATACTTCCCTTAACTTTTTTATTGCATAAAATAAATAATAATTATATTTACTTATCTATTCCTCCAAGAATAGAACAAGGAACTCATTGTTTATAACAAGGGACATTGATTAGCTATTTAATGGATTCCAAAATCTTATACAATGTCCCATAGTACCCCTTGTTATCTAGTTGCGCACACATATGATGCCACTGTACTTACAACACCCTCACAAGTAACCATACCTTTTTAATAAATACACCCTGTCCGCCTAGAAACGTCGCAGTAGTCGTGATAAAGCAATAGTCACTATAATGCAGTAGTCTTGAAAAAGTAGTTATTGTCATAACTCCGTACTAGGGATCGTGTCTCCTTATTACTTAAGATAGGCAATAAGTTAAGTCTATGTAAAGTAAAGCTAATATTGTACTGTTTTAATAAAAGCATTTTTTTTAAAAGTCTTTTAAAGATCGTGCATATAACATTTTGGCGCAGTCGGTAGGATACGCAAGTAGCAAAGCACCGCGGGTGGGCACCCGCGTCGCAAATAATTCTCCGATAAAACTCTCAGAGAATCATCGTCGCCGCGTGAGCCGCAGCCCAGCCGAGGACCCATCCGAACGTTGCAGCATACAACGAGGGGCAAATGAAGACGTCGATATTGACACTGTAAGTCTTTCATATTTTCTCGTGCTTTTAGGGTGTGGATCTCCCTCGCTCCCTTTTACCGTCCTTGTATCTATTTTTAGATAAAATTTTGCTACGATCCAAAACAATAAAAAATATGCCGACCGATCCCAAACCAGGTGCCCACGACTCTGCCAGCCATCATCAAAAGGCCCTGGACATCAAGCTAGATCCCTTGGTGCCCACAAATCAATTGTTTAGTCTTATACCAAAATTTAGCGAAAATACAAATAATCTAAACATTTTTATAAGAAACTGTCGCCAAGCACAAAATTGGGCGAACAGTGTACGAAAATTAATATTATTGCTAGCAGCTATATCGCAATTAGAAGGTAAAGCAGCTAGTTTTGCTAACAGACGCAATTTCTCTGATCTAAATCAATTTTTAGACGAATTAGATGCGCATTTTAATAAAATATGTCGAACCCTTAGCGAAATCTTATTGGAATCTTAGCACGCAAAGCAAAGGGGATCCGTTGCGCGTTTCGTCGAATATTTCGAAAATTTAAAGAATGAGCTTTTATCAAACACAGAAATTATTAATGACAAATCTGGTATTTTATGTAGTGAATATGACACGAGTAAGCTTCTAATAAATAACGTCTTAGTCGGGTTAGATCCGCATTTTTATAATGTCAAGATCCCGTAGGCCTACTGCGACCGACGAAGCTTTTAAATTTGCATTGGAAGAGGAACGAGCCCTCGAATTCTACAATAAAAACAATAACATACGTAGAAATTCCGAGACGTATAATACAAATAAACAAACACCTAATTATCGTAATTCAGTACAAAAATCTTCGAGTAACGTGCAAAATAATAAATCGAACGATAATAATAGAATATCGAACAAAAGTGACAGATTTTGTACGCATTGCAAAATGCAGGGGCATACAGTCGACTTCTGTAGGAAATTGCATCCGAACCCCAGCAACAGTAATAAATCTAAAAATAATTTTAACGATAAAAAGCAATAATTTACGCATCCTCCTTAGAAGAATATGATATAAAATTAAGAAACGTATTGAAAAAATTACTCGAATACAATTTAAAATTACAACCGGATAAGTGTGAATTCCTCAGAAAAGAAGTAGCTTATCTTGGCCACATAATATCGGACGAGGGCATAAAGCCAAATGCTGATAAAATTAAAGCCGTCAAAATATTTCCTCAACCAAAAAATACTAAGTCAATTAAAGCATTTTTAGGCTTAGCAGGTTATTACAGACGTTTTATACTAAACTTTTCAAATATCGCTAAACCTTTAACTAAACTTTTAAAGAAAAATGAAAAATTTATATGGACTCCTGAATGCGATAAAGCAATGGAAACCTGTAAAACATTATTAACGTCAGCTCCTATACTACAAATACCCTGATTTTAATAAAAAATGTATATGAACAACTGACGCATGTCAATATGCTATAGGTAGTATCCTTTCACAAGGTAAATTAGGCGAAGATAAACCTGTCACGTACGCCTCTAGGACCTTGAGTGACACAAAGCAACGCTATTCTACCATTGAAAGAGAACTTTTGGCTATTAAATGGTCAATAAAACATTTTAGACCATACCTATTTGGTAGAAGTAGAAAATTTACCAACCATTGACTTGGCTCTTTTCAATAAAAGACCCAGGCTCACGATTAATAAGATGGCGATTAGAATTAGAACAATACGAATATAAAATAGTTTATAAACCCGGTAAAACAAATCAAAACGCGGACGCTTTATCTCGACCGTGTATAAACCTTATCGACGATAGTGATGTCATGGAGAATTATTTTAGATGTTTATTTGAACAATTTTTTATTATAACCTTTTGATTTAAAATTATGACTTTGACAATGTCACCTGTCAGAGTCGACAATGACAACAATGACAGATGCTAGATGTCAGTTAATATATATTTTTTTATGTACTTATTGGTTATTTTATTGTTTTTATTTTCTGTTTCTCTTTTTGGGTGATGATTTGATCATTTTCGTTTTTGTTTGTTATTTTCTGATTTTTTGTAATAGTGCTTAATGCATAAATAGTGCTTGTTTAAATATATTTGAACTGAACTCATGACACTGTAGGTATAAGGTGTTTTTGAGTAGCTAACTATTTTAATTATTTATTGAACTATTTATAAGTTATAAAATATATTTTATATAGGTATCTTATTTGAGTATATTATATATTTGTATTGTTATATATAAACCTAACTTAATAAAATTATTATACAAAAACCTTCACCAAAATAAAAACAAAAACAAACCTAAATGACTAAACTAACCTAAAACTATATATCCAAAAATGTTACCACCCCGGGAGGGCCGGGACACGCACAACAACACCGGGACAAAAGCAGTCGACCGATGTCGTTCTACGTGGATGACTATCTCTACCGATGTATGGGAATTCTAACAAGTTAGTAGTTGACGACTAAAATTGGATTATCTCGGGAACTAGATGGCTCACCGAGATGTTTCTTTCACTAAAAGAACCGCCAAAAACACAGCTTTCGCTGGACTACAAAAACACAAATATCCGTCGACTAGCATAGGCTTTGTCTAAGAAAATTTGAGCTCAACCTAACCTAACCTAACCTAACCTAACCTAACCTAACCTAATTTCCGGCTCCGCAAGGGATAGGCAACAACGTGGCATTACCACGTTCGCGGGGTTCGGAATGTCTACTCAAATCACCACCAAACATTCAAGAGAAAATAAAATGTAATTACTACTTAGAATATAAAATATCCATAAAATCATTGATATGTAATAATAATTCTTATTATGGTTTCGTACCAATCATAATAATAATTATTATTATTTGTTGTACGTACTTATACATATATACATTATAGCTAGCTCTACTTTATAAATTGTTGAGCCGCTGTATTACCCAATTATTATATTTAGACAGGTATACTTACCTAAAATATCAAAACAAACCTATTAACACAAACCTAAAGGTTGCATATTTTTATGTCTTGATTGTAGCACGCCAAGACTAGGTGTTTATTTGGATAAGTAGGTACAGGTTACACATAATAGAATAATGGTTTCCTAAAATACTTGGTAACATTGTTCGAGGCAAAAAAATAAAAGTATTACTTTAAAATATCTCTATTAAATTGTTATTTAATAATAAAAATTAGTTCGTTCTGCTCCTTATAGACATAGTAATAGGCTCTTAGCAGTCCTAGCGCTATTTACCACCGCAATAAAAAAAAGCAAAATTGCACATACAAAGGGAGGGCTCAAATAATTTCCCCGGAGCCCCTCGGATCTATATTTCACGGATTGACATTTGACTAGGTTCTACCAGACACCCTGTATAAGTGAAGTATGCACACAAGTACATACTTATGTATATGTACTTTTGTGAATACTTCATTACATACAATAGCGGACACATAAACTGCATCATAGTGCAAGATAACTTTCAATGAAATATAATTAGTGAAAGTGCAAACTATTTTTATTTATTTCAATGATAATGCTAAGACTAAATCTGATAAAAACATCAATTCTTGTGTGTATAGGTCAACTTTTCTCACTAAAATAATCAAATTACTCCTTTTGCAGCTTTTTGCAATGAAACACTAAATAGAACAAAAAACACGGATTATTATGAAAATTTTACAATACTAAGAAAAGAAAAAGTTTTTTTTTAATAAGGTGTATTACCTCCTTTTGCCCTAATAACTGATTCAAGTCGGTTTCGCATCGACCTGATCAGTGTTTTTAGAAGATCTTGCGGAGTATTGTCCCTTTCTTGTGACAATGCAACTCTGAGCTCCGCAACCGTTGTTGGGACCGGATGTCTTGACAGCACTATTTAGGTTGTCCCAGGTTTGTTGATTGAGGTCCGGGCTACGTGCTGGCCAATCTATGGAACGAATTTCAACCTGAGTAAAGTATTGCTCAACTTGTCTCGCTGGGTGCGGACAAGCATTATCCTGCATCAGAATGAAATTTTCGCCTATAAATCCGCTAATAGGTACGAAATGAGGGTGCAATATCTCCGTTATATAGAGTAGTTAGGGTTTCGCCGGTTCTGCCTCATCGCCTCAGCCTCTATGTGGAGTATAATGGGTAAAATGGGTATTTCGATAACCATTTGCTAAAAAAAAAGGAAAAAAAGGGAAAATTTTTGGTGTCAAATTGGGGGTTTTTGCCCATGCCCGATCGATTGCGTTATCCGTTTTTCAATATCTCTTGCAGTTCCAAAGTTACGTTTTGCATTTACCCCTCATTCTCTGCTATCTCCGGGCTCTATTGTTCGCTATCTAATGCTCGCCTCGGCGTCCTATTGTTCCCATTGAGGGTCCCCGAATCACTATCTGCTTATCACTTACGTCACCTCGCTTTATCACGACATGAGCAAAACAAAACAATTTTTCATTACATTTCTTTTATTTTACTAATTTAAATATGTATTGAACATACTGTATAATATTATATCATTACATAAAGTGTTGCTACTAAATAACTTTTGATACTCTACACATTAAACTATACTCTCCACAAACTGATGTGAAATCATTTTGTAATCTACACGTGTTTAAATCCCAGCTCCTGCAGTTTTGCCCCATAAAAGCCTTGTGATATCGCATAGGGGCACGTCCAAAGGAATCAAAGTATTGTCCAAAGCCATTTTCATTAATGTGTATGGCTATCCAGTGGGATCCAGGTTTATTATCAGGGTCTGAGTTGCTAATAATGTATGTAGGGGTTTGGGGTTTATATATTATAGGTAGACGATTCGCGGCGTATACATTATCTTCTAAACCTTCATAAATTATTCTTCTCAAATAATTACAGATCTCTATTGTGTTCATACTGTATTATCACAGAACCGATCTGGTCTATGGATCTTGTATTTATGTCACATATCCGTATTATGTATGGTTTATGCTGTTATGCAACTATTTATTTACTCTATATTTTATTATATAATAATAGCTGATTAAAGTAATATATAGATAGCTATTAAGAACATGAGGAAAAACAGATTCGATAATGATCGATATTGTCAGATTGCCGTTTGCTAAAGAAAACTAGCGTGTCTTTATGTTTGCGACTCCCGCACGGACGACCGCCTGTTGTGGGAGTGGACAGTAGCTTCTTCAATCTCACTCTGCCCAGCGCCGGGTCACGCCCCTCAGCGTTAGGAAGATGGATACCGCATTATCGACGCCGGCCAGTGGAAAACAGAGTGGCAAAGCGGACGATAGATTCGTGATGGCGGAGCCCCCAGACATAAGCCCCAACCCTCAGACGTAAGTTACGAGAGCTACTCACAAAATCACGCGTGCCCTGGGTTATATTGTTTCTCAGATATTTGACGATTCGGAATCGATTAGTTGCGCCCGTATCGATTGTGAATAATCGATTAGATCCAACTAAACGATTTCGCATTATCCGTTTGACGGGACGGTATGTGTCGCACACTGTTTGCCATAGTCACAGTGTTTTATTCCATTACAGTACGGAAAGATCAAACGCTGTGACTTCAGTTCAGGTTCTTTTACAATCTGCAAAAAGGGGCGCGTAGTCAATAGAGTACAGACAGGTCAGACCCTATAAGGTGCTTCAGTTGGCACGGCAGCGTATAACATACTTCGCTTCGATTAAAGCTTATTTTAAAATGTCGATTGAGTCTAATCGAAGATCTAATTGAAGAGTGATTCTAAATGAGCATGTGATGATTGTGTAAACTATTTTTACCCATTCCAATTGTATATTCGACAGTCACATGACAGTAATAAAGCAATGAGTTCACTTTAGCTTACAATTATAGATGATATGATCAAGTGACAGTCGTAGGTGCGTATGTATATAAAATCCGTACGATAAGTATAAGGCTTGGTAAAATCAAATAAGTTAGGTTAGGATATTTTGCGCATATTATGATCTACTGCTTGTGTGAAGATATTTAGCCAGAAAAATAATTTAAAAATATCGAATAGAATGTATGATCCCACTACTATTATAAATGTGAAAGTATGTGAGGATGGATGGATGTATGTATGGATGGATTGATGGATATTTGTTACTCTTTCACGCAAAAACTACTGAACGGATTTTGATGAAAATTGATATGGTCGTAGTTGAGGCTCTGGATTAAAAAATAGGCTACATTTTATCCCGAAAAAGTACAGTGTTTGCGTGGGATACAGGATAATATATTTACGCGGGCAGAGCCGCGTGCAAAAGCTAGTCTTAATAAAGTTACATTGCGTTCTCTATGGCGCTGTGGTCAGTAACCTCACATAATCAGCTGACTTGAAAGCGAAAGCAAAATATTTACCTAAATTATATCAGTTCAATCAGCTGTGTGAGGTGAATGACGTAGAATCCTTAGTGCCGTAAATAACGTAATGTTATTTTGATAAGTATTTTTTTTAGAATTTTTTAAATTATTTTTCTGCCTTAACGTATTTACTTAAGCAGTAGTTTATATTATGCTCAAAATAACCATAATTTACTTTACCTTATACAATAAGAGAGAATATATCCAAAGTTATAATAAATGTTTGTTACAATAAAATTATTTATTATTTTGAATTTGGGCATTGCGAGGTACAGCGTAATAAATCAAAGCAAATATAAATTTTGACCCCAAACATTATAAGATATGTTAAATGGTTTTTGATTTAATTCACGAATGACAATGTATGAAAAAAACCCACGACTAACATAGTACTTTATTATATTACACAATGGTAATGATTAAATTTCGAAAGTTACTAATTGCAAAAAAAAAAAACATTTTCGGCATGTCAATATATTTTTTGGATGTGTCCGGTTATGGAGAATAGCATTGTATTCATATTAATCACTGATCGCCCTTTATAGTGTATATTCCTATAAACTATTGATTGTAGAGATTTCTTGTTATTACATTTAGCAAGTATTTTACTTAGGTTAACTTCCTCTACAATGTTTTAACAATTCTTATGTTGGCTAGTTCTTTGAGTTTTGGGCCCAGACTTGATGGAGTGTAAATGGTCTCCTTTAGTACATATCAATAGAATAAAGTTAGTTCTTGCTGTATCAATACTATGGTTATTCTATTCTCCATGGCTTGCGTGTTTGTCACCTATGCACCTATTATCCCATTGTTTATACACGACATGGGTACTAAGGAATCCGAGGAAAGATTTCAATACATGGGGTAATCAATAAAAGCTATTATCATATAGCGTTTTCGGCATCTTAAACTGCTCTGGGATAGGGCAGTCGAATAGATACGGAAATAGTCGAACGAAACCAATTCACGAAGCACTACATTTCCATCTTCTTCTTATAGATATTTGACAAAATGGCAAAGCATTGATTTGGACATTGATATTCGCTTATTCGGGAGCATTCGGGAGCCATGCCTGCCCTGCTGCGGGGCAATTTTATATTACCGTACTGATAGTGTTATCAATTTAATGAGGGTGTTTGATATTGTAGTGACCTGTAAACTTTTATTATGTAATATTATTGACAAACTACCATATTTACCAAATAATATATTTACAAACAAAAATATTTTTTATATTCAACAGACAAAAAATGTACAAATGTTTTTATTAGTAGATAATTCTACGCACGGCGCAGGCGCAGCGATATCGGGTCTATTGTTCGAGCGATAACCGGTACAGTCAGCTACGTCACGCCCGCTATGCGAGTGATCGCGATGGCAATATCACTTGTAGATTGACACGCGCTCCGCTAGGGCTTGGCAGTACGCTTTACGCTATCGCTGCCGCCCCGCGCCACATTTTTGCTGGCCAGTGCTTCGCCGCGTTTAATATTTTCGGTTGCAAAGTGTACCTCCATACCTACAATATTTTTTCTGCCGTTAGGGGGCAGACCCAACGCACACAAAGCGTCATCTGGTGTCGTAAGTGGTATCAAAAACCGTTAATAAGAATTTTCGATTCTTTTTCTGTCACCAAGCGGCGCTTGGTAGCCCGACGGTCCTTGTCGTATCAAAAAGCTGTCAGATGTCACGAATTTAAAAACCCTCATTAAATTAATTTTGCTTAAATCACATATTAATGAAAATTATAATTGACCTACAAAAGTATGTTCTTTATGTTCTCATAAGCAGGTTTGAGCAAAATTAATCAAAATTATTAACATCTAAATAAAATTTTTTTTTTCAATATATATTTTATGATTTTATTACTAGGCAGGTTATGTGACTGGACCTGGTTTCCGCTGGGGGCGCGACTAATTTGACACAGGCTATGCAAAAAGTTTCTGATGGTGCCACCAGTAAAATGTGTTACGAGTTAAATGCTAGGTTGCTCACATGGGGTCGTATAATGTAGTCACCAGTTAAACAACGCGAACGAGAAATGATGACCATCATTATAAGAAACTCGGTTGGCGTCGTTGTACTTTCGAAGTGAGCAAGGCCGGCAAGGGTCGCGAGTTAGGAGTCTGGCCATGAAACATATAAAATAAAAAATATTTCATCTTTTGGTTTTTTTTAATAGTTCGACACATAAGTGACATGGAAATGAGCATTTTCACGTTCACTGTTTCTTGATAATATAAACAAAACGGGACGATGACTACATCTAAATATATAATATATATACTAATATATATACTCAGATATATTGAGGCATTACTACTTGGTAAATGTAAAAAAAATAAATTATGTTTAGTAGTTGTAAGATACATCTAAAAAATACAAGTAAATTTTTGCTAAATTTGTAAACAAAACCAACATCATTACTTTACTTACATCATATACAAAAACATTTATTATGGTAAGTATGAACTTAAACGCACAAATATGTTCCTGCGGCCGTATACTTTATACAATTTAACCTAGGCGTGACGTCACAGCTAGGTACGACTTTAGTATGGAGTGTTTTCACGAAACTTGCGAAATTTTCTATACAAATCGCTGTACCTTCGAAAATATTGATTTTTGACATACTGTTTCTTCTGAGAAGTTACTCATATTTAAGAGTACTATTCATTTATGCAATGGAAAAAAAGTCATCTAGCCTAATTGCACAATTTGTACTTTATCTAAAAATTTGGCGGAACAAAAGTAAGCGCTCATGACTATACTTACCCCAGATTGAGGCGACTGTGGAGCAACTGGTATTCAACTGTTGCAGAAGGTCGCGTGCAGCGCGTGAGCTGGTTCAACCGCAGCGCCAGCTACGTCGTGGGCTGGATAACGTGAGCTCCGCGCCTTTGTCACTGTGTAGTCCTAGCTTTATGCCCACAACCACACCGCGACTCCTCTGTTGCTGCTAAAACAACTCTGAAACTCTAGCGCCTTGTCTAAAAAAGATTTCCGTACGTAAATCGCGAGCAATAAGCCAGAACCTTGACTCGTGCTGTAAAAGATGCATACTTCCCTTAACTTTTTATTGCATAAAATAAATAATAATTATATTTACTTATCTATTCCTCCAAGAATAGAACAAGGAACTCATTGTTTATAACAAGGGACATTGATTAGCTATTTAATGGATTCCAAAATCTTATACAATGTCCCATAGTACCCCTTGTTATCTAGTTGCGCACACATATGATGCCACTGTACTTACAACACCCTCACAAGTAACCATACCTTTTTAATAAATACACCCTGTCCGCCTAGAAACGTCGCAGTAGTCGTGATAAAGCAATAGTCACTATAATGCAGTAGTCTTGAAAAAGTAGTTATTGTCATAACTCCGTACTAGGGATCGTGTCTCCTTATTACTTAAGATAGGCAATAAGTTAAGTCTATGTAAAGTAAAGCTAATATTGTACTGTTTTAATAAAAGGATTTTTTTTTAAAGTCTTTTAAAGATCGTGCATATAACATTTTGGCGCAGTCGGTAGGATACGCAAGTAGCAAAGCACCGCGGGTGGGCACCCGCGTCGCAAATAATTCTCCGATAAAACTCTCAGAGAATCATCGTCGCCGCGTGAGCCGCAGCCCAGCCGAGGACCCATCCGAACGTTGCAGCATACAACGAGGGGCAAATGAAGACGTCGATATTGACACTGTAAGTCTTTCATATTTTCTCGTGCTTTTAGGGTGTGGATCTCCCTCGCTCCCTTTTACCGTCCTTGTATCTATTTTTAGATAAAATTTTGCTACGATCCAAAACAATAAAAAATATGCCGACCGATCCCAAACCAGGTGCCCACGACTCTGCCAGCCATCATCAAAAGGCCCTGGACATCAAGCTAGATCCCTTGGTGCCCACAAATCAATTGTTTAGTCTTATACCAAAATTTAGCGAAAATACAAATAATCTAAACATTTTTATAAGAAACTGTCGCCAAGCACAAAATTGGGCGAACAGTGTACAAAAAATAATATTATTGCTAGCAGCTATATCGCAATTAGAAGGTAAAGCAGCTAGTTTTGCTAACAGACGCAATTTCTCTGATCTAAATCAATTTTTAGACGAATTAGATGCGCATTTTAATAAAATATGTCGAACCCTTAGCGAAATCTTATTGGAATCTTAGCACGCAAAGCAAAGGGGATCCGTTGCGCGTTTCGTCGAATATTTCGAAAATTTAAAGAATGAGCTTTTATCAAACACAGAAATTATTAATGACAAATCTGGTATTTTATGTAGTGAATATGATACGAGTAAGCTTCTAATAAATAACGTCTTAGTCGGGTTAGATCCGCATTTTTATAATGTCAAGATCCCGTAGGCCTACTGCGACCGACGAAGCTTTTAAATTTGCATTGGAAGAGGAACGAGCCCTCGAATTCTACAATAAAAACAATAACATACGTAGAAATTCCGAGACGTATAATACAAATAAACAAACACCTAATTATCGTAATTCAGTACAAAAATCTTCGAGTAACGTGCAAAATAATAAATCGAACGATAATAATAGAATATCGAACAAAAGTGACAGATTTTGTACGCATTGCAAAATGCAGGGGCATACAGTCGACTTCTGTAGGAAATTGCATCCGAACCCCAGCAACAGTAATAAATCTAAAAATAATTTTAACGATAAAAAGCAATAATTTACGCATCCTCCTTAGAAGAATATGATATAAAATTAAGAAACGTATTGAAAAAATTACTCGAATACAATTTAAAATTACAACCGGATAAGTGTGAATTCCTCAGAAAAGAAGTAGCTTATCTTGGCCACATAATATCGGACGAGGGCATAAAGCCAAATGCTGATAAAATTAAAGCCGTCAAAATATTTCCTCAACCAAAAAATACTAAGTCAATTAAAGCATTTTTAGGCTTAGCAGGTTATTACAGACGTTTTATACTAAACTTTTCAAATATCGCTAAACCTTTAACTAAACTTTTAAAGCAAAATGAAAAATTTATATGGACTCCTGAATGCGATAAAGCAATGGAAACCTGTAAAACATTATTAACGTCAGCTCCTATACTACAAATACCCTGATTTTAATAAAAAATGTATATGAACAACTGACGCATGTCAATATGCTATAGGTAGTATCCTTTCACAAGGTAAATTAGGCGAAGATAAACCTGTCACGTACGCCTCTAGGACCTTGAGTGACACAAAGCAACGCTATTCTACCATTGAAAGAGAACTTTTGGCTATTAAATGGTCAATAAAACATTTTAGACCATACCTATTTGGTAGAAGTAGAAAATTTACCAACCATTGACTTGGCTCTTTTCAATAAAAGACCCAGGCTCACGATTAATAAGATGGCGATTAGAATTAGAACAATACGAATATAAAATAGTTTATAAACCCGGTAAAACAAATCAAAACGCGGACGCTTTATCTCGACCGTGTATAAACCTTATCGACGATAGTGATGTCATGGAGAATTATTTTAGATGTTTATTTGAACAATTTTTTATTATAACCTTTTGATTTAAAATTATGACTTTGACAATGTCACCTGTCAGAGTCGACAATGACAACAATGACAGATGCTAGATGTCAGTTAATATATATTTTTTTATGTACTTATTGGTTATTTTATTGTTTTTTTTTTGTTTTTATTTTCTGTTTCTCTTTTTGGGTGATGATTTGATCATTTTCGTTTTTGTTTGTTATTTTCTGATTTTTTGTAATAGTGCTTAATGCATAAATAGTGCTTGTTTAAATATATTTGAACTGAACTCATGACACTGTAGGTATAAGGTGTTTTTGAGTAGCTAACTATTTTAATTATTTATTGAACTATTTATAAGTTATAAAATATATTTTATATAGGTATCTTATTTGAGTATATTATATATTTGTATTGTTATATATAAACCTAACTTAATAAAATTATTATACAAAAACCTTCACCAAAATAAAAACAAAAACAAACCTAAATGACTAAACTAACCTAAAACTATATATCCAAAAATGTTCCCACCCCGGGAGGGCCGGGACACGCACAACAACACCGGGACAAAAGCAGTCGACCGATGTCGTTCTACGTGGATGACTATCTCTACCGATGTATGGGAATTCTAACAAGTTAGTAGTTGACGACTAAAATTGGATTATCTCGGGAACTAGATGGCTCACCGAGATGTTTCTTTCACTAAAAGAACCGCCAAAAACACAGCTTTCGCTGGACTACAAAAACACAAATATCCGTCGACTAGCATAGGCTTTGTCTAAGAAAATTTGAGCTCAACCTAACCTAACCTAACCTAACCTAACCTAACCTAACCTAATTTCCGGCTCCGCAAGGGATAGGCAACAACGTGGCATTACCACGTTCGCGGGGTTCGGAATGTCTACTCAAATCACCACCAAACATTCAAGAGAAAATAAAATGTAATTACTACTTAGAATATAAAATATCCATAAAATCATTGATATGTAATAATAATTCTTATTATGGTTTCGTACCAATCATAATAATAATTATTATTATTTGTTGTACGTACTTATACATATATACATTATAGCTAGCTCTACTTTATAAATTGTTGAGCCGCTGTATTACCCAATTATTATATTTAGACAGGTATACTTACCTAAAATATCAAAACAAACCTATTAACACAAACCTAAAGGTTGCATATTTTTATGTCTTGATTGTAGCACGCCAAGACTAGGTGTTTATTTGGATAAGTAGGTACAGGTTACACATAATAGAATAATGGTTTCCTAAAATACTTGGTAACATTGTTCGAGGCAAAAAAATAAAAGTATTACTTTAAAATATCTCTATTAAATTGTTATTTAATAATAAAAATTAGTTCGTTCTGCTCCTTATAGACATAGTAATAGGCTCTTAGCAGTCCTAGCGCTATTTACCACCGCAATAAAAAAAAGGCAAAATTGCACATACAAAGGGAGGGCTCAAATAATTTCCCCGGAGCCCCTCAGATCTATATTTCACGGATTGACATTTGACTAGGTTCTACCAGACACCCTGTATAAGTGAAGTATGCACACAAGTACATACTTATGTATATGTACTTTTGTGAATACTTCATTACATACAATAGCGGACACATAAACTGCATCATAGTGCAAGATAACTTTCAATGAAATATAATTAGTGAAAGTGCAAACTATTTTTATTTATTTCAATGATAATGCTAAGACTAAATCTGATAAAAACATCAATTCTTGTGTGTATAGGTCAACTTTTCTCACTAAAATAATCAAATTACTCCTTTTGCAGCTTTTTGCAATGAAACACTAAATAGAACAAAAAACACGGATTATTATGAAAATTTTACAATACTAAGAAAAGAAAAAGTTTTTTTTTAATAAGGTGTATTACCTCCTTTTGCCCTAATAACTGATTCAAGTCGGTTTCGCATCGACCTGATCAGTGTTTTTAGAAGATCTTGCGGAGTACTGTCCCTTTCTTGTGACAATGCAACTCTGAGCTCCGCAACCGTTGTTGGGACCGGATGTCTTGACAGCACTATTTAGGTTGTCCCAGGTTTGTTGATTGAGGTCCGGGCTACGTGCTGGCCAATCTATGGAACGAATTTCAACCTGAGTAAAGTATTGCTCAACTTGTCTCGCTGGGTGCGGACAAGCATTATCCTGCATCAGAATGAAATTTTCGCCTATAAATCCGCTAATAGGTACGAAATGAGGGTGCAATATCTCCGTTATATAGAGTAGTTAGGGTTTCGCCGGTTCTGCCTCATCGCCTCAGCCTCTATGTGGAGTATAATGGGTAAAATGGGTATTTCGATAACCATTTGCTAAAAAAAAAGGAAAAAAAGGGAAAATTTTTGGTGTCAAATTGGGGGTTTTTGCCCATGCCCGATCGATTGCGTTATCCGTTTTTCAATATCTCTTGCAGTTCCAAAGTTACGTTTTGCATTTACCCCTCATTCTCTGCTATCTCCGGGCTCTATTGTTCGCTATCTAATGCTCGCCTCGGCGTCCTATTGTTCCCATTGAGGGTCCCCGAATCACTATCTGCTTATCACTTACGTCACCTCGCTTTATCACGACATGAGCAAAACAAAACAATTTTTCATTACATTTCTTTTATTTTACTAATTTAAATATGTATTGAACATACTGTATAATATTATATCATTACATAAAGTGTTGCTACTAAATAACTTTTGATACTCTACACATTAAACTATACTCTCCACAAACTGATGTGAAATCATTTTGTAATCTACACGTGTTTAAATCCCAGCTCCTGCAGTTTTGCCCCATAAAAGCCTTGTGATATCGCATAGGGGCACGTCCAAAGGAATCAAAGTATTGTCCAAAGCCATTTTCATTAATGTGTATGGCTATCCAGTGGGATCCAGGTTTATTATCAGGGTCTGAGTTGCTAATAATGTATGTAGGGGTTTGGGGTTTATATATTATAGGTAGACGATTCGCGGCGTATACATTATCTTCTAAACCTTCATAAATTATTCTTCTCAAATAATTACAGATCTCTATTGTGTTCATACTGTATTATCACAGAACCGATCTGGTCTATGGATCTTGTATTTATGTCACATATCCGTATTATGTATGGTTTATGCTGTTATGCAACTATTTATTTACTCTATATTTTATTATATAATAATAGCTGATTAAAGTAATATATAGATAGCTATTAAGAACATGAGGAAAAACAGATTCGATAATGATCGATATTGTCAGATTGCCGTTTGCTAAAGAAAACTAGCGTGTCTTTATGTTTGCGACTCCCGCACGGACGACCGCCTGTTGTGGGAGTGGACAGTAGCTTCTTCAATCTCACTCTGCCCAGCGCCGGGTCACGCCCCTCAGCGTTAGGAAGATGGATACCGCATTATCGACGCCGGCCAGTGGAAAACAGAGTGGCAAAGCGGACGATAGATTCGTGATGGCGGAGCCCCCAGACATAAGCCCCAACCCTCAGACGTAAGTTACGAGAGCTACTCACAAAATCACGCGTGCCCTGGGTTATATTGTTTCTCAGATGTTTGACGATTCGGAATCGATTAGTTGCGCCCGTATCGATTGTGAATAATCGATTAGATCCAACTAAACGATTTCGCATTATCCGTTTGACGGGACGGTATGTGTCGCACACTGTTTGCCATAGTCACAGTGTTTTATTCCATTACAGTACGGAAAGACCAAACGCTGTGACTTCAGTTCAGGTTCTTTTACAATCTGCAAAAAGGGGCGCGTAGTCAATAGAGTACAGACAGGTCAGACCCTATAAGGTGCTTCAGTTGGCACGGCAGCGTATAACATACTTCGCTTCGATTAAAGCTTATTTTAAAATGTCGATTGAGTCTAATCGAAGATCTAATTGAAGAGTGATTCTAAATGAGCATGTGATGATTGTGTAAACTATTTTTACCCATTCCAATTGTATATTCGACAGTCACATGACAGTAATAAAGCAATGAGTTCACTTTAGCTTACAATTATAGATGATATGATCAAGTGACAGTCGTAGGTGCGTATGTATATAAAATCCGTACGATAAGTATAAGGCTTGGTAAAATCAAATAAGTTAGGTTAGGATATTTTGCGCATATTATGATCTACTGCTTGTGTGAAGATATTTAGCCAGAAAAATAATTTAAAAATATCGAATAGAATGTATGATCCCACTACTATTATAAATGTGAAAGTATGTGAGGATGGATGGATGTATGTATGGATGGATTGATGGATATTTGTTACTCTTTCACGCAAAAACTACTGAACGGATTTTGATGAAAATTGATATGGTCGTAGTTGAGGCTCTGGATTAAAAAATAGGCTACATTTTATCCCGAAAAAGTACAGTGTTTGCGTGGGATACAGGATAATGTATTTACGCGGGCAGAGCCGCG
This sequence comes from Phengaris arion, assembly GCA_963565745.1. Taxonomy (NCBI): domain Eukaryota; kingdom Metazoa; phylum Arthropoda; class Insecta; order Lepidoptera; family Lycaenidae; genus Phengaris; species Phengaris arion. The sequence goes on from OY751432.1 coordinate 6,945,591, forward strand.
TGCAAAAGCTAGTCTTAATAAAGTTACATTGCGTTCTCTATGGCGCTGTGGTCAGTAACCTCACATAATCAGCTGACTTGAAAGCGAAAGCAAAATATTTACCTAAATTATATCAGTTCAATCAGTTGTGTGAGGTCAATGACGTAGAATCCGTAGTGCCGTAAATAACGTAATGTTATTTTGATAAGTATTTTTTTTAGAATTTTTTAAATTATTTTTCTGCCTTAACGTATTTACTTAAGCAGTAGTTTATATTATGCTCAAAATAACCATAATTTATTTTACCTTATACAATAAGAGAGAATATATCCAAAGTTATAATAAATGTTTGTTAGAATAAAATTATTTATTATTTTGAATTTGGGCATTGCGAGGTACAGCGTAATAAATCAAAGCAAATATAAATTTTGACCCCAAACATTATAAGATATGTTAAATGGTTTTTGATTTAATTCACGAATGACAATGTATGAAAAAAACCCACGACTAACATAGTACTTTATTATATTACACAATGGTAATGATTAAATTTCGAAAGTTACTAATTGCAAAAAAAAAAAAACATTTTCGGCATGTCAATATATTTTTTGGATGTGTCCGGTTATGGAGAATAGCATTGTATTCATATTAATCACTGATCGCCCTTTATAGTGTATATTCCTATAAACTATTGATTGTAGAGATTTCTTGTTATTACATTTAGCAAGTATTTTACTTAGGTTAACTTCCTCTACAATGTTTTAACAATTCTTATGTTGGCTAGTTCTTTGAGTTTTGGGCCCAGACTTGATGGAGTGTAAATGGTCTCCTTTAGTACATATCAATAGAATAAAGTTAGTTCTTGCTGTATCAATACTATGGTTATTCTATTCTCCATGGCTTGCGTGTTTGTCACCTATGCACCTATTATCCCATTGTTTATACACGACATGGGTACTAAGGAATCCGAGGAAAGATTTCAATACATGGGGTAATCAATAAAAGCTATTATCATATAGCGTTTTCGGCATCTTAAACTGCTCTGGGATAGGGCAGTCGAATAGATACGGAAATAGTCGAACGAAACCAATTCACGAAGCACTACATTTCCATCTTCTTCTTATAGATATTTGACAAAATGGCAAAGCATTGATTTGGACATTGATATTCGCTTATTCGGGAGCATTCGGGAGCCCTGCCTGCCCTGCTGCGGGGCAATTTTATATTACCGTACTGATAGTGTTATCAATTTAATGAGGGTGTTTGATATTGTAGTGACCTGTAAACTTTTATTATGTAATATTATTGACAAACTACCATATTTACCAAATAATATATTTACAAACAAAAATATTTTTTATATTCAACAGACAAAAAATGTACAAATGTTTTTATTAGTAGATAATTCTACGCACGGCGCAGGCGCAGCGATATCGGGTCTATTGTTCGAGCGATAACCGGTACAGTCAGCTACGTCACGCCCGCTATGCGAGTGATCGCGATGGCAATATCACTTGTAGATTGACACGCGCTCCGCTAGGGCTTGGCAGTACGCTTTACGCTATCGCTGCCGCCCCGCGCCACATTTTTGCTGGCCAGTGCTTCGCCGCGTTTAACATTTTCGGTTGCATAGTGTACCTCCATACCTACAATATTTTTTCTGCCGTTAGGGGGCAGACCCAACGCACACAAAGCGTCATCTGGTGTCGTAAGTTGTATCAAAAACCGTTAATAAGAATTTTCGATTCTTTTTCTGTCACCAAGCGGCGCTTGGTAGCCCGACGGTCCTTGTCGTATCAAAAAGCTGTCAGATGTCACGAATTTAAAAACCCTCATTAAATTAATTTTGCTTAAATCACATATTAATGAAAATTATAATTGACCTACAAAAGTATGTTCTTTATGTTCTCATAAGCAGGTTTGAGCAAAATTAATCAAAATTATTAACATCTAAATAAAATTTTTTTTTTCAATATATATTTTATGATTTTATTACTAGGCAGGCTATGTGACTGGACCTGGTTTCCGCTGGGGGCGCGACTAATTTGACACAGGCTATGCAAAAAGTTTCTGATGGTGCCACCAGTAAAATGTGTTACGAGTTAAATGCTAGGTTGCTCACATGGGGTCGCATAATGTAGTCACCAGTTAAACAACGCGAACGAGAAATGATGACCATCATTATAAGAAACTCGGTTGGCGTCGTTGTACTTTCGAAGTGAGCAAGGCCGGCAAGGGTCGCGAGTTAGGAGTCTGGCCATGAAACATATAAAATAAAAAATATTTCATCTTTTGGTTTTTTTTAATAGTTCGACACATAAGTGACATGGAAATGAGCATTTTCACGTTCACTGTTTCTTGATAATATAAACAAAACGGGACGATGACTACATCTAAATATATAATATATATACTAATATATATACTCAGATATATTGAGGCATTACTACTTGGTAAATGTAAAAAAAATAAATTATGTTTAGTAGTAGTAAGATACATCTAAAAAATACAAGTAAATTTTTGCTAAATTTGTAAACAAAACCAACATCATTACTTTACTTACATCATATACAAAAACATTTATTATGGTAAGTATGAACTTAAACGCACAAATATGTTCCTGCGGCCGTATACTTTATACAATTTAACCTAGGCGTGACGTCACAGCTAGGTACGACTTTAGTATGGAGTGTTTTCACGAAACTTGCGAAATTTTCTATACAAATCGCTGTACCTTCGAAAATATTGATTTTTGACATACTGTTTCTTCTGAGAAGTTACTCATATTTAAGAGTACTATTCATTAATGCAATGGAAAAAAAGTCATCTAGCCTAATTGCACAATTTGTACTTTATCTAAAAATTTGGCGGAACAAAAGTAAGCGCTCATGACTATACTTACCCCAGATTGAGGCGACTGTGGAGCAACTGGTATTCAACTGTTGCAGAAGGTCGCGTGCAGCGCGTGAGCTGGTTCAACCGCAGCGCCAGCTACGTCGTGGGCTGGATAACGTGAGCTCCGCGCCTTTGTCACTGTGTAGTCCTAGCTTTATGCCCACAACCACACCGCGACTCCTCTGTTGCTGCTAAAACAACTCTGAAACTCTAGCGCCTTGTCTAAAAAAGATTTCCGTACGTAAATCGCGAGCAATAAGCCAGAACCTTGACTCGTGCTGTAAAAGATGCATACTTCCCTTAACTTTTTTATTGCATAAAATAAATAATAATTATATTTACTTATCTATTCCTCCAAGAATAGAACAAGGAACTCATTGTTTATAACAAGGGACATTGATTAGCTATTTAATGGATTCCAAAATCTTATACAATGTCCCATAGTACCCCTTGTTATCTAGTTGCGCACACATATGATGCCACTGTACTTACAACACCCTCACAAGTAACCATACCTTTTTAATAAATACACCCTGTCCGCCTAGAAACGTCGCAGTAGTCGTGATAAAGCAATAGTCACTATAATGCAGTAGTCTTGAAAAAGTAGTTATTGTCATAACTCCGTACTAGGGATCGTGTCTCCTTATTACTTAAGATAGGCAATAAGTTAAGTCTATGTAAAGTAAAGCTAATATTGTACTGTTTTAATAAAAGCATTTTTTTTTAAAAGTCTTTTAAAGATCGTGCATATAACATTTTGGCGCAGTCGGTAGGATACGCAAGTAGCAAAGCACCGCGGGTGGGCACCCGCGTCGCAAATAATTCTCCGATAAAACTCTCAGAGAATCATCGTCGCCGCGTGAGCCGCAGCCCAGCCGAGGACCCATCCGAACGTTGCAGCATACAACGAGGGGCAAATGAAGACGTCGATATTGACACTGTAAGTCTTTCATATTTTCTCGTGCTTTTAGGGTGTGGATCTCCCTCGCTCCTTTTTACCGTCCTTGTATCTATTTTTAGATAAAATTTTGCTACGATCCAAAACAATAAAAAATATGCCGACCGATCCCAAACCAGGTGCCCACGACTCTGCCAGCCATCATCAAAAGGCCCTGGACATCAAGCTAGATCCCTTGGTGCCCACAAATCAATTGTTTAGTCTTATACCAAAATTTAGCGAAAATACAAATAATCTAAACATTTTTATAAGAAACTGTCGCCAAGCACAAAATTGGGCGAACAGTGTACGAAAATTAATATTATTGCTAGCAGCTATATCGCAATTAGAAGGTAAAGCAGCTAGTTTTGCTAACAGACGCAATTTCTCTGATCTAAATCAATTTTTAGACGAATTAGATGCGCATTTTAATAAAATATGTCGAACCCTTAGCGAAATCTTATTGGAATCTTAGCACGCAAAGCAAAGGGGATCCGTTGCGCGTTTCGTCGAATATTTCGAAAATTTAAAGAATGAGCTTTTATCAAACACAGAAATTATTAATGACAAATCTGGTATTTTATGTAGTGAATATGATACGAGTAAGCTTCTAATAAATAACGTCTTAGTCGGGTTAGATCCGCATTTTTATAATGTCAAGATCCCGTAGGCCTACTGCGACCGACGAAGCTTTTAAATTTGCATTGGAAGAGGAACGAGCCCTCGAATTCTACAATAAAAACAATAACATACGTAGAAATTCCGAGACGTATAATACAAATAAACAAACACCTAATTATCGTAATTCAGTACAAAAATCTTCGAGTAACGTGCAAAATAATAAATCGAACGATAATAATAGAATATCGAACAAAAGTGACAGATTTTGTACGCATTGCAAAATGCAGGGGCATACAGTTGACTTCTGTAGGAAATTGCATCCGAACCCCAGCAACAGTAATAAATCTAAAAATAATTTTAACGATAAAAAGCAATAATTTACGCATCCTCCTTAGAAGAATATGATATAAAATTAAGAAACGTATTGAAAAAATTACTCGAATACAATTTAAAATTACAACCGGATAAGTGTGAATTCCTCAGAAAAGAAGTAGCTTATCTTGGCCACATAATATCGGACGAGGGCATAAAGCCAAATGCTGATAAAATTAAAGCCGTCAAAATATTTCCTCAACCAAAAAATACTAAGTCAATTAAAGCATTTTTAGGCTTAGCAGGTTATTACACACGTTTTATACTAAACTTTTCAAATATCGCTAAACCTTTAACTAAACTTTTAAAGAAAAATGAAAAATTTATATGGACTCCTGAATGCGATAAAGCAATGGAAACCTGTAAAACATTATTAACGTCAGCTCCTATACTACAAATACCCTGATTTTAATAAAAAATGTATATGAACAACTGACGCATGTCAATATGCTATAGGTAGTATCCTTTCACAAGGTAAATTAGGCGAAGATAAACCTGTCACGTACGCCTCTAGGACCTTGAGTGACACAAAGCAACGCTATTCTACCATTGAAAGAGAACTTTTGGCTATTAAATGGTCAATAAAACATTTTAGACCATACCTATTTGGTAGAAGTAGAAAATTTACCAACCATTGACTTGGCTCTTTTCAATAAAAGACCCAGGCTCACGATTAATAAGATGGCGATTAGAATTAGAACAATACGAATATAAAATAGTTTATAAACCCGGTAAAACAAATCAAAACGCGGACGCTTTATCTCGACCGTGTATAAACCTTATCGACGATAGTGATGTCATGGAGAATTATTTTAGATGTTTATTTGAACAATTTTTTATTATAACCTTTTGATTTAAAATTATGACTTTGACAATGTCACCTGTCAGAGTCGACAATGACAACAATGACAGATGCTAGATGTCAGTTAATATATATTTTTTTATGTACTTATTGGTTATTTTATTGTTTTTTTTTTTGTTTTTATTTTCTGTTTCTCTTTTTGGGTGATGATTTGATCATTTTCGTTTTTGTTTGTTATTTTCTGATTTTTTGTAATAGTGCTTAATGCATAAATAGTGCTTGTTTAAATATATTTGAACTGAACTCATGACACTGTAGGTATAAGGTGTTTTTGAGTAGCTAACTATTTTAATTATTTATTGAACTATTTATAAGTTATAAAATATATTTTATATAGGTATCTTATTTGAGTATATTATATATTTGTATTGTTATATATAAACCTAACTTAATAAAATTATTATACAAAAACCTTCACCAAAATAAAAACAAAAACAAACCTAAATGACTAAACTAACCTAAAACTATATATCCAAAAATGTTCCCACCCCGGGAGGGCCGGGACACGCACAACAACACCGGGACAAAAGCAGTCGACCGATGTCGTTCTACGTGGATGACTATCTCTACCGATGTATGGGAATTCTAACAAGTTAGTAGTTGACGACTAAAATTGGATTATCTCGGGAACTAGATGGCTCACCGAGATGTTTCTTTCACTAAAAGAACCGACAAAAACACAGCTTTCGCTGGACTACAAAAACACAAATATCCGTCGACTAGCATAGGCTTTGTCTAAGAAAATTTGAGCTCAACCTAACCTAACCTAACCTAACCTAACCTAACCTAACCTAATTTCCGGCTCCGCAAGGGATAGGCAACAACGTGGCATTACCACGTTCGCGGGGTTCGGAATGTCTACTCAAATCACCACCAAACATTCAAGAGAAAATAAAATGTAATTACTACTTAGAATATAAAATATCCATAAAATCATTGATATGTAATAATAATTCTTATTATGGTTTCGTACCAATCATAATAATAATTATTATTATTTGTTGTACGTACTTATACATATATACATTATAGCTAGCTCTACTTTATAAATTGTTGAGCCGCTGTATTACCCAATTATTATATTTAGACAGGTATACTTACCTAAAATATCAAAACAAACCTATTAACACAAACCTAAAGGTTGCATATTTTTATGTCTTGATTGTAGCACGCCAAGACTAGGTGTTTATTTGGATAAGTAGGTACAGGTTACACATAATAGAATAATGGTTTCCTAAAATACTTGGTAACATTGTTCGAGGCAAAAAAATAAAAGTATTACTTTAAAATATCTCTATTAAATTGTTATTTAATAATAAAAATTAGTTCGTTCTGCTCCTTATAGACATAGTAATAGGCTCTTAGCAGTCCTAGCGCTATTTACCACCGCAATAAAAAAAAGGCAAAATTGCACATACAAAGGGAGGGCTCAAATAATTTCCCCGGAGCCCCTCAGATCTATATTTCACGGATTGACATTTGACTAGGTTCTACCAGACACCCTGTATAAGTGAAGTATGCACACAAGTACATACTTATGTATATGTACTTTTGTGAATACTTCATTACATACAATAGCGGACACATAAACTGCATCATAGTGCAAGATAACTTTCAATGAAATATAATTAGTGAAAGTGCAAACTATTTTTATTTATTTCAATGATAATGCTAAGACTAAATCTGATAAAAACATCAATTCTTGTGTGTATAGGTCAACTTTTCTCACTAAAATAATCAAATTACTCCTTTTGCAGCTTTTTGCAATGAAACACTAAATAGAACAAAAAACACGGATTATTATGAAAATTTTACAATACTAAGAAAAGAAAAAGTTTTTTTTTAATAAGGTGTATTACCTCCTTTTGCCCTAATAACTGATTCAAGTCGGTTTCGCATCGACCTGATCAGTGTTTTTAGAAGATCTTGCGGAGTACTGTCCCTTTCTTGTGACAATGCAACTCTGAGCTCCGCAACCGTTGTTGGGACCGGATGTCTTGACAGCACTATTTAGGTTGTCCCAGGTTTGTTGATTGAGGTCCGGGCTACGTGCTGGCCAATCTATGGAACGAATTTCAACCTGAGTAAAGTATTGCTCAACTTGTCTCGCTGGGTGCGGACAAGCATTATCCTGCATCAGAATGAAATTTTCGCCTATAAATCCGCTAATAGGTACGAAATGAGGGTGCAATATCTCCGTTATATAGAGTAGTTAGGGTTTCGCCGGTTCTGCCTCATCGCCTCAGCCTCTATGTGGAGTATAATGGGTAAAATGGGTATTTCGATAACCATTTGCTAAAAAAAAAGGAAAAAAAGGGAAAATTTTTGGTGTCAAATTGGGGGTTTTTGCCCATGCCCGATCGATTGCGTTATCCGTTTTTCAATATCTCTTGCAGTTCCAAAGTTACGTTTTGCATTTACCCCTCATTCTCTGCTATCTCCGGGCTCTATTGTTCGCTATCTAATGCTCGCCTCGGCGTCCTATTGTTCCCATTGAGGGTCCCCGAATCACTATCTGCTTATCACTTACGTCACCTCGCTTTATCACGACATGAGCAAAACAAAACAATTTTTCATTACATTTCTTTTATTTTACTAATTTAAATATGTATTGAACATACTGTATAATATTATATCATTACATAAAGTGTTGCTACTAAATAACTTTTGATACTCTACACATTAAACTATACTCTCCACAAACTGATGTGAAATCATTTTGTAATCTACACGTGTTTAAATCCCAGCTCCTGCAGTTTTGCCCCATAAAAGCCTTGTGATATCGCATAGGGGCACGTCCAAAGGAATCAAAGTATTGTCCAAAGCCATTTTCATTAATGTGTATGGCTATCCAGTGGGATCCAGGTTTATTATCAGGGTCTGAGTTGCTAATAATGTATGTAGGGGTTTGGGGTTTATATATTATAGGTAGACGATTCGCGGCGTATACATTATCTTCTAAACCTTCATAAATTATTCTTCTCAAATAATTACAGATCTCTATTGTGTTCATACTGTATTATCACAGAACCGATCTGGTCTATGGATCTTGTATTTATGTCACATATCCGTATTATGTATGGTTTATGCTGTTATGCAACTATTTATTTACTCTATATTTTATTATATAATAATAGCTGATTAAAGTAATATATAGATAGCTATTAAGAACATGAGGAAAAACAGATTCGATAATGATCGATATTGTCAGATTGCCGTTTGCTAAAGAAAACTAGCGTGTCTTTATGTTTGCGACTCCCGCACGGACGACCGCCTGTTGTGGGAGTGGACAGTAGCTTCTTCAATCTCACTCTGCCCAGCGCCGGGTCACGCCCCTCAGCGTTAGGAAGATGGATACCGCATTATCGACGCCGGCCAGTGGAAAACAGAGTGGCAAAGCGGACGATAGATTCGTGATGGCGGAGCCCCCAGACATAAGCCCCAACCCTCAGACGTAAGTTACGAGAGCTACTCACAAAATCACGCGTGCCCTGGGTTATATTGTTTCTCAGATGTTTGACGATTCGGAATCGATTAGTTGCGCCCGTATCGATTGTGAATAATCGATTAGATCCAACTAAACGATTTCGCATTATCCGTTTGACGGGACGGTATGTGTCGCACACTGTTTGCCATAGTCACAGTGTTTTATTCCATTACAGTACGGAAAGACCAAACGCTGTGACTTCAGTTCAGGTTCTTTTACAATCTGCAAAAAGGGGCGCGTAGTCAATAGAGTACAGACAGGTCAGACCCTATAAGGTGCTTCAGTTGGCACGGCAGCGTATAACATACTTCGCTTCGATTAAAGCTTATTTTAAAATGTCGATTGAGTCTAATCGAAGATCTAATTGAAGAGTGATTCTAAATGAGCATGTGATGATTGTGTAAACTATTTTTACCCATTCCAATTGTATATTCGACAGTCACATGACAGTAATAAAGCAATGAGTTCACTTTAGCTTACAATTATAGATGATATGATCAAGTGACAGTCGTAGGTGCGTATGTATATAAAATCCGTACGATAAGTATAAGGCTTGGTAAAATCAAATAAGTTAGGTTAGGATATTTTGCGCATATTATGATCTACTGCTTGTGTGAAGATATTTAGCCAGAAAAATAATTTAAAAATATCGAATAGAATGTATGATCCCACTACTATTATAAATGTGAAAGTATGTGAGGATGGATGGATGTATGTATGGATGGATTGATGGATATTTGTTACTCTTTCACGCAAAAACTACTGAACGGATTTTGATGAAAATTGATATGGTCGTAGTTGAGGCTCTGGATTAAAAAATAGGCTACATTTTATCCCGAAAAAGTACAGTGTTTGCGTGGGATACAGGATAATGTATTTACGCGGGCAGAGCCGCGTGCAAAAGCTAGTCTTAATAAAGTTACATTGCGTTCTCTATGGCGCTGTGGTCAGTAACCTCACATAATCAGCTGACTTGAAAGCGAAAGCAAAATATTTACCTAAATTATATCAGTTCAATCAGCTGTGTGAGGTCAATGACGTAGAATCCGTAGTGCCGTAAATAACGTAATGTTATTTTGATAAGTATTTTTTTTAGAATTTTTTAAATTATTTTTCTGCCTTAACGTATTTACTTAAGCAGTAGTTTATATTATGCTCAAAATAACCATAATTTATTTTACCTTATACAATAAGAGAGAATATATCCAAAGTTATAATAAATGTTTGTTAGAATAAAATTATTTATTATTTTGAATTTGGGCATTGCGAGGTACAGCGTAATAAATCAAAGCAAATATAAATTTTGACCCCAAACATTATAAGATATGTTAAATGGTTTTTGATTTAATTCACGAATGACAATGTATGAAAAAAACCCACGACTAACATAGTACTTTATTATATTACACAATGGTAATGATTAAATTTCGAAAGTTACTAATTGCAAAAAAAAAAAACATTTTCGGCATGTCAATATATTTTTTGGATGTGTCCGGTTATGGAGAATAGCATTGTATTCATATTAATCACTGATCGCCCTTTATAGTGTATATTCCTATAAACTATTGATTGTAGAGATTTCTTGTTATTACATTTAGCAAGTATTTTACTTAGGTTAACTTCCTCTACAATGTTTTAACAATTCTTATGTTGGCTAGTTCTTTGAGTTTTGGGCCCAGACTTGATGGAGTGTAAATGGTCTCCTTTAGTACATATCAATAGAATAAAGTTAGTTCTTGCTGTATCAATACTATGGTTATTCTATTCTCCATGGCTTGCGTGTTTGTCACCTATGCACCTATTATCCCATTGTTTATACACGACATGGGTACTAAGGAATCCGAGGAAAGATTTCAATACATGGGGTAATCAATAAAAGCTATTATCATATAGCGTTTTCGGCATCTTAAACTGCTCTGGGATAGGGCAGTCGAATAGATACGGAAATAGTCGAACGAAACCAATTCACGAAGCACTACATTTCCATCTTCTTCTTATAGATATTTGACAAAATGGCAAAGCATTGATTTGGACATTGATATTCGCTTATTCGGGAGCATTCGGGAGCCCTGCCTGCCCTGCTGCGGGGCAATTTTATATTACCGTACTGATAGTGTTATCAATTTAATGAGGGTGTTTGATATTGTAGTGACCTGTAAACTTTTATTATGTAATATTATTGACAAACTACCATATTTACCAAATAATATATTTACAAACAAAAATATTTTTTATATTCAACAGACAAAAAATGTACAAATGTTTTTATTAGTAGATAATTCTACGCACGGCGCAGGCGCAGCGATATCGGGTCTATTGTTCGAGCGATAACCGGTACAGTCAGCTACGTCACGCCCGCTATGCGAGTGATCGCGATGGCAATATCACTTGTAGATTGACACGCGCTCCGCTAGGGCTTGGCAGTACGCTTTACGCTATCGCTGCCGCCCCGCGCCACATTTTTGCTGGCCAGTGCTTCGCCGCGTTTAATATTTTCGGTTGCATAGTGTACCTCCATACCTACAATATTTTTTCTGCCGTTAGGGGGCAGACCCAACGCACACAAAGCGTCATCTGGTGTCGTAAGTTGTATCAAAAACCGTTAATAAGAATTTTCGATTCTTTTTCTGTCACCAAGCGGCGCTTGGTAGCCCGACGGTCCTTGTCGTATCAAAAAGCTGTCAGATGTCACGAATTTAAAAACCCTCATTAAATTAATTTTGTTTAAATCACATATTAATGAAAATTATAATTGACCTACAAAAGTATGTTCTTTATGTTCTCATAAGCAGGTTTGAGCAAAATTAATCAAAATTATTAACATCTAAATAAAATTATTTTTTTCAATATATATTTTATGATTTTATTACTAGGCAGGTTATGTGACTGGACCTGGTTTCCGCTGGGGGCGCGACTAATTTGACACAGGCTATGCAAAAAGTTTCTGATGGTGCCACCAGTAAAATGTGTTACGAGTTAAATGCTAGGTTGCTCACATGGGGTCGCATAATGTAGTCACCAGTTAAACAACGCGAACGAGAAATGATGACCATCATTATAAGAAACTCGGTTGGCGTCGTTGTACTTTCGAAGTGAGCAAGGCCGGCAAGGGTCGCGAGTTAGGAGTCTGGCCATGAAACATATAAAATAAAAAATATTTCATCTTTTGGTTTTTTTTAATAGTTCGACACATAAGTGACATGGAAATGAGCATTTTCACGTTCACTGTTTCTTGATAATATAAACAAAACGGGACGATGACTACATCTAAATATATAATATATATACTAATATATATACTCAGATATATTGAGGCATTACTACTTGGTAAATGTAAAAAAAATAAATTATGTTTAGTAGTAGTAAGATACATCTAAAAAATACAAGTAAATTTTTGCTAAATTTGTAAACAAAACCAACATCATTACTTTACTTACATCATATACAAAAACATTTATTATGGTAAGTATGAACTTAAACGCACAAATATGTTCCTGCGGCCGTATACTTTATACAATTTAACCTAGGCGTGACGTCACAGCTAGGTACGACTTTAGTATGGAGTGTTTTCACGAAACTTGCGAAATTTTCTATACAAATCGCTGTACCTTCGAAAATATTGATTTTTGACATACTGTTTCTTCTGAGAAGTTACTCATATTTAAGAGTACTATTCATTTATGCAATGGAAAAAAAGTCATCTAGCCTAATTGCACAATTTGTACTTTATCTAAAAATTTGGTGGAACAAAAGTAAGCGCTCATGACTATACTTACCCCAGATTGAGGCGACTGTGGAGCAACTGGTATTCAACTGTTGCAGAAGGTCGCGTGCAGCGCGTGAGCTGGTTCAACCGCAGCGCCAGCTACGTCGTGGGCTGGATAACGTGAGCTCCGCGCCTTTGTCACTGTGTAGTCCTAGCTTTATGCCCACAACCACACCGCGACTCCTCTGTTGCTGCTAAAACAACTCTGAAACTCTAGCGCCTTGTCTAAAAAAGATTTCCGTACGTAAATCGCGAGCAATAAGCCAGAACCTTGACTCGTGCTGTAAAAGATGCATACTTCCCTTAACTTTTTTATTGCATAAAATAAATAATAATTATATTTACTTATCTATTCCTCCAAGAATAGAACAAGGAACTCATTGTTTATAACAAGGGACATTGATTAGCTATTTAATGGATTCCAAAATCTTATACAATGTCCCATAGTACCCCTTGTTATCTAGTTGCGCACACATATGATGCCACTGTACTTACAACACCCTCACAAGTAACCATACCTTTTTAATAAATACACCCTGTCCGCCTAGAAACGTCGCAGTAGTCGTGATAAAGCAATAGTCACTATAATGCAGTAGTCTTGAAAAAGTAGTTATTGTCATAACTCCGTACTAGGGATCGTGTCTCCTTATTACTTAAGATAGGCAATAAGTTAAGTCTATGTAAAGTAAAGCTAATATTGTACTGTTTTAATAAAAGGATTTTTTTTAAAAGTCTTTTAAAGATCGTGCATATAACATTTTGGCGCAGTCGGTAGGATACGCAAGTAGCAAAGCACCGCGGGTGGGCACCCGCGTCGCAAATAATTCTCCGATAAAACTTTCAGAGAATCATCGTCGCCGCGTGAGCCGCAGCCCAGCCGAGGACCCATCCGAACGTTGCAGCATACAACGAGGGGCAAATGAAGACGTCGATATTGACACTGTAAGTCTTTCATATTTTCTCGTGCTTTTAGGGTGTGGATCTCCCTCGCTCCCTTTTACCGTCCTTGTATCTATTTTTAGATAAAATTTTGCTACGATCCAAAACAATAAAAAATATGCCGACCGATCCCAAACCAGGTGCCCACGACTCTGCCAGCCATCATCAAAAGGCCCTGGACATCAAGCTAGATCCCTTGGTGCCCACAAATCAATTGTTTAGTCTTATACCAAAATTTAGCGAAAATACAAATAATCTAAACATTTTTATAAGAAACTGTCGCCAAGCACAAAATTGGGCGAACAGTGTACGAAAATTAATATTATTGCTAGCAGCTATATCGCAATTAGAAGGTAAAGCAGCTAGTTTTGCTAACAGACGCAATTTCTCTGATCTAAATCAATTTTTAGACGAATTAGATGCGCATTTTAATAAAATATGTCGAACCCTTAGCGAAATCTTATTGGAATCTTAGCACGCAAAGCAAAGGGGATCCGTTGCGCGTTTCGTCGAATATTTCGAAAATTTAAAGAATGAGCTTTTATCAAACACAGAAATTATTAATGACAAATCTGGTATTTTATGTAGTGAATATGATACGAGTAAGCTTCTAATAAATAACGTCTTAGTCGGGTTAGATCCGCATTTTTATAATGTCAAGATCCCGTAGGCCTACTGCGACCGACGAAGCTTTTAAATTTGCATTGGAAGAGGAACGAGCCCTCGAATTCTACAATAAAAACAATAACATACGTAGAAATTCCGAGACGTATAATACAAATAAACAAACACCTAATTATCGTAATTCAGTACAAAAATCTTCGAGTAACGTGCAAAATAATAAATCGAACGATAATAATAGAATATCGAACAAAAGTGACAGATTTTGTACGCATTGCAAAATGCAGGGGCATACAGTCGACTTCTGTAGGAAATTGCATCCGAACCCCAGCAACAGTAATAAATCTAAAAATAATTTTAACGATAAAAAGCAATAATTTACGCATCCTCCTTAGAAGAATATGATATAAAATTAAGAAACGTATTGAAAAAATTACTCGAATACAATTTAAAATTACAACCGGATAAGTGTGAATTCCTCAGAAAAGAAGTAGCTTATCTTGGCCACATAATATCGGACGAGGGCATAAAGCCAAATGCTGATAAAATTAAAGCCGTCAAAATATTTCCTCAACCAAAAAATACTAAGTCAATTAAAGCATTTTTAGGCTTAGCAGGTTATTACAGACGTTTTATACTAAACTTTTCAAATATCGCTAAACCTTTAACTAAACTTTTAAAGATAAATGAAAAATTCATATGGACTCCTGAATGCGATAAAGCAATGGAAACCTGTAAAACATTATTAACGTCAGCTCCTATACTACAAATACCCTGATTTTAATAAAAAATGTATATGAACAACTGACGCATGTCAATATGCTATAGGTAGTATCCTTTCACAAGGTAAATTAGGCGAAGATAAACCTGTCACGTACGCCTCTAGGACCTTGAGTGACACAAAGCAACGCTATTCTACCATTGAAAGAGAACTTTTGGCTATTAAATGGTCAATAAAACATTTTAGACCATACCTATTTGGTAGAAGTAGAAAATTTACCAACCATTGACTTGGCTCTTTTCAATAAAAGACCCAGGCTCACGATTAATAAGATGGCGATTAGAATTAGAACAATACGAATATAAAATAGTTTATAAACCCGGTAAAACAAATCAAAACGCGGACGCTTTATCTCGACCGTGTATAAACCTTATCGACGATAGTGATGTCATGGAGAATTATTTTAGATGTTTATTTGAACAATTTTTTATTATAACCTTTTGATTTAAAATTATGACTTTGACAATGTCACCTGTCAGAGTCGACAATGACAACAATGACAGATGCTAGATGTCAGTTAATATATATTTTTTTATGTACTTATTGGTTATTTTATTGTTTTTTTTTTTGTTTTTATTTTCTGTTTCTCTTTTTGGGTGATGATTTGATCATTTTCGTTTTTGTTTGTTATTTTCTGATTTTTTGTAATAGTGCTTAATGCATAAATAGTGCTTGTTTAAATATATTTGAACTGAACTCATGACACTGTAGGTATAAGGTGTTTTTGAGTAGCTAACTATTTTAATTATTTATTGAACTATTTATAAGTTATAAAATATATTTTATATAGGTATCTTATTTGAGTATATTATATATTTGTATTGTTATATATAAACCTAACTTAATAAAATTATTATACAAAAACCTTCACCAAAATAAAAACAAAAACAAACCTAAATGACTAAACTAACCTAAAACTATATATCCAAAAATGTTCCCACCCCGGGAGGGCCGGGACACGCACAACAACACCGGGACAAAAGCAGTCGACCGATGTCGTTCTACGTGGATGACTATCTCTACCGATGTATGGGAATTCTAACAAGTTAGTAGTTGACGACTAAAATTGGATTATCTCGGGAACTAGATGGCTCACCGAGATGTTTCTTTCACTAAAAGAACCGACAAAAACACAGCTTTCGCTGGACTACAAAAACACAAATATCCGTCGACTAGCATAGGCTTTGTCTAAGAAAATTTGAGCTCAACCTAACCTAACCTAACCTAACCTAACCTAACCTAACCTAATTTCCGGCTCCGCAAGGGATAGGCAACAACGTGGCATTACCACGTTCGCGGGGTTCGGAATGTCTACTCAAATCACCACCAAACATTCAAGAGAAAATAAAATGTAATTACTACTTAGAATATAAAATATCCATAAAATCATTGATATGTAATAATAATTCTTATTATGGTTTCGTACCAATCATAATAATAATTATTATTATTTGTTGTACGTACTTATACATATATACATTATAGCTAGCTCTACTTTATAAATTGTTGAGCCGCTGTATTACCCAATTATTATATTTAGACAGGTATACTTACCTAAAATATCAAAACAAACCTATTAACACAAACCTAAAGGTTGCATATTTTTATGTCTTGATTGTAGCACGCCAAGACTAGGTGTTTATTTGGATAAGTAGGTACAGGTTACACATAATAGAATAATGGTTTCCTAAAATACTTGGTAACATTGTTCGAGGCAAAAAAATAAAAGTATTACTTTAAAATATCTCTATTAAATTGTTATTTAATAATAAAAATTAGTTCGTTCTGCTCCTTATAGACATAGTAATAGGCTCTTAGCAGTCCTAGCGCTATTTACCACCGCAATAAAAAAAAGCAAAATTGCACATACAAAGGGAGGGCTCAAATAATTTCCCCGGAGCCCCTCGGATCTATATTTCACGGATTGACATTTGACTAGGTTCTACCAGACACCCTGTATAAGTGAAGTATGCACACAAGTACATACTTATGTATATGTACTTTTGTGAATACTTCATTACATACAATAGCGGACACATAAACTGCATCATAGTGCAAGATAACTTTCAATGAAATATAATTAGTGAAAGTGCAAACTATTTTTATTTATTTCAATGATAATGCTAAGACTAAATCTGATAAAAACATCAATTCTTGTGTGTATAGGTCAACTTTTCTCACTAAAATAATCAAATTACTCCTTTTGCAGCTTTTTGCAATGAAACACTAAATAGAACAAAAAACACGGATTATTATGAAAATTTTACAATACTAAGAAAAGAAAAAGTTTTTTTTTAATAAGGTGTATTACCTCCTTTTGCCCTAATAACTGATTCAAGTCGGTTTCGCATCGACCTGATCAGTGTTTTTAGAAGATCTTGCGGAGTATTGTCCCTTTCTTGTGACAATGCAACTCTGAGCTCCGCAACCGTTGTTGGGACCGGATGTCTTGACAGCACTATTTAGGTTGTCCCAGGTTTGTTGATTGAGGTCCGGGCTACGTGCTGGCCAATCTATGGAACGAATTTCAACCTGAGTAAAGTATTGCTCAACTTGTCTCGCTGGGTGCGGACAAGCATTATCCTGCATCAGAATGAAATTTTCGCCTATAAATCCGCTAATAGGTACGAAATGAGGGTGCAATATCTCCGTTATATAGAGTAGTTAGGGTTTCGCCGGTTCTGCCTCATCGCCTCAGCCTCTATGTGGAGTATAATGGGTAAAATGGGTATTTCGATAACCATTTGCTAAAAAAAAAGGAAAAAAAGGGAAAATTTTTGGTGTCAAATTGGGGGTTTTTGCCCATGCCCGATCGATTGCGTTATCCGTTTTTCAATATCTCTTGCAGTTCCAAAGTTACGTTTTGCATTTACCCCTCATTCTCTGCTATCTCCGGGCTCTATTGTTCGCTATCTAATGCTCGCCTCGGCGTCCTATTGTTCCCATTGAGGGTCCCCGAATCACTATCTGCTTATCACTTACGTCACCTCGCTTTATCACGACATGAGCAAAACAAAACAATTTTTCATTACATTTCTTTTATTTTACTAATTTAAATATGTATTGAACATACTGTATAATATTATATCATTACATAAAGTGTTGCTACTAAATAACTTTTGATACTCTACACATTAAACTATACTCTCCACAAACTGATGTGAAATCATTTTGTAATCTACACGTGTTTAAATCCCAGCTCCTGCAGTTTTGCCCCATAAAAGCCTTGTGATATCGCATAGGGGCACGTCCAAAGGAATCAAAGTATTGTCCAAAGCCATTTTCATTAATGTGTATGGCTGTCCAGTGGGATCCAGGTTTATTATCAGGGTCTGAGTTGCTAATAATGTATGTAGGGGTTTGGGGTTTATATATTATAGGTAGACGATTCGCGGCGTATACATTATCTTCTAAACCTTCATAAATTATTCTTCTCAAATAATTACAGATCTCTATTGTGTTCATACTGTATTATCACAGAACCGATCTGGTCTATGGATCTTGTATTTATGTCACATATCCGTATTATGTATGGTTTATGCTGTTATGCAACTATTTATTTACTCTATATTTTATTATATAATAATAGCTGATTAAAGTAATATATAGATAGCTATTAAGAACATGAGGAAAAACAGATTCGATAATGATCGATATTGTCAGATTGCCGTTTGCTAAAGAAAACTAGCGTGTCTTTATGTTTGCGACTCCCGCACGGACGACCGCCTGTTGTGGTAGTCGACAGTAGCTTCTTCAATCTCACTCTGCCCAGCGCCGGGTCACGCCCCTCAGCGTTAGGAAGATGGATACCGCATTATCGACGCCGGCCAGTGGAAAACAGAGTGGCAAAGCGGACGATAGATTCGTGATGGCGGAGCCCCCAGACATAAGCCCCAACCCTCAGACGTAAGTTACGAGAGCTACTCACAAAATCACGCGTGCCCTGGGTTATATTGTTTCTCAGATGTTTGACGATTCGGAATCGATTAGTTGCGCCCGTATCGATTGTGAATAATCGATTAGATCCAACTAAACGATTTCGCATTATCCGTTTGACGGGACGGTATGTGTCGCACACTGTTTGCCATAGTCACAGTGTTTTATTCCATTACAGTACGGAAAGACCAAACGCTGTGACTTCAGTTCAGGTTCTTTTACAATCTGCAAAAAGGGGCGCGTAGTCAATAGAGTACAGACAGGTCAGACCCTATAAGGTGCTTCAGTTGGCACGGCAGCGTATAACATACTTCGCTTCGATTAAAGCTTATTTTAAAATGTCGATTGAGTCTAATCGAAGATCTAATTGAAGAGTGATTCTAAATGAGCATGTGATGATTGTGTAAACTATTTTTACCCATTCCAATTGTATATTCGACAGTCACATGACAGTAATAAAGCAATGAGTTCACTTTAGCTTACAATTATAGATGATATGATCAAGTGACAGTCGTAGGTGCGTATGTATATAAAATCCGTACGATAAGTATAAGGCTTGGTAAAATCAAATAAGTTAGGTTAGGATATTTTGCGCATATTATGATCTACTGCTTGTGTGAAGATATTTAGCCAGAAAAATAATTTAAAAATATCGAATAGAATGTATGATCCCACTACTATTATAAATGTGAAAGTATGTGAGGATGGATGGATGTATGTATGGATGGATTGATGGATATTTGTTACTCTTTCACGCAAAAACTACTGAACGGATTTTGATGAAAATTGATATGGTCGTAGTTGAGGCTCTGGATTAAAAAATAGGCTACATTTTATCCCGAAAAAGTACAGTGTTTGCGTGGGATACAGGATAATGTATTTACGCGGGCAGAGCCGCGTGCAAAAGCTAGTCTTAATAAAGTTACATTGCGTTCTCTATGGCGCTGTGGTCAGTAACCTCACATAATCAGCTGACTTGAAAGCGAAAGCAAAATATTTACCTAAATTATATCAGTTCAATCAGCTGTGTGAGGTCAATGACGTAGAATCCGTAGTGCCGTAAATAACGTAATGTTATTTTGATAAGTATTTTTTTTAGAATTTTTTAAATTATTTTTCTGCCTTAACGTATTTACTTAAGCAGTAGTTTATATTATGCTCAAAATAACCATAATTTATTTTACCTTATACAATAAGAGAGAATATATCCAAAGTTATAATAAATGTTTGTTACAATAAAATTATTTATTATTTTGAATTTGGGCATTGCGAGGTACAGCGTAATAAATCAAAGCAAATATAAATTTTGACCCCAAACATTATAAGATATGTTAAATGGTTTTTGATTTAATTCACGAATGACAATGTATGAAAAAAACCCACGACTAACATAGTACTTTATTATATTACACAATGGTAATGATTAAATTTCGAAAGTTACTAATTGCAAAAAAAAAAAACATTTTCGGCATGTCAATATATTTTTTGGATGTGTCCGGTTATGGAGAATAGCATTGTATTCATATTAATCACTGATCGCCCTTTATAGTGTATATTCCTATAAACTATTGATTGTAGAGATTTCTTGTTATTACATTTAGCAAGTATTTTACTTAGGTTAACTTCCTCTACAATGTTTTAACAATTCTTATGTTGGCTAGTTCTTTGAGTTTTGGGCCCAGACTTGATGGAGTGTAAATGGTCTCCTTTAGTACATATCAATAGAATAAAGTTAGTTCTTGCTGTATCAATACTATGGTTATTCTATTCTCCATGGCTTGCGTGTTTGTCACCTATGCACCTATTATCCCATTGTTTATACACGACATGGGTACTAAGGAATCCGAGGAAAGATTTCAATACATGGGGTAATCAATAAAAGCTATTATCATATAGCGTTTTCGGCATCTTAAACTGCTCTGGGATAGGGCAGTCGAATAGATACGGAAATAGTCGAACGAAACCAATTCACGAAGCACTACATTTCCATCTTCTTCTTATAGATATTTGACAAAATGGCAAAGCATTGATTTGGACATTGATATTCGCTTATTCGGGAGCATTCGGGAGCCCTGCCTGCCCTGCTGCGGGGCAATTTTATATTACCGTACTGATAGTGTTATCAATTTAATGAGGGTGTTTGATATTGTAGTGACCTGTAAGCTTTTATTATGTAATATTATTGACAAACTACCATATTTACCAAATAATATATTTACAAACAAAAATATTTTTTATATTCAACAGACAAAAAATGTACAAATGTTTTTATTAGTAGATAATTCTACGCACGGCGCAGGCGCAGCGATATCGGGTCTATTGTTCGAGCGATAACCGGTACAGTCAGCTACGTCACGCCCGCTATGCGAGTGATCGCGATGGCAATATCACTTGTAGATTGACACGCGCTCCGCTAGGGCTTGGCAGTACGCTTTACGCTATCGCTGCCGCCCCGCGCCACATTTTTGCTGGCCAGTGCTTCGCCGCGTTTAACATTTTCGGTTGCATAGTGTACCTCCATACCTACAATATTTTTTCTGCCGTTAGGGGGCAGACCCAACGCACACAAAGCGTCATCTGGTGTCGTAAGTTGTATCAAAAACCGTTAATAAGAATTTTCGATTCTTTTTCTGTCACCAAGCGGCGCTTGGTAGCCCGACGGTCCTTGTCGTATCAAAAAGCTGTCAGATGTCACGAATTTAAAAACCCTCATTAAATTAATTTTGCTTAAATCACATATTAATGAAAATTATAATTGACCTACAAAAGTATGTTCTTTATGTTCTCATAAGCAGGTTTGAGCAAAATTAATCAAAATTATTAACATCTAAATAAAATATTTTTTTTCAATATATATTTTATGATTTTATTACTAGGCAGGTTATGTGACTGGACCTGGTTTCCGCTGGGGGCGCGACTAATTTGACACAGGCTATGCAAAAAGTTTCTGATGGTGCCACCAGTAAAATGTGTTACGAGTTAAATGCTAGGTTGCTCACATGGGGTCGCATAATGTAGTCACCAGTTAAACAACGCGAACGAGAAATGATGACCATCATTATAAGAAACTCGGTTGGCGTCGTTGTACTTTCGAAGTGAGCAAGGCCGGCAAGGGTCGCGAGTTAGGAGTCTGGCCATGAAACATATAAAATAAAAAATATTTCATCTTTTGGTTTTTTTTAATAGTTCGACACATAAGTGACATGGAAATGAGCATTTTCACGTTCACTGTTTCTTGATAATATAAACAAAACGGGACGATGACTACATCTAAATATATAATATATATACTAATATATATACTCAGATATATTGAGGCATTACTACTTGGTAAATGTAAAAAAAATAAATTATGTTTAGTAGTAGTAAGATACATCTAAAAAATACAAGTAAATTTTTGCTAAATTTGTAAACAAAACCAACATCATTACTTTACTTACATCATATACAAAAACATTTATTATGGTAAGTATGAACTTAAACGCACAAATATGTTCCTGCGGCCGTATACTTTATACAATTTAACCTAGGCGTGACGTCACAGCTAGGTACGACTTTAGTATGGAGTGTTTTCACGAAACTTGCGAAATTTTCTATACAAATCGCTGTACCTTCGAAAATATTGATTTTTGACATACTGTTTCTTTTGAGAAGTTACTCATATTTAAGAGTACTATTCATTTATGCAATGGAAAAAAAGTCATCTAGCCTAATTGCACAATTTGTACTTTATCTAAAAATTTGGCGGAACAAAAGTAAGCGCTCATGACTATACTTACCCCAGATTGAGGCGACTGTGGAGCAACTGGTATTCAACTGTTGCAGAAGGTCGCGTGCAGCGCGTGAGCTGGTTCAACCGCAGCGCCAGCTACGTCGTGGGCTGGATAACGTGAGCTCCGCGCCTTTGTCACTGTGTAGTCCTAGCTTTATGCCCACAACCACACCGCGACTCCTCTGTTGCTGCTAAAACAACTCTGAAACTCTAGCGCCTTGTCTAAAAAAGATTTCCGTACGTAAATCGCGAGCAATAAGCCAGAACCTTGACTCGTGCTGTAAAAGATGCATACTTCCCTTAACTTTTTTATTGCATAAAATAAATAATAATTATATTTACTTATCTATTCCTCCAAGAATAGAACAAGGAACTCATTGTTTATAACAAGGGACATTGATTAGCTATTTAATGGATTCCAAAATCTTATACAATGTCCCATAGTACCCCTTGTTATCTAGTTGCGCACACATATGATGCCACTGTACTTACAACACCCTCACAAGTAACCATACCTTTTTAATAAATACACCCTGTCCGCCTAGAAACGTCGCAGTAGTCGTGATAAAGCAATAGTCACTATAATGCAGTAGTCTTGAAAAAGTAGTTATTGTCATAACTCCGTACTAGGGATCGTGTCTCCTTATTACTTAAGATAGGCAATAAGTTAAGTCTATGTAAAGTAAAGCTAATATTGTACTGTTTTAATAAAAGGATTTTTTTTAAAAGTCTTTTAAAGATCGTGCATATAACATTTTGGCGCAGTCGGTAGGATACGCAAGTAGCAAAGCACCGCGGGTGGGCACCCGCGTCGCAAATAATTCTCCGATAAAACTTTCAGAGAATCATCGTCGCCGCGTGAGCCGCAGCCCAGCCGAGGACCCATCCGAACGTTGCAGCATACAACGAGGGGCAAATGAAGACGTCGATATTGACACTGTAAGTCTTTCATATTTTCTCGTGCTTTTAGGGTGTGGATCTCCCTCGCTCCCTTTTACCGTCCTTGTATCTATTTTTAGATAAAATTTTGCTACGATCCAAAACAATAAAAAATATGCCGACCGATCCCAAACCAGGTGCCCACGACTCTGCCAGCCATCATCAAAAGGCCCTGGACATCAAGCTAGATCCCTTGGTGCCCACAAATCAATTGTTTAGTCTTATACCAAAATTTAGCGAAAATACAAATAATCTAAACATTTTTATAAGAAACTGTCGCCAAGCACAAAATTGGGCGAACAGTGTACGAAAATTAATATTATTGCTAGCAGCTATATCGCAATTAGAAGGTAAAGCAGCTAGTTTTGCTAACAGACGCAATTTCTCTGATCTAAATCAATTTTTAGACGAATTAGATGCGCATTTTAATAAAATATGTCGAACCCTTAGCGAAATCTTATTGGAATCTTAGCACGCAAAGCAAAGGGGATCCGTTGCGCGTTTCGTCGAATATTTCGAAAATTTAAAGAATGAGCTTTTATCAAACACAGAAATTATTAATGACAAATCTGGTATTTTATGTAGTGAATATGATACGAGTAAGCTTCTAATAAATAACGTCTTAGTCGGGTTAGATCCGCATTTTTATAATGTCAAGATCCCGTAGGCCTACTGCGACCGACGAAGCTTTTAAATTTGCATTGGAAGAGGAACGAGCCCTCGAATTCTACAATAAAAACAATAACATACGTAGAAATTCCGAGACGTATAATACAAATAAACAAACACCTAATTATCGTAATTCAGTACAAAAATCTTCGAGTAACGTGCAAAATAATAAATCGAACGATAATAATAGAATATCGAACAAAAGTGACAGATTTTGTACGCATTGCAAAATGCAGGGGCATACAGTCGACTTCTGTAGGAAATTGCATCCGAACCCCAGCAACAGTAATAAATCTAAAAATAATTTTAACGATAAAAAGCAATAATTTACGCATCCTCCTTAGAAGAATATGATATAAAATTAAGAAACGTATTGAAAAAATTACTCGAATACAATTTAAAATTACAACCGGATAAGTGTGAATTCCTCAGAAAAGAAGTAGCTTATCTTGGCCACATAATATCGGACGAGGGCATAAAGCCAAATGCTGATAAAATTAAAGCCGTCAAAATATTTCCTCAACCAAAAAATACTAAGTCAATTAAAGCATTTTTAGGCTTAGCAGGTTATTACAGACGTTTTATACTAAACTTTTCAAATATCGCTAAACCTTTAACTAAACTTTTAAAGATAAATGAAAAATTCATATGGACTCCTGAATGCGATAAAGCAATGGAAACCTGTAAAACATTATTAACGTCAGCTCCTATACTACAAATACCCTGATTTTAATAAAAAATGTATATGAACAACTGACGCATGTCAATATGCTATAGGTAGTATCCTTTCACAAGGTAAATTAGGCGAAGATAAACCTGTCACGTACGCCTCTAGGACCTTGAGTGACACAAAGCAACGCTATTCTACCATTGAAAGAGAACTTTTGGCTATTAAATGGTCAATAAAACATTTTAGACCATACCTATTTGGTAGAAGTAGAAAATTTACCAACCATTGACTTGGCTCTTTTCAATAAAAGACCCAGGCTCACGATTAATAAGATGGCGATTAGAATTAGAACAATACGAATATAAAATAGTTTATAAACCCGGTAAAACAAATCAAAACGCGGACGCTTTATCTCGACCGTGTATAAACCTTATCGACGATAGTGATGTCATGGAGAATTATTTTAGATGTTTATTTGAACAATTTTTTATTATAACCTTTTGATTTAAAATTATGACTTTGACAATGTCACCTGTCAGAGTCGACAATGACAACAATGACAGATGCTAGATGTCAGTTAATATATATTTTTTTATGTACTTATTGGTTATTTTATTGTTTTTTTTTTTGTTTTTATTTTCTGTTTCTCTTTTTGGGTGATGATTTGATCATTTTCGTTTTTGTTTGTTATTTTCTGATTTTTTGTAATAGTGCTTAATGCATAAATAGTACTTGTTTAAATATATTTGAACTGAACTCATGACACTGTAGGTATAAGGTGTTTTTGAGTAGCTAACTATTTTAATTATTTATTGAACTATTTATAAGTTATAAAATATATTTTATATAGGTATCTTATTTGAGTATATTATATATTTGTATTGTTATATATAAACCTAACTTAATAAAATTATTATACAAAAACCTTCACCAAAATAAAAACAAAAACAAACCTAAATGACTAAACTAACCTAAAACTATATATCCAAAAATGTTCCCACCCCGGGAGGGCCGGGACACGCACAACAACACCGGGACAAAAGCAGTCGACCGATGTCGTTCTACGTGGATGACTATCTCTACCGATGTATGGGAATTCTAACAAGTTAGTAGTTGACGACTAAAATTGGATTATCTCGGGAACTAGATGGCTCACCGAGATGTTTCTTTCACTAAAAGAACCGCCAAAAACACAGCTTTCGCTGGACTACAAAAACACAAATATCCGTCGACTAGCATAGGCTTTGTCTAAGAAAATTTGAGCTCAACCTAACCTAACCTAACCTAACCTAACCTAACCTAACCTAATTTCCGGCTCCGCAAGGGATAGGCAACAACGTGGCATTACCACGTTCGCGGGGTTCGGAATGTCTACTCAAATCACCACCAAACATTCAAGAGAAAATAAAATGTAATTACTACTTAGAATATAAAATATCCATAAAATCATTGATATGTAATAATAATTCTTATTATGGTTTCGTACCAATCATAATAATAATTATTATTATTTGTTGTACGTACTTATACATATATACATTATAGCTAGCTCTACTTTATAAATTGTTGAGCCGCTGTATTACCCAATTATTATATTTAGACAGGTATACTTACCTAAAATATCAAAACAAACCTATTAACACAAACCTAAAGGTTGCATATTTTTATGTCTTGATTGTAGCACGCCAAGACTAGGTGTTTATTTGGATAAGTAGGTACAGGTTACACATAATAGAATAATGGTTTCCTAAAATACTTGGTAACATTGTTCGAGGCAAAAAAATAAAAGTATTACTTTAAAATATCTCTATTAAATTGTTATTTAATAATAAAAATTAGTTCGTTCTGCTCCTTATAGACATAGTAATAGGCTCTTAGCAGTCCTAGCGCTATTTACCACCGCAATAAAAAAAAGCAAAATTGCACATACAAAGGGAGGGCTCAAATAATTTCCCCGGAGCCCCTCGGATCTATATTTCACGGATTGACATTTGACTAGGTTCTACCAGACACCCTGTATAAGTGAAGTATGCACACAAGTACATACTTATGTATATGTACTTTTGTGAATACTTCATTACATACAATAGCGGACACATAAACTGCATCATAGTGCAAGATAACTTTCAATGAAATATAATTAGTGAAAGTGCAAACTATTTTTATTTATTTCAATGATAATGCTAAGACTAAATCTGATAAAAACATCAATTCTTGTGTGTATAGGTCAACTTTTCTCACTAAAATAATCAAATTACTCCTTTTGCAGCTTTTTGCAATGAAACACTAAATAGAACAAAAAACACGGATTATTATGAAAATTTTACAATACTAAGAAAAGAAAAAGTTTTTTTTTAATAAGGTGTATTACCTCCTTTTGCCCTAATAACTGATTCAAGTCGGTTTCGCATCGACCTGATCAGTGTTTTTAGAAGATCTTGCGGAGTATTGTCCCTTTCTTGTGACAATGCAACTCTGAGCTCCGCAACCGTTGTTGGGACCGGATGTCTTGACAGCACTATTTAGGTTGTCCCAGGTTTGTTGATTGAGGTCCGGGCTACGTGCTGGCCAATCTATGGAACGAATTTCAACCTGAGTAAAGTATTGCTCAACTTGTCTCGCTGGGTGCGGACAAGCATTATCCTGCATCAGAATGAAATTTTCGCCTATAAATCCGCTAATAGGTACGAAATGAGGGTGCAATATCTCCGTTATATAGAGTAGTTAGGGTTTCGCCGGTTCTGCCTCATCGCCTCAGCCTCTATGTGGAGTATAATGGGTAAAATGGGTATTTCGATAACCATTTGCTAAAAAAAAAGGAAAAAAAGGGAAAATTTTTGGTGTCAAATTGGGGGTTTTTGCCCATGCCCGATCGATTGCGTTATCCGTTTTTCAATATCTCTTGCAGTTCCAAAGTTACGTTTTGCATTTACCCCTCATTCTCTGCTATCTCCGGGCTCTATTGTTCGCTATCTAATGCTCGCCTCGGCGTCCTATTGTTCCCATTGAGGGTCCCCGAATCACTATCTGCTTATCACTTACGTCACCTCGCTTTATCACGACATGAGCAAAACAAAACAATTTTTCATTACATTTCTTTTATTTTACTAATTTAAATATGTATTGAACATACTGTATAATATTATATCATTACATAAAGTGTTGCTACTAAATAACTTTTGATACTCTACACATTAAACTATACTCTCCACAAACTGATGTGAAATCATTTTGTAATCTACACGTGTTTAAATCCCAGCTCCTGCAGTTTTGCCCCATAAAAGCCTTGTGATATCGCATAGGGGCACGTCCAAAGGAATCAAAGTATTGTCCAAAGCCATTTTCATTAATGTGTATGGCTGTCCAGTGGGATCCAGGTTTATTATCAGGGTCTGAGTTGCTAATAATGTATGTAGGGGTTTGGGGTTTATATATTATAGGTAGACGATTCGCGGCGTATACATTATCTTCTAAACCTTCATAAATTATTCTTCTCAAATAATTACAGATCTCTATTGTGTTCATACTGTATTATCACAGAACCGATCTGGTCTATGGATCTTGTATTTATGTCACATATCCGTATTATGTATGGTTTATGCTGTTATGCAACTATTTATTTACTCTATATTTTATTATATAATAATAGCTGATTAAAGTAATATATAGATAGCTATTAAGAACATGAGGAAAAACAGATTCGATAATGATCGATATTGTCAGATTGCCGTTTGCTAAAGAAAACTAGCGTGTCTTTATGTTTGCGACTCCCGCACGGACGACCGCCTGTTGTGGTAGTCGACAGTAGCTTCTTCAATCTCACTCTGCCCAGCGCCGGGTCACGCCCCTCAGCGTTAGGAAGATGGATACCGCATTATCGACGCCGGCCAGTGGAAAACAGAGTGGCAAAGCGGACGATAGATTCGTGATGGCGGAGCCCCCAGACATAAGCCCCAACCCTCAGACGTAAGTTACGAGAGCTACTCACAAAATCACGCGTGCCCTGGGTTATATTGTTTCTCAGATGTTTGACGATTCGGAATCGATTAGTTGCGCCCGTATCGATTGTGAATAATCGATTAGATCCAACTAAACGATTTCGCATTATCCGTTTGACGGGACGGTATGTGTCGCACACTGTTTGCCATAGTCACAGTGTTTTATTCCATTACAGTACGGAAAGACCAAACGCTGTGACTTCAGTTCAGGTTCTTTTACAATCTGCAAAAAGGGGCGCGTAGTCAATAGAGTACAGACAGGTCAGACCCTATAAGGTGCTTCAGTTGGCACGGCAGCGTATAACATACTTCGCTTCGATTAAAGCTTATTTTAAAATGTCGATTGAGTCTAATCGAAGATCTAATTGAAGAGTGATTCTAAATGAGCATGTGATGATTGTGTAAACTATTTTTACCCATTCCAATTGTATATTCGACAGTCACATGACAGTAATAAAGCAATGAGTTCACTTTAGCTTACAATTATAGATGATATGATCAAGTGACAGTCGTAGGTGCGTATGTATATAAAATCCGTACGATAAGTATAAGGCTTGGTAAAATCAAATAAGTTAGGTTAGGATATTTTGCGCATATTATGATCTACTGCTTGTGTGAAGATATTTAGCCAGAAAAATAATTTAAAAATATCGAATAGAATGTATGATCCCACTACTATTATAAATGTGAAAGTATGTGAGGATGGATGGATGTATGTATGGATGGATTGATGGATATTTGTTACTCTTTCACGCAAAAACTACTGAACGGATTTTGATGAAAATTGATATGGTCGTAGTTGAGGCTCTGGATTAAAAAATAGGCTACATTTTATCCCGAAAAAGTACAGTGTTTGCGTGGGATACAGGATAATGTATTTACGCGGGCAGAGCCGCGTGCAAAAGCTAGTCTTAATAAAGTTACATTGCGTTCTCTATGGCGCTGTGGTCAGTAACCTCACATAATCAGCTGACTTGAAAGCGAAAGCAAAATATTTACCTAAATTATATCAGTTCAATCAGCTGTGTGAGGTCAATGACGTAGAATCCGTAGTGCCGTAAATAACGTAATGTTATTTTGATAAGTATTTTTTTTAGAATTTTTTAAATTATTTTTCTGCCTTAACGTATTTACTTAAGCAGTAGTTTATATTATGCTCAAAATAACCATAATTTATTTTACCTTATACAATAAGAGAGAATATATCCAAAGTTATAATAAATGTTTGTTACAATAAAATTATTTATTATTTTGAATTTGGGCATTGCGAGGTACAGCGTAATAAATCAAAGCAAATATAAATTTTGACCCCAAACATTATAAGATATGTTAAATGGTTTTTGATTTAATTCACGAATGACAATGTATGAAAAAAACCCACGACTAACATAGTACTTTATTATATTACACAATGGTAATGATTAAATTTCGAAAGTTACTAATTGCAAAAAAAAAAAACATTTTCGGCATGTCAATATATTTTTTGGATGTGTCCGGTTATGGAGAATAGCATTGTATTCATATTAATCACTGATCGCCCTTTATAGTGTATATTCCTATAAACTATTGATTGTAGAGATTTCTTGTTATTACATTTAGCAAGTATTTTACTTAGGTTAACTTCCTCTACAATGTTTTAACAATTCTTATGTTGGCTAGTTCTTTGAGTTTTGGGCCCAGACTTGATGGAGTGTAAATGGTCTCCTTTAGTACATATCAATAGAATAAAGTTAGTTCTTGCTGTATCAATACTATGGTTATTCTATTCTCCATGGCTTGCGTGTTTGTCACCTATGCACCTATTATCCCATTGTTTATACACGACATGGGTACTAAGGAATCCGAGGAAAGATTTCAATACATGGGGTAATCAATAAAAGCTATTATCATATAGCGTTTTCGGCATCTTAAACTGCTCTGGGATAGGGCAGTCGAATAGATACGGAAATAGTCGAACGAAACCAATTCACGAAGCACTACATTTCCATCTTCTTCTTATAGATATTTGACAAAATGGCAAAGCATTGATTTGGACATTGATATTCGCTTATTCGGGAGCATTCGGGAGCCCTGCCTGCCCTGCTGCGGGGCAATTTTATATTACCGTACTGATAGTGTTATCAATTTAATGAGGGTGTTTGATATTGTAGTGACCTGTAAGCTTTTATTATGTAATATTATTGACAAACTACCATATTTACCAAATAATATATTTACAAACAAAAATATTTTTTATATTCAACAGACAAAAAATGTACAAATGTTTTTATTAGTAGATAATTCTACGCACGGCGCAGGCGCAGCGATATCGGGTCTATTGTTCGAGCGATAACCGGTACAGTCAGCTACGTCACGCCCGCTATGCGAGTGATCGCGATGGCAATATCACTTGTAGATTGACACGCGCTCCGCTAGGGCTTGGCAGTACGCTTTACGCTATCGCTGCCGCCCCGCGCCACATTTTTGCTGGCCAGTGCTTCGCCGCGTTTAACATTTTCGGTTGCATAGTGTACCTCCATACCTACAATATTTTTTCTGCCGTTAGGGGGCAGACCCAACGCACACAAAGCGTCATCTGGTGTCGTAAGTTGTATCAAAAACCGTTAATAAGAATTTTCGATTCTTTTTCTGTCACCAAGCGGCGCTTGGTAGCCCGACGGTCCTTGTCGTATCAAAAAGCTGTCAGATGTCACGAATTTAAAAACCCTCATTAAATTAATTTTGCTTAAATCACATATTAATGAAAATTATAATTGACCTACAAAAGTATGTTCTTTATGTTCTCATAAGCAGGTTTGAGCAAAATTAATCAAAATTATTAACATCTAAATAAAATATTTTTTTTCAATATATATTTTATGATTTTATTACTAGGCAGGTTATGTGACTGGACCTGGTTTCCGCTGGGGGCGCGACTAATTTGACACAGGCTATGCAAAAAGTTTCTGATGGTGCCACCAGTAAAATGTGTTACGAGTTAAATGCTAGGTTGCTCACATGGGGTCGCATAATGTAGTCACCAGTTAAACAACGCGAACGAGAAATGATGACCATCATTATAAGAAACTCGGTTGGCGTCGTTGTACTTTCGAAGTGAGCAAGGCCGGCAAGGGTCGCGAGTTAGGAGTCTGGCCATGAAACATATAAAATAAAAAATATTTCATCTTTTGGTTTTTTTTAATAGTTCGACACATAAGTGACATGGAAATGAGCATTTTCACGTTCACTGTTTCTTGATAATATAAACAAAACGGGACGATGACTACATCTAAATATATAATATATATACTAATATATATACTCAGATATATTGAGGCATTACTACTTGGTAAATGTAAAAAAAATAAATTATGTTTAGTAGTAGTAAGATACATCTAAAAAATACAAGTAAATTTTTGCTAAATTTGTAAACAAAACCAACATCATTACTTTACTTACATCATATACAAAAACATTTATTATGGTAAGTATGAACTTAAACGCACAAATATGTTCCTGCGGCCGTATACTTTATACAATTTAACCTAGGCGTGACGTCACAGCTAGGTACGACTTTAGTATGGAGTGTTTTCACGAAACTTGCGAAATTTTCTATACAAATCGCTGTACCTTCGAAAATATTGATTTTTGACATACTGTTTCTTCTGAGAAGTTACTCATATTTAAGAGTACTATTCATTTATGCAATGGAAAAAAAGTCATCTAGCCTAATTGCACAATTTGTACTTTATCTAAAAATTTGGCGGAACAAAAGTAAGCGCTCATGACTATACTTACCCCAGATTGAGGCGACTGTGGAGCAACTGGTATTCAACTGTTGCAGAAGGTCGCGTGCAGCGCGTGAGCTGGTTCAACCGCAGCGCCAGCTACGTCGTGGGCTGGATAACGTGAGCTCCGCGCCTTTGTCACTGTGTAGTCCTAGCTTTATGCCCACAACCACACCGCGACTCCTCTGTTGCTGCTAAAACAACTCTGAAACTCTAGCGCCTTGTCTAAAAAAGATTTCCGTACGTAAATCGCGAGCAATAAGCCAGAACCTTGACTCGTGCTGTAAAAGATGCATACTTCCCTTAACTTTTTTATTGCATAAAATAAATAATAATTATATTTACTTATCTATTCCTCCAAGAATAGAACAAGGAACTCATTGTTTATAACAAGGGACATTGATTAGCTATTTAATGGATTCCAAAATCTTATACAATGTCCCATAGTACCCCTTGTTATCTAGTTGCGCACACATATGATGCCACTGTACTTACAACACCCTCACAAGTAACCATACCTTTTTAATAAATACACCCTGTCCGCCTAGAAACGTCGCAGTAGTCGTGATAAAGCAATAGTCACTATAATGCAGTAGTCTTGAAAAAGTAGTTATTGTCATAACTCCGTACTAGGGATCGTGTCTCCTTATTACTTAAGATAGGCAATAAGTTAAGTCTATGTAAAGTAAAGCTAATATTGTACTGTTTTAATAAAAGGATTTTTTTTAAAAGTCTTTTAAAGATCGTGCATATAACATTTTGGCGCAGTCGGTAGGATACGCAAGTAGCAAAGCACCGCGGGTGGGCACCCGCGTCGCAAATAATTCTCCGATAAAACTCTCAGAGAATCATCGTCGCCGCGTGAGCCGCAGCCCAGCCGAGGACCCATCCGAACGTTGCAGCATACAACGAGGGGCAAATGAAGACGTCGATATTGACACTGTAAGTCTTTCATATTTTCTCGTGCTTTTAGGGTGTGGATCTCCCTCGCTCCCTTTTACCGTCCTTGTATCTATTTTTAGATAAAATTTTGCTACGATCCAAAACAATAAAAAATATGCCGACCGATCCCAAACCAGGTGCCCACGACTCTGCCAGCCATCATCAAAAGGCCCTGGACATCAAGCTAGATCCCTTGGTGCCCACAAATCAATTGTTTAGTCTTATACCAAAATTTAGCGAAAATACAAATAATCTAAACATTTTTATAAGAAACTGTCGTCAAGCACAAAATTGGGCGAACAGTGTACGAAAATTAATATTATTGCTAGCAGCTATATCGCAATTAGAAGGTAAAGCAGCTAGTTTTGCTAACAGACGCAATTTCTCTGATCTAAATCAATTTTTAGACGAATTAGATGCGCATTTTAATAAAATATGTCGAACCCTTAGCGAAATCTTATTGGAATCTTAGCACGCAAAGCAAAGGGGATCCGTTGCGCGTTTCGTCGAATATTTCGAAAATTTAAAGAATGAGCTTTTATCAAACACAGAAATTATTAATGACAAATCTGGTATTTTATGTAGTGAATATGATACGAGTAAGCTTCTAATAAATAACGTCTTAGTCGGGTTAGATCCGCATTTTTATAATGTCAAGATCCCGTAGGCCTACTGCGACCGACGAAGCTTTTAAATTTGCATTGGAAGAGGAACGAGCCCTCGAATTCTACAATAAAAACAATAACATACGTAGAAATTCCGAGACGTATAATACAAATAAACAAACACCTAATTATCGTAATTCAGTACAAAAATCTTCGAGTAACGTGCAAAATAATAAATCGAACGATAATAATAGAATATCGAACAAAAGTGACAGATTTTGTACGCATTGCAAAATGCAGGGGCATACAGTCGACTTCTGTAGGAAATTGCATCCGAACCCCAGCAACAGTAATAAATCTAAAAATAATTTTAACGATAAAAAGCAATAATTTACGCATCCTCCTTAGAAGAATATGATATAAAATTAAGAAACGTATTGAAAAAATTACTCGATTACAATTTAAAATTACAACCGGATAAGTGTGAATTCCTCAGAAAAGAAGTAGCTTATCTTGGCCACATAATATCGGACGAGGGCATAAAG
The DNA here is from genome assembly GCA_963565745.1 of Phengaris arion. Classification (NCBI taxonomy): domain Eukaryota; kingdom Metazoa; phylum Arthropoda; class Insecta; order Lepidoptera; family Lycaenidae; genus Phengaris; species Phengaris arion. Next base: position 6,980,694 of record OY751432.1, read on the forward strand.
CCAAATGCTGATAAAATTAAAGCCGTCAAAATATTTCCTCAACCAAAAAATACTAAGTCAATTAAAGCATTTTTAGGCTTAGCAGGTTATTACAGACGTTTTATACTAAACTTTTCAAATATCGCTAAACCTTTAACTAAACTTTTAAAGAAAAATGAAAAATTTATATGGACTCCTGAATGCGATAAAGCAATGGAAACCTGTAAAACATTATTAACGTCAGCTCCTATACTACAAATACCCTGATTTTAATAAAAAATGTATATGAACAACTGACGCATGTCAATATGCTATAGGTAGTATCCTTTCACAAGGTAAATTAGGCGAAGATAAACCTGTCACGTACGCCTCTAGGACCTTGAGTGACACAAAGCAACGCTATTCTACCATTGAAAGAGAACTTTTGGCTATTAAATGGTCAATAAAACATTTTAGACCATACCTATTTGGTAGAAGTAGAAAATTTACCAACCATTGACTTGGCTCTTTTCAATAAAAGACCCAGGCTCACGATTAATAAGATGGCGATTAGAATTAGAACAATACGAATATAAAATAGTTTATAAACCCGGTAAAACAAATCAAAACGCGGACGCTTTATCTCGACCGTGTATAAACCTTATCGACGATAGTGATGTCATGGAGAATTATTTTAGATGTTTATTTGAACAATTTTTTATTATAACCTTTTGATTTAAAATTATGACTTTGACAATGTCACCTGTCAGAGTCGACAATGACAACAATGACAGATGCTAGATGTCAGTTAATATATATTTTTTTATGTACTTATTGGTTATTTTATTGTTTTTTTTTTTGTTTTTATTTTCTGTTTCTCTTTTTGGGTGATGATTTGATCATTTTCGTTTTTGTTTGTTATTTTCTGATTTTTGTAATAGTGCTTAATGCATAAATAGTGCTTGTTTAAATATATTTGAACTGAACTCATGACACTGTAGGTATAAGGTGTTTTTGAGTAGCTAACTATTTTAATTATTTATTGAACTATTTATAAGTTATAAAATATATTTTATATAGGTATCTTATTTGAGTATATTATATATTTGTATTGTTATATATAAACCTAACTTAATAAAATTATTATACAAAAACCTTCACCAAAATAAAAACAAAAACAAACCTAAATGACTAAACTAACCTAAAACTATATATCCAAAAATGTTCCCACCCCGGGAGGGCCGGGACACGCACAACAACACCGGGACAAAAGCAGTCGACCGATGTCGTTCTACGTGGATGACTATCTCTACCGATGTATGGGAATTCTAACAAGTTAGTAGTTGACGACTAAAATTGGATTATCTCGGGAACTAGATGGCTCACCGAGATGTTTCTTTCACTAAAAGAACCGCCAAAAACACAGCTTTCGCTGGACTACAAAAACACAAATATCCGTCGACTAGCATAGGCTTTGTCTAAGAAAATTTGAGCTCAACCTAACCTAACCTAACCTAACCTAACCTAACCTAACCTAATTTCCGGCTCCGCAAGGGATAGGCAACAACGTGGCATTACCACGTTCGCGGGGTTCGGAATGTCTACTCAAATCACCACCAAACATTCAAGAGAAAATAAAATGTAATTACTACTTAGAATATAAAATATCCATAAAATCATTGATATGTAATAATAATTCTTATTATGGTTTCGTACCAATCATAATAATAATTATTATTATTTGTTGTACGTACTTATACATATATACATTATAGCTAGCTCTACTTTATAAATTGTTGAGCCGCTGTATTACCCAATTATTATATTTAGACAGGTATACTTACCTAAAATATCAAAACAAACCTATTAACACAAACCTAAAGGTTGCATATTTTTATGTCTTGATTGTAGCACGCCAAGACTAGGTGTTTATTTGGATAAGTAGGTACAGGTTACACATAATAGAATAATGGTTTCCTAAAATACTTGGTAACATTGTTCGAGGCAAAAAAATAAAAGTATTACTTTAAAATATCTCTATTAAATTGTTATTTAATAATAAAAATTAGTTCGTTCTGCTCCTTATAGACATAGTAATAGGCTCTTAGCAGTCCTAGCGCTATTTACCACCGCAATAAAAAAAAGCAAAATTGCACATACAAAGGGAGGGCTCAAATAATTTCCCCGGAGCCCCTCGGATCTATATTTCACGGATTGACATTTGACTAGGTTCTACCAGACACCCTGTATAAGTGAAGTATGCACACAAGTACATACTTATGTATATGTACTTTTGTGAATACTTCATTACATACAATAGCGGACACATAAACTGCATCATAGTGCAAGATAACTTTCAATGAAATATAATTAGTGAAAGTGCAAACTATTTTTATTTATTTCAATGATAATGCTAAGACTAAATCTGATAAAAACATCAATTCTTGTGTGTATAGGTCAACTTTTCTCACTAAAATAATCAAATTACTCCTTTTGCAGCTTTTTGCAATGAAACACTAAATAGAACAAAAAACACGGATTATTATGAAAATTTTACAATACTAAGAAAAGAAAAAGTTTTTTTTTAATAAGGTGTATTACCTCCTTTTGCCCTAATAACTGATTCAAGTCGGTTTCGCATCGACCTGATCAGTGTTTTTAGAAGATCTTGCGGAGTATTGTCCCTTTCTTGTGACAATGCAACTCTGAGCTCCGCAACCGTTGTTGGGACCGGATGTCTTGACAGCACTATTTAGGTTGTCCCAGGTTTGTTGATTGAGGTCCGGGCTACGTGCTGGCCAATCTATGGAACGAATTTCAACCTGAGTAAAGTATTGCTCAACTTGTCTCGCTGGGTGCGGACAAGCATTATCCTGCATCAGAATGAAATTTTCGCCTATAAATCCGCTAATAGGTACGAAATGAGGGTGCAATATCTCCGTTATATAGAGTAGTTAGGGTTTCGCCGGTTCTGCCTCATCGCCTCAGCCTCTATGTGGAGTATAATGGGTAAAATGGGTATTTCGATAACCATTTGCTAAAAAAAAAGGAAAAAAAGGGAAAATTTTTGGTGTCAAATTGGGGGTTTTTGCCCATGCCCGATCGATTGCGTTATCCGTTTTTCAATATCTCTTGCAGTTCCAAAGTTACGTTTTGCATTTACCCCTCATTCTCTGCTATCTCCGGGCTCTATTGTTCGCTATCTAATGCTCGCCTCGGCGTCCTATTGTTCCCATTGAGGGTCCCCGAATCACTATCTGCTTATCACTTACGTCACCTCGCTTTATCACGACATGAGCAAAACAAAACAATTTTTCATTACATTTCTTTTATTTTACTAATTTAAATATGTATTGAACATACTGTATAATATTATATCATTACATAAAGTGTTGCTACTAAATAACTTTTGATACTCTACACATTAAACTATACTCTCCACAAACTGATGTGAAATCATTTTGTAATCTACACGTGTTTAAATCCCAGCTCCTGCAGTTTTGCCCCATAAAAGCCTTGTGATATCGCATAGGGGCACGTCCAAAGGAATCAAAGTATTGTCCAAAGCCATTTTCATTAATGTGTATGGCTATCCAGTGGGATCCAGGTTTATTATCAGGGTCTGAGTTGCTAATAATGTATGTAGGGGTTTGGGGTTTATATATTATAGGTAGACGATTCGCGGCGTATACATTATCTTCTAAACCTTCATAAATTATTCTTCTCAAATAATTACAGATCTCTATTGTGTTCATACTGTATTATCACAGAACCGATCTGGTCTATGGATCTTGTATTTATGTCACATATCCGTATTATGTATGGTTTATGCTGTTATGCAACTATTTATTTACTCTATATTTTATTATATAATAATAGCTGATTAAAGTAATATATAGATAGCTATTAAGAACATGAGGAAAAACAGATTCGATAATGATCGATATTGTCAGATTGCCGTTTGCTAAAGAAAACTAGCGTGTCTTTATGTTTGCGACTCCCGCACGGACGACCGCCTGTTGTGGGAGTGGACAGTAGCTTCTTCAATCTCACTCTGCCCAGCGCCGGGTCACGCCCCTCAGCGTTAGGAAGATGGATACCGCATTATCGACGCCGGCCAGTGGAAAACAGAGTGGCAAAGCGGACGATAGATTCGTGATGGCGGAGCCCCCAGACATAAGCCCCAACCCTCAGACGTAAGTTACGAGAGCTACTCACAAAATCACGCGTGCCCTGGGTTATATTGTTTCTCAGATGTTTGACGATTCGGAATCGATTAGTTGCGCCCGTATCGATTGTGAATAATCGATTAGATCCAACTAAACGATTTCGCATTATCCGTTTGACGGGACGGTATGTGTCGCACACTGTTTGCCATAGTCACAGTGTTTTATTCCATTACAGTACGGAAAGACCAAACGCTGTGACTTCAGTTCAGGTTCTTTTACAATCTGCAAAAAGGGGCGCGTAGTCAATAGAGTACAGACAGGTCAGACCCTATAAGGTGCTTCAGTTGGCACGGCAGCGTATAACATACTTCGCTTCGATTAAAGCTTATTTTAAAATGTCGATTGAGTCTAATCGAAGATCTAATTGAAGAGTGATTCTAAATGAGCATGTGATGATTGTGTAAACTATTTTTACCCATTCCAATTGTATATTCGACAGTCACATGACAGTAATAAAGCAATGAGTTCACTTTAGCTTACAATTATAGATGATATGATCAAGTGACAGTCGTAGGTGCGTATGTATATAAAATCCGTACGATAAGTATAAGGCTTGGTAAAATCAAATAAGTTAGGTTAGGATATTTTGCGCATATTATGATCTACTGCTTGTGTGAAGATATTTAGCCAGAAAAATAATTTAAAAATATCGAATAGAATGTATGATCCCACTACTATTATAAATGTGAAAGTATGTGAGGATGGATGGATGTATGTATGGATGGATTGATGGATATTTGTTACTCTTTCACGCAAAAACTACTGAACGGATTTTGATGAAAATTGATATGGTCGTAGTTGAGGCTCTGGATTAAAAAATAGGCTACATTTTATCCCGAAAAAGTACAGTGTTTGCGTGGGATACAGGATAATGTATTTACGCGGGCAGAGCCGCGTGCAAAAGCTAGTCTTAATAAAGTTACATTGCGTTCTCTATGGCGCTGTGGTCAGTAACCTCACATAATCAGCTGACTTGAAAGCGAAAGCAAAATATTTACCTAAATTATATCAGTTCAATCAGCTGTGTGAGGTCAATGACGTAGAATCCGTAGTGCCGTAAATAACGTAATGTTATTTTGATAAGTATTTTTTTTAGAATTTTTTAAATTATTTTTCTGCCTTAACGTATTTACTTAAGCAGTAGTTTATATTATGCTCAAAATAACCATAATTTATTTTACCTTATACAATAAGAGAGAATATATCCAAAGTTATAATAAATGTTTGTTACAATAAAATTATTTATTATTTTGAATATGGGCATTGCGAAGTACAGCGTAATAAATCAAAGCAAATATAAATTTTGACCCCAAACATTATAAGATATGTTAAATGGTTTTTGATTTAATTCACGAATGACAATGTATGAAAAAAACCCACGACTAACATAGTACTTTATTATATTACACAATGGTAATGATTAAATTTCGAAAGTTACTAATTGCAAAAAAAAAAACATTTTCGGCATGTCAATATATTTTTTGGATGTGTCCGGTTATGGAGAATAGCATTGTATTCATATTAATCACTGATCGCCCTTTATAGTGTATATTCCTATAAACTATTGATTGTAGAGATTTCTTGTTATTACATTTAGCAAGTATTTTACTTAGGTTAACTTCCTCTACAATGTTTTAACAATTCTTATGTTGGCTAGTTCTTTGAGTTTTGGGCCCAGACTTGATGGAGTGTAAATGGTCTCCTTTAGTACATATCAATAGAATAAAGTTAGTTCTTGCTGTATCAATACTATGGTTATTCTATTCTCCATGGCTTGCGTGTTTGTCATCTATGCACCTATTATCCCATTGTTTATACACGACATGGGTACTAAGGAATCCGAGGAAAGATTTCAATACATGGGGTAATCAATAAAAGCTATTATCATATAGCGTTTTCGGCATCTTAAACTGCTCTGGGATAGGGCAGTCGAATAGATACGGAAATAGTCGAACGAAACCAATTCACGAAGCACTACATTTCCATCTTCTTCTTATAGATATTTGACAAAATGGCAAAGCATTGATTTGGACATTGATATTCGCTTATTCGGGAGCATTCGGGAGCCCTGCCTGCCCTGCTGCGGGGCAATTTTATATTACCGTACTGATAGTGTTATCAATTTAATGAGGGTGTTTGATATTGTAGTGACCTGTAAGCTTTTATTATGTAATATTATTGACAAACTACCATATTTACCAAATAATATATTTACAAACAAAAATATTTTTTATATTCAACAGACAAAAAATGTACAAATGTTTTTATTAGTAGATAATTCTACGCACGGCGCAGGCGCAGCGATATTGGGTCTATTGTTCGAGCGATAACCGGTACAGTCAGCTACGTCACGCCCGCTATGCGAGTGATCGCGATGGCAATATCACTTGTAGATTGACACGCGCTCCGCTAGGGCTTGGCAGTACGCTTTACGCTATCGCTGCCGCCCCGCGCCACATTTTTGCTGGCCAGTGCTTCGCCGCGTTTAATATTTTCGGTTGCATAGTGTACCTCCATACCTACAATATTTTTTCTGCCGTTAGGGGGCAGACCCAACGCACACAAAGCGTCATCTGGTGTCGTAAGTTGTATCAAAAACCGTTAATAAGAATTTTCGATTCTTTTTCTGTCACCAAGCGGCGCTTGGTAGCCCGACGGTCCTTGTCGTATCAAAAAGCTGTCAGATGTCACGAATTTAAAAACCCTCATTAAATTAATTTTGCTTAAATCACATATTAATGAAAATTATAATTGACCTACAAAAGTATGTTCTTTATGTTCTCATAAGCAGGTTTGAGCAAAATTAATCAAAATTATTAACATCTAAATAAATTTTTTTTTTTCAATATATATTTTATGATTTTATTACTAGGCAGGTTATGTGACTGGACCTGGTTTCCGCTGGGGGCGCGACTAATTTGACACAGGCTATGCAAAAAGTTTCTGATGGTGCCACCAGTAAAATGTGTTACGAGTTAAATGCTAGGTTGCTCACATGGGGTCGCATAATGTAGTCACCAGTTAAACAACGCGAACGAGAAATGATGACCATCATTATAAGAAACTCGGTTGGCGTCGTTGTACTTTCGAAGTGAGCAAGGCCGGCAAGGGTCGCGAGTTAGGAGTCTGGCCATGAAACATATAAAATAAAAAATATTTCATCTTTTGGTTTTTTTTAATAGTTCGACACATAAGTGACATGGAAATGAGCATTTTCACGTTCACTGTTTCTTGATAATATAAACAAAACGGGACGATGACTACATCTAAATATATAATATATATACTAATATATATACTCAGATATATTGAGGCATTACTACTTGGTAAATGTAAAAAAAATAAATTATGTTTAGTAGTAGTAAGATACATCTAAAAAATACAAGTAAATTTTTGCTAAATTTGTAAACAAAACCAACATCATTACTTTACTTACATCATATACAAAAACATTTATTATGGTAAGTATGAACTTAAACGCACAAATATGTTCCTGCGGCCGTATACTTTATACAATTTAACCTAGGCGTGACGTCACAGCTAGGTACGACTTTAGTATGGAGTGTTTTCACGAAACTTGCGAAATTTTCTATACAAATCGCTGTACCTTCGAAAATATTGATTTTTGACATACTGTTTCTTCTGAGAAGTTACTCATATTTAAGAGTACTATTCATTTATGCAATGGAAAAAAAGTCATCTAGCCTAATTGCACAATTTGTACTTTATCTAAAAATTTGGCGGAACAAAAGTAAGCGCTCATGACTATACTTACCCCAGATTGAGGCGACTGTGGAGCAACTGGTATTCAACTGTTGCAGAAGGTCGCGTGCAGCGCGTGAGCTGGTTCAACCGCAGCGCCAGCTACGTCGTGGGCTGGATAACGTGAGCTCCGCGCCTTTGTCACTGTGTAGTCCTAGCTTTATGCCCACAACCACACCGCGACTCCTCTGTTGCTGCTAAAACAACTCTGAAACTCTAGCGCCTTGTCTAAAAAAGATTTCCGTACGTAAATCGCGAGCAATAAGCCAGAACCTTGACTCGTGCTGTAAAAGATGCATACTTCCCTTAACTTTTTTATTGCATAAAATAAATAATAATTATATTTACTTATCTATTCCTCCAAGAATAGAACAAGGAACTCATTGTTTATAACAAGGGACATTGATTAGCTATTTAATGGATTCCAAAATCTTATACAATGTCCCATAGTACCCCTTGTTATCTAGTTGCGCACACATATGATGCCACTGTACTTACAACACCCTCACAAGTAACCATACCTTTTTAATAAATACACCCTGTCCGCCTAGAAACGTCGCAGTAGTCGTGATAAAGCAATAGTCACTATAATGCAGTAGTCTTGAAAAAGTAGTTATTGTCATAACTCCGTACTAGGGATCGTGTCTCCTTATTACTTAAGATAGGCAATAAGTTAAGTCTATGTAAAGTAAAGCTAATATTGTACTGTTTTAATAAAAGGATTTTTTTTAAAAGTCTTTTAAAGATCGTGCATATAACATTTTGGCGCAGTCGGTAGGATACGCAAGTAGCAAAGCACCGCGGGTGGGCACCCGCGTCGCAAATAATTCTCCGATAAAACTTTCAGAGAATCATCGTCGCCGCGTGAGCCGCAGCCCAGCCGAGGACCCATCCGAACGTTGCAGCATACAACGAGGGGCAAATGAAGACGTCGATATTGACACTGTAAGTCTTTCATATTTTCTCGTGCTTTTAGGGTGTGGATCTCCCTCGCTCCCTTTTACCGTCCTTGTATCTATTTTTAGATAAAATTTTGCTACGATCCAAAACAATAAAAAATATGCCGACCGATCCCAAACCAGGTGCCCACGACTCTGCCAGCCATCATCAAAAGGCCCTGGACATCAAGCTAGATCCCTTGGTGCCCACAAATCAATTGTTTAGTCTTATACCAAAATTTAGCGAAAATACAAATAATCTAAACATTTTTATAAGAAACTGTCGCCAAGCACAAAATTGGGCGAACAGTGTACGAAAATTAATATTATTGCTAGCAGCTATATCGCAATTAGAAGGTAAAGCAGCTAGTTTTGCTAACAGACGCAATTTCTCTGATCTAAATCAATTTTTAGACGAATTAGATGCGCATTTTAATAAAATATGTCGAACCCTTAGCGAAATCTTATTGGAATCTTAGCACGCAAAGCAAAGGGGATCCGTTGCGCGTTTCGTCGAATATTTCGAAAATTTAAAGAATGAGCTTTTATCAAACACAGAAATTATTAATGACAAATCTGGTATTTTATGTAGTGAATATGATACGAGTAAGCTTCTAATAAATAACGTCTTAGTCGGGTTAGATCCGCATTTTTATAATGTCAAGATCCCGTAGGCCTACTGCGACCGACGAAGCTTTTAAATTTGCATTGGAAGAGGAACGAGCCCTCGAATTCTACAATAAAAACAATAACATACGTAGAAATTCCGAGACGTATAATACAAATAAACAAACACCTAATTATCGTAATTCAGTACAAAAATCTTCGAGTAACGTGCAAAATAATAAATCGAACGATAATAATAGAATATCGAACAAAAGTGACAGATTTTGTACGCATTGCAAAATGCAGGGGCATAAAGTCGACTTCTGTAGGAAATTGCATCCGAACCCCAGCAACAGTAATAAATCTAAAAATAATTTTAACGATAAAAAGCAATAATTTACGCATCCTCCTTAGAAGAATATGATATAAAATTAAGAAACGTATTGAAAAAATTACTCGAATACAATTTAAAATTACAACCGGATAAGTGTGAATTCCTCAGAAAAGAAGTAGCTTATCTTGGCCACATAATATCGGACGAGGGCATAAAGCCAAATGCTGATAAAATTAAAGCCGTAAAAATATTTCCTCAACCAAAAAATACTAAGTCAATTAAAGCATTTTTAGGCTTAGCAGGTTATTACAGACGTTTTATACTAAACTTTTCAAATATCGCTAAACCTTTAACTAAACTTTTAAAGAAAAATGAAAAATTCATATGGACTCCTGAATGCGATAAAGCAATGGAAACCTGTAAAACATTATTAACGTCAGCTCCTATACTACAAATACCCTGATTTTAATAAAAAATGTATATGAACAACTGACGCATGTCAATATGCTATAGGTAGTATCCTTTCACAAGGTAAATTAGGCGAAGATAAACCTGTCACGTACGCCTCTAGGACCTTGAGTGACACAAAGCAACGCTATTCTACCATTGAAAGAGAACTTTTGGCTATTAAATGGTCAATAAAACATTTTAGACCATACCTATTTGGTAGGAGTAGAAAATTTACCAACCATTGACTTGGCTCTTTTCAATAAAAGACCCAGGCTCACGATTAATAAGATGGCGATTAGAATTAGAACAATACGAATATAAAATAGTTTATAAACCCGGTAAAACAAATCAAAACGCGGACGCTTTATCTCGACCGTGTATAAACCTTATCGACGATAGTGATGTCATGGAGAATTATTTTAGATGTTTATTTGAACAATTTTTTATTATAACCTTTTGATTTAAAATTATGACTTTGACAATGTCACCTGTCAGAGTCGACAATGACAACAATGACAGATGCTAGATGTCAGTTAATATATATTTTTTTATGTACTTATTGGTTATTTTATTGTTTTTTTTTTTGTTTTTATTTTTTGTTTCTCTTTTTGGGTGATGATTTGATCATTTTCGTTTTTGTTTGTTATTTTCTGATTTTTGTAATAGTGCTTAATGCATAAATAGTGCTTGTTTAAATATATTTGAACTGAACTCATGACACTGTAGGTATAAGGTGTTTTTGAGTAGCTAACTATTTTAATTATTTATTGAACTATTTATAAGTTATAAAATATATTTTATATAGGTATCTTATTTGAGTATATTATATATTTGTATTGTTATATATAAACCTAACTTAATAAAATTATTATACAAAAACCTTCACCAAAATAAAAACAAAAACAAACCTAAATGACTAAACTAACCTAAAACTATATATCCAAAAATGTTCCCACCCCGGGAGGGCCGGGACACGCACAACAACACCGGGACAAAAGCAGTCGACCGATGTCGTTCTACGTGGATGACTATCTCTACCGATGTATGGGAATTGTAACAAGTTAGTAGTTGACGACTAAAATTGGATTATCTCGGGAACTAGATGGCTCACCGAGATGTTTCTTTCACTAAAAGAACCGCCAAAAACACAGCTTTCGCTGGACTACAAAAACAGAAATATCCGTCGACTAGCATAGGCTTTGTCTAAGAAAATTTGAGCTCAACCTAACCTAACCTAACCTAACCTAACCTAATTTCCGGCTCCGCAAGGGATAGGCAACAACGTGGCATTACCACGTTCGCGGGGTTCGGAATGTCTACTCAAATCACCACCAAACATTCAAGAGAAAATAAAATGTAATTACTACTTAGAATATAAAATATCCATAAAATCATTGATATGTAATAATAATTCTTATTATGGTTTCGTACCTATCATAATAATAATTATTATTATTTGTTGTACGTACTTATACATATATACATTATAGCTAGCTCTACTTTATAAATTGTTGAGCCGCTGTATTACCCAATTATTATATTTAGACAGGTATACTTACCTAAAATATCAAAACAAACCTATTAACACAAACCTAAAGGTTGCATATTTTTATGTCTTGATTGTAGCACGCCAAGACTAGGTGTTTATTTGGATAAGTAGGTACAGGTTACACATAATAGAATAATGGTTTCCTAAAATACTTGGTAACATTGTTCGAGGCAAAAAAATAAAAGTATTACTTTAAAATATCTCTATTAAATTGTTATTTAATAATAAAAATTAGTTCGTTCTGCTCCTTATAGACATAGTAATAGGCTCTTAGCAGTCCTAGCGCTATTTACCACCGCAATAAAAAAAAGCAAAATTGCACATACAAAGGGAGGGCTCAAATAATTTCCCCGGAGCCCCTCGGATCTATATTTCACGGATTGACATTTGACTAGGTTCTACCAGACACCCTGTATAAGTGAAGTATGCACACAAGTACATACTTATGTATATGTACTTTTGTGAATACTTCATTACATACAATAGCGGACACATAAACTGCATCATAGTGCAAGATAACTTTCAATGAAATATAATTAGTGAAAGTGCAAACAATTTTTATTTATTTCAATGATAATGCTAAGACTAAATCTGATAAAAACATCAATTCTTGTGTGTATAGGTCAACTTTTCTCACTAAAATAATCAAATTACTCCTTTTGCAGCTTTTTGCAATGAAACACTAAATAGAACAAAAAACACGGATTATTATGAAAATTTTACAATACTAAGAAAAGAAAAAGTTTTTTTTTAATAAGGTGTATTACCTCCTTTTGCCCTAATAACTGATTCAAGTCGGTTTCGCATCGACCTGATCAGTGTTTTTAGAAGATCTTGCGGAGTATTGTCCCTTTCTTGTGACAATGCAACTCTGAGCTCCGCAACCGTTGTTGGGACCGGATGTCTTGACAGCACTATTTAGGTTGTCCCAGGTTTGTTGATTGAGGTCCGGGCTACGTGCTGGCCAATCTATGGAACGAATTTCAACCTGAGTAAAGTATTGCTCAACTTGTCTCGCTGGGTGCGGACAAGCATTATCCTGCATCAGAATGAAATTTTCGCCTATAAATCCGCTAATAGGTACGAAATGAGGGTGCAATATCTCCGTTATATAGAGTAGTTAGGGTTTCGCCGGTTCTGCCTCATCGCCTCAGCCTCTATGTGGAGTATAATGGGTAAAATGGGTATTTCGATAACCATTTGCTAAAAAAAAAGGAAAAAAAGGGAAAATTTTTGGTGTCAAATTGGGGGTTTTTGCCCATGCCCGATCGATTGCGTTATCCGTTTTTCAATATCTCTTGCAGTTCCAAAGTTACGTTTTGCATTTACCCCTCATTCTCTGCTATCTCCGGGCTCTATTGTTCGCTATCTAATGCTCGCCTCGGCGTCCTATTGTTCCCATTGAGGGTCCCCGAATCACTATCTGCTTATCACTTACGTCACCTCGCTTTATCACGACATGAGCAAAACAAAACAATTTTTCATTACATTTCTTTTATTTTACTAATTTAAATATGTATTGAACATACTGTATAATATTATATCATTACATAAAGTGTTGCTACTAAATAACTTTTGATACTCTACACATTAAACTATACTCTCCACAAACTGATGTGAAATCATTTTGTAATCTACACGTGTTTAAATCCCAGCTCCTGCAGTTTTGCCCCATAAAAGCCTTGTGATATCGCATAGGGGCACGTCCAAAGGAATCAAAGTATTGTCCAAAGCCATTTTCATTAATGTGTATGGCTATCCAGTGGGATCCAGGTTTATTATCAGGGTCTGAGTTGCTAATAATGTATGTAGGGGTTTGGGGTTTATATATTATAGGTAGACGATTCGCGGCGTATACATTATCTTCTAAACCTTCATAAATTATTCTTCTCAAATAATTACAGATCTCTATTGTGTTCATACTGTATTATCACAGAACCGATCTGGTCTATGGATCTTGTATTTATGTCACATATCCGTATTATGTATGGTTTATGCTGTTATGCAACTATTTATTTACTCTATATTTTATTATATAATAATAGCTGATTAAAGTAATATATAGATAGCTATTAAGAACATGAGGAAAAACAGATTCGATAATGATCGATATTGTCAGATTGCCGTTTGCTAAAGAAAACTAGCGTGTCTTTATGTTTGCGACTCCCGCACGGACGACCGCCTGTTGTGGGAGTGGACAGTAGCTTCTTCAATCTCACTCTGCCCAGCGCCGGGTCACGCCCCTCAGCGTTAGGAAGATGGATACCGCATTATCGACGCCGGCCAGTGGAAAACAGAGTGGCAAAGCGGACGATAGATTCGTGATGGCGGAGCCCCCAGACATAAGCCCCAACCCTCAGACGTAAGTTACGAGAGCTACTCACAAAATCACGCGTGCCCTGGGTTATATTGTTTCTCAGATGTTTGACGATTCGGAATCGATTAGTTGCGCCCGTATCGATTGTGAATAATCGATTAGATCCAACTAAACGATTTCGCATTATCCGTTTGACGGGACGGTATGTGTCGCACACTGTTTGCCATAGTCACAGTGTTTTATTCCATTACAGTACGGAAAGACCAAACGCTGTGACTTCAGTTCAGGTTCTTTTACAATCTGCAAAAAGGGGCGCGTAGTCAATAGAGTACAGACAGGTCAGACCCTATAAGGTGCTTCAGTTGGCACGGCAGCGTATAACATACTTCGCTTCGATTAAAGCTTATTTTAAAATGTCGATTGAGTCTAATCGAAGATCTAATTGAAGAGTGATTCTAAATGAGCATGTGATGATTGTGTAAACTATTTTTACCCATTCCAATTGTATATTCGACAGTCACATGACAGTAATAAAGCAATGAGTTCACTTTAGCTTACAATTATAGATGATATGATCAAGTGACAGTCGTAGGTGCGTATGTATATAAAATCCGTACGATAAGTATAAGGCTTGGTAAAATCAAATAAGTTAGGTTAGGATATTTTGCGCATATTATGATCTACTGCTTGTGTGAAGATATTTAGCCAGAAAAATAATTTAAAAATATCGAATAGAATGTATGATCCCACTACTATTATAAATGTGAAAGTATGTGAGGATGGATGGATGTATGTATGGATGGATTGATGGATATTTGTTACTCTTTCACGCAAAAACTACTGAACGGATTTTGTTGAAAATTGATATGGTCGTAGTTGAGGCTCTGGATTAAAAAATAGGCTACATTTTATCCCGAAAAAGTACAGTGTTTGCGTGGGATACAGGATAATGTATTTACGCGGGCAGAGCCGCGTGCAAAAGCTAGTCTTAATAAAGTTACATTGCGTTCTCTATGGCGCTGTGGTCAGTAACCTCACATAATCAGCTGACTTGAAAGCGAAAGCAAAATATTTACCTAAATTATATCAGTTCAATCAGCTGTGTGAGGTCAATGACGTAGAATCCGTAGTGCCGTAAATAACGTAATGTTATTTTGATAAGTATTTTTTTTAGAATTTTTTAAATTATTTTTCTGCCTTAACGTATTTACTTAAGCAGTAGTTTATATTATGCTCAAAATAACCATAATTTATTTTACCTTATACAATAAGAGAGAATATATCCAAAGTTATAATAAATGTTTGTTACAATAAAATTATTTATTATTTTGAATTTGGGCATTGCGAGGTACAGCGTAATAAATCAAAGCAAATATAAATTTTGACCCCAAACATTATAAGATATGTTAAATGGTTTTTGATTTAATTCACGAATGACAATGTATGAAAAAAACCCACGACTAACATAGTACTTTATTATATTACACAATGGTAATGATTAAATTTCGAAAGTTACTAATTGCAAAAAAAAAAAACATTTTCGGCATGTCAATATATTTTTTGGATGTGTCCGGTTATGGAGAATAGCATTGTATTCATATTAATCACTGATCGCCCTTTATAGTGTATATTCCTATAAACTATTGATTGTAGAGATTTCTTGTTATTACATTTAGCAAGTATTTTACTTAGGTTAACTTCCTCTACAATGTTTTAACAATTCTTATGTTGGCTAGTTCTTTGAGTTTTGGGCCCAGACTTGATGGAGTGTAAATGGTCTCCTTTAGTACATATCAATAGAATAAAGTTAGTTCTTGCTGTATCAATACTATGGTTATTCTATTCTCCATGGCTTGCGTGTTTGTCACCTATGCACCTATTATCCCATTGTTTATACACGACATGGGTACTAAGGAATCCGAGGAAAGATTTCAATACATGGGGTAATCAATAAAAGCTATTATCATATAGCGTTTTCGGCATCTTAAACTGCTCTGGGATAGGGCAGTCGAATAGATACGGAAATAGTCGAACGAAACCAATTCACGAAGCACTACATTTCCATCTTCTTCTTATAGATATTTGACAAAATGGCAAAGCATTGATTTGGACATTGATATTCGCTTATTCGGGAGCATTCGGGAGCCCTGCCTGCCCTGCTGCGGGGCAATTTTATATTACCGTACTGATAGTGTTATCAATTTAATGAGGGTGTTTGATATTGTAGTGACCTGTAAACTTTTATTATGTAATATTATTGACAAACTACCATATTTACCAAATAATATATTTACAAACAAAAATATTTTTTATATTCAACAGACAAAAAATGTACAAATGTTTTTATTAGTAGATAATTCTACGCACGGCGCAGGCGCAGCGATATCGGGTCTATTGTTCGAGCGATAACCGGTACAGTCAGCTACGTCACGCCCGCTATGCGAGTGATCGCGATGGCAATATCACTTGTAGATTGACACGCGCTCCGCTAGGGCTTGGCAGTACGCTTTACGCTATCGCTGCCGCCCCGCGCCACATTTTTGCTGGCCAGTGCTTCGCCGCGTTTAATATTTTCGGTTGCATAGTGTACCTCCATACCTACAATATTTTTTCTGCCGTTAGGGGGCAGACCCAACGCACACAAAGCGTCATCTGGTGTCGTAAGTTGTATCAAAAACCGTTAATAAGAATTTTCGATTCTTTTTCTGTCACCAAGCGGCGCTTGGTAGCCCGACGGTCCTTGTCGTATCAAAAAGCTGTCAGATGTCACGAATTTAAAAACCCTCATTAAATTAATTTTGCTTAAATCACATATTAATGAAAATTATAATTGACCTACAAAAGTATGTTCTTTATGTTCTCATAAGCAGGTTTGAGCAAAATTAATCAAAATTATTAACATCTAAATAAATTTTTTTTTTTCAATATATATTTTATGATTTTATTACTAGGCAGGTTATGTGACTGGACCTGGTTTCCGCTGGGGGCGCAACTAATTTGACACAGGCTATGCAAAAAGTTTCTGATGGTGCCACCAGTAAAATGTGTTACGAGTTAAATGCTAGGTTGCTCACATGGGATCGCATAATGTAGTCACCAGTTAAACAACGCGAACGAGAAATGATGACCATCATTATAAGAAACTCGGTTGGCGTCGTTGTACTTTCGAAGTGAGCAAGGCCGGCAAGGGTCGCGAGTTAGGAGTCTGGCCATGAAACATATAAAATAAAAAATATTTCATCTTTTGGTTTTTTTTAATAGTTCGACACATAAGTGACATGGAAATGAGCATTTTCACGTTCACTGTTTCTTGATAATATAAACAAAACGGGACGATGACTACATCTAAATATATAATATATATACTAATATATATACTCAGATATATTGAGGCATTACTACTTGGTAAATGTAAAAAAAATAAATTATGTTTAGTAGTAGTAAGATACATCTAAAAAATACAAGTAAATTTTTGCTAAATTTGTAAACAAAACCAACATCATTACTTTACTTACATCATATACAAAAACATTTATTATGGTAAGTATGAACTTAAACGCACAAATATGTTCCTGCGGCCGTATACTTTATACAATTTAACCTAGGCGTGACGTCACAGCTAGGTACGACTTTAGTATGGAGTGTTTTCACGAAACTTGCGAAATTTTCTATACAAATCGCTGTACCTTCGAAAATATTGATTTTTGACATACTGTTTCTTCTGAGAAGTTACTCATATTTAAGAGTACTATTCATTTATGCAATGGAAAAAAAGTCATCTAGCCTAATTGCACAATTTGTACTTTATCTAAAAATTTGGCGGAACAAAAGTAAGCGCTCATGACTATACTTACCCCAGATTGAGGCGACTGTGGAGCAACTGGTATTCAACTGTTGCAGAAGGTCGCGTGCAGCGCGTGAGCTGGTTCAACCGCAGCGCCAGCTACGTCGTGGGCTGGATACCGTGAGCTCCGCGCCTTTGTCACTGTGTAGTCCTAGCTTTATGCCCACAACCACACCGCGACTCCTCTGTTGCTGCTAAAACAACTCTGAAACTCTAGCGCCTTGTCTAAAAAAGATTTCCGTACGTAAATCGCGAGCAATAAGCCAGAACCTTGACTCGTGCTGTAAAAGATGCATACTTCCCTTAACTTTTTTATTGCATAAAATAAATAATAATTATATTTACTTATCTATTCCTCCAAGAATAGAACAAGGAACTCATTGTTTATAACAAGGGACATTGATTAGCTATTTAATGGATTCCAAAATCTTATACAATGTCCCATAGTACCCCTTGTTATCTAGTTGCGCACACATATGATGCCACTGTACTTACAACACCCTCACAAGTAACCATACCTTTTTAATAAATACACCCTGTCCGCCTAGAAACGTCGCAGTAGTCGTGATAAAGCAATAGTCACTATAATGCAGTAGTCTTGAAAAAGTAGTTATTGTCATAACTCCGTACTAGGGATCGTGTCTCCTTATTACTTAAGATAGGCAATAAGTTAAGTCTATGTAAAGTAAAGCTAATATTGTACTGTTTTAATAAAAGGATTTTTTTTAAAAGTCTTTTAAAGATCGTGCATATAACATTTTGGCGCAGTCGGTAGGATACGCAAGTAGCAAAGCACCGCGGGTGGGCACCCGCGTCGCAAATAATTCTCCGATAAAACTTTCAGAGAATCATCGTCGCCGCGTGAGCCGCAGCCCAGCCGAGGACCCATCCGAACGTTGCAGCATACAACGAGGGGCAAATGAAGACGTCGATATTGACACTGTAAGTCTTTCATATTTTCTCGTGCTTTTAGGGTGTGGATCTCCCTCGCTCCCTTTTACCGTCCTTGTATCTATTTTTAGATAAAATTTTGCTACGATCCAAAACAATAAAAAATATGCCGACCGATCCCAAACCAGGTGCCCACGACTCTGCCAGCCATCATCAAAAGGCCCTGGACATCAAGCTAGATCCCTTGGTGCCCACAAATCAATTGTTTAGTCTTATACCAAAATTTAGCGAAAATACAAATAATCTAAACATTTTTATAAGAAACTGTCGCCAAGCACAAAATTGGGCGAACAGTGTACAAAAATTAATATTATTGCTAGCAGCTATATCGCAATTAGAAGGTAAAGCAGCTAGTTTTGCTAACAGACGCAATTTCTCTGATCTAAATCAATTTTTAGACGAATTAGATGCGCATTTTAATAAAATATGTCGAACCCTTAGCGAAATCTTATTGGAATCTTAGCACGCAAAGCAAAGGGGATCCGTTGCGCGTTTCGTCGAATAT
This sequence comes from Phengaris arion, assembly GCA_963565745.1. NCBI lineage: Eukaryota > Metazoa > Arthropoda > Insecta > Lepidoptera > Lycaenidae > Phengaris > Phengaris arion. Next base: position 7,000,137 of record OY751432.1, read on the forward strand.
TTCGAAAATTTAAAGAATGAGCTTTTATCAAACACAGAAATTATTAATGACAAATCTGGTATTTTATGTAGTGAATATGATACGAGTAAGCTTCTAATAAATAACGTCTTAGTCGGGTTAGATCCGCATTTTTATAATGTCAAGATCCCGTAGGCCTACTGCGACCGACGAAGCTTTTAAATTTGCATTGGAAGAGGAAGGAGCCCTCGAATTCTACAATAAAAACAATAACATACGTAGAAATTCCGAGACGTATAATACAAATAAACAAACACCTAATTATCGTAATTCAGTACAAAAATCTTCGAGTAACGTGCAAAATAATAAATCGAACGATAATAATAGAATATCGAACAAAAGTGACAGATTTTGTACGCATTGCAAAATGCAGGGGCATACAGTCGACTTCTGTAGGAAATTGCATCCGAACCCCAGCAACAGTAATAAATCTAAAAATAATTTTAACGATAAAAAGCAATAATTTACGCATCCTCCTTAGAAGAATATGATATAAAATTAAGAAACGTATTGAAAAAATTACTCGAATACAATTTAAAATTACAACCGGATAAGTGTGAATTCCTCAGAAAAGAAGTAGCTTATCTTGGCCACATAATATCGGACGAGGGCATAAAGCCAAATGCTGATAAAATTAAAGCCGTCAAAATATTTCCTCAACCAAAAAATACTAAGTCAATTAAAGCATTTTTAGGCTTAGCAGGTTATTACAGACGTTTTATACTAAACTTTTCAAATATCGCTAAACCTTTAACTAAACTTTTAAAGAAAAATGAAAAATTTATATGGACTCCTGAATGCGATAAAGCAATGGAAACCTGTAAAACATTATTAACGTCAGCTCCTATACTACAAATACCCTGATTTTAATAAAAAATGTATATGAACAACTGACGCATGTCAATATGCTATAGGTAGTATCCTTTCACAAGGTAAATTAGGCGAAGATAAACCTGTCACGTACGCCTCTAGGACCTTGAGTGACACAAAGCAACGCTATTCTACCATTGAAAGAGAACTTTTGGCTATTAAATGGTCAATAAAACATTTTAGACCATACCTATTTGGTAGAAGTAGAAAATTTATCAACCATTGACTTGGCTCTTTTCAATAAAAGACCCAGGCTCACGATTAATAAGATGGCGATTAGAATTAGAACAATACGAATATAAAATAGTTTATAAACCCGGTAAAACAAATCAAAACGCGGACGCTTTATCTCGACCGTGTATAAACCTTATCGACGATAGTGATGTCATGGAGAATTATTTTAGATGTTTATTTGAACAATTTTTTATTATAACCTTTTGATTTAAAATTATGACTTTGACAATGTCACCTGTCAGAGTCGACAATGACAACAATGACAGATGCTAGATGTCAGTTAATATATATTTTTTTATGTACTTATTGGTTATTTTATTGTTTTTTTTTTTGTTTTTATTTTTTGTTTCTCTTTTTGGGTGATGATTTGATCATTTTCGTTTTTGTTTGTTATTTTCTGATTTTTGTAATAGTGCTTAATGCATAAATAGTGCTTGTTTAAATATATTTGAACTGAACTCATGACACTGTAGGTATAAGGTGTTTTTGAGTAGCTAACTATTTTAATTATTTATTGAACTATTTATAAGTTATAAAATATATTTTATATAGGTATCTTATTTGAGTATATTATATATTTGTATTGTTATATATAAACCTAACTTAATAAAATTATTATACAAAAACCTTCACCAAAATAAAAACAAAAACAAACCTAAATGACTAAACTAACCTAAAACTATATATCCAAAAATGTTCCCACCCCGGGAGGGCCGGGACACGCACAACAACACCGGGACAAAAGCAGTCGACCGATGTTGTTCTACGTGGATGACTATCTCTACCGATGTATGGGAATTCTAACAAGTTAGTAGTTGACGACTAAAATTGGATTATCTCGGGAACTAGATGGCTCACCGAGATGTTTCTTTCACTAAAAGAACCGCCAAAAACACAGCTTTCGCTGGACTACAAAAACACAAATATCCGTCGACTAGCATAGGCTTTGTCTAAGAAAATTTGAGCTCAACCTAACCTAACCTAACCTAACCTAACCTAAACTAACCTAACCTTATTTCCGGCTCCGCAAGGGATAGGCAACAACGTGGCATTACCACGTTCGCGGGGTTCGGAATGTCTACTCAAATCACCACCAAACATTCAAGAGAAAATAAAATGTAATTACTACTTAGAATATAAAATATCCATAAAATCATTGATATGTAATAATAATTCTTATTATGGTTTCGTACCTATCATAATAATAATTATTATTATTTGTTGTACGTACTTATACATATATACATTATAGCTAGCTCTACTTTATAAATTGTTGAGCCGCTGTATTACCCAATTATTATATTTAGACAGGTATACTTACCTAAAATATCAAAACAAACCTATTAACACAAACCTAAAGGTTGCATATTTTTATGTCTTGATTGTAGCACGCCAAGACTAGGTGTTTATTTGGATAAGTAGGTACAGGTTACACATAATAGAATAATGGTTTCCTAAAATACTTGGTAACATTGTTCGAGGCAAAAAAATAAAAGTATTACTTTAAAATATCTCTATTAAATTGTTATTTAATAATAAAAATTAGTTCGTTCTGCTCCTTATAGACATAGTAATAGGCTCTTAGCAGTCCTAGCGCTATTTACCACCGCAATAAAAAAAGCAAAATTGCACATACAAAGGGAGGGCTCAAATAATTTCCCCGGAGCCCCTCGGATCTATATTTCACGGATTGACATTTGACTAGGTTCTACCAGACACCCTGTATAAGTGAAGTATGCACACAAGTACATACTTATGTATATGTACTTTTGTGAATACTTCATTACATACAATAGCGGACACATAAACTGCATCATAGTGCAAGATAACTTTCAATGAAATATAATTAGTGAAAGTGCAAACTATTTTTATTTATTTCAATGATAATGCTAAGACTAAATCTGATAAAAACATCAATTCTTGTGTGTATAGGTCAACTTTTCTCACTAAAATAATCAAATTACTCCTTTTGCAGCTTTTTGCAATGAAACACTAAATAGAACAAAAAACACGGATTATTATGAAAATTTTACAATACTAAGAAAAGAAAAAGTTTTTTTTTAATAAGGTGTATTACCTCCTTTTGCCCTAATAACTGATTCAAGTCGGTTTCGCATCGACCTGATCAGTGTTTTTAGAAGATCTTGCGGAGTATTGTCCCTTTCTTGTGACAATGCAACTCTGAGCTCCGCAACCGTTGTTGGGACCGGATGTCTTGACAGCACTATTTAGGTTGTCCCAGGTTTGTTGATTGAGGTCCGGGCTACGTGCTGGCCAATCTATGGAACGAATTTCAACCTGAGTAAAGTATTGCTCAACTTGTCTCGCTGGGTGCGGACAAGCATTATCCTGCATCAGAATGAAATTTTCGCCTATAAATCCGCTAATAGGTACGAAATGAGGGTGCAATATCTCCGTTATATAGAGTAGTTAGGGTTTCGCCGGTTCTGCCTCATCGCCTCAGCCTCTATGTGGAGTATAATGGGTAAAATGGGTATTTCGATAACCATTTGCTAAAAAAAAAGGAAAAAAAGGGAAAATTTTTGGTGTCAAATTGGGGGTTTTTGCCCATGCCCGATCGATTGCGTTATCCGTTTTTCAATATCTCTTGCAGTTCCAAAGTTACGTTTTGCATTTACCCCTCATTCTCTGCTATCTCCGGGCTCTATTGTTCGCTATCTAATGCTCGCCTCGGCGTCCTATTGTTCCCATTGAGGGTCCCCGAATCACTATCTGCTTATCACTTACGTCACCTCGCTTTATCACGACATGAGCAAAACAAAACAATTTTTCATTACATTTCTTTTATTTTACTAATTTAAATATGTATTGAACATACTGTATAATATTATATCATTACATAAAGTGTTGCTACTAAATAACTTTTGATACTCTACACATTAAACTATACTCTCCACAAACTGATGTGAAATCATTTTGTAATCTACACGTGTTTAAATCCCAGCTCCTGCAGTTTTGCCCCATAAAAGCCTTGTGATATCGCATAGGGGCACGTCCAAAGGAATCAAAGTATTGTCCAAAGCCATTTTCATTAATGTGTATGGCTATCCAGTGGGATCCAGGTTTATTATCAGGGTCTGAGTTGCTAATAATGTATGTAGGGGTTTGGGGTTTATATATTATAGGTAGACGATTCGCGGCGTATACATTATCTTCTAAACCTTCATAAATTATTCAACAACCTATAAACATATTGTATCAGAAGTAGGTATATTGCTGTAAATAGAGAGTTATTCGCCGAAGTAGTTTTTTCCCCAAGAACACTATACTACGCGGGCGATGCCGTGGGCAAAAGCTAGTATTTATTTAAAACAATGCGTAAAAAATATAATTTCCGAAATATTGTTTATAACATCGTCAAAATATTATATTGTTACAATAGATTTTTGCCCGGTTCCTTTATTTGAAAAACGCTCCGTTCTAGTTACGAATGGTGGAATATTATACGAGGCGTAAGCTTAAACCGTTCCTATTAAAACGTCTCGTTAAGCAAGCGTTATAGGAACGGCCTAAACTGTCTTCTTCGTACATTACGCTTACCGTCCGTTACTAGTAACCCTCCCTTCCGTTAGTAGCAAGCCAATGGTAAGTTGCTTAACGAGACGTTTTTTATAGGAACGGTTTAAGCTTACGCCTCGTATAATATTCCACTATTCGTAACTAGAACGGATCGTTTTTCAAATATAGGAACCGGGCATTAGTCATTTGAAATAACTAAGACTAGTATTCTACCTTGGAAGTTTAAAACACCATTGTATTGGGCGAGACCGTGCATGTGTAGCTCGTCAATAAGTGAAATTTCATTTGGAAACTGATAGTTAGATGGACTATAGCTTAATGCCCGGTTCCTATAATCAACGGATCGTCATGGTATAAAAGTTACTATCCGTTTTTCTACAACCGACTACGAGTCGTAAATACTGTTCCACAATTAACTTTCTATACCTGCTATCGACGAGCGTCCATCGGTCGTTCAAATACCGAGCCCTCCTCACTCTTAGTTGTGCATTTCGTTATACGCAAAATTGAAACAGAAAATGGCACAAAATTCAAGACATAATAAATTAGACTCACATATGATTGATAGTAATTAATTTTTTTATCGTAATAATATTATTACTATCGTACAATCGCAGGTATCTGCATGTTATTTTATCTTTTTCTTACCAAATACAGTAGAATGCATACACATAACAAGAACGGGAACGGAACGTAAGCGCGCTTTTGTTTTGTTTGACTGATGACATCCATCATCTTTGCAAAATAAAAGTACGTATATAATCTCTGTTATTACGACTTTTACAGAAGAAAGTATAATAAAAATTCTAGTAGTGTTTTACGTACAACTTTTGAAATGGATATTACGCCGGTTAGTACAGATAACGTCTATAATTTGACATTTCCTAACAAACTGTACCTACATGTTTGCCGCTTAAAATATTGTAACGTTTTTGTAGATTTACTTCATTTAGGTATATTTCTGTTACAGAAAACAAAGAAGCCTATAAGCAAGGATGAGGTTGCTCTGCTTGTGGATCTCATACAAAGCAACCCAATACTTACAACAAAAAAACCAATGCGGCCACAAACAAACTTAAAGAGGAATGTTGGGCTACTTTGACCAACACATTTAATTCAAAATGTGGTCAAATACTACGGAAGCGAGAGCAACTCAAATTGAAATGGACAATTTGAAAAAGGCTGCTCGTAAAAGAGCTGCGAATATTAGAGTGAACAATTTGAAACTATTTTTTTATTAAATTAAATTAAATTAAATACCTTTTATTTCAGGCTGCATAGGCCCATATTATACCATATAGACGAACATCACTACATAGTATAAAACAAAGTCGCTTTCTCTGTCCCTATATCCCTATGTATGCTTTAATCTTTAAAACTACGCAACGGATTTTGATGTGGTTTTTTTTAATAGATAGAGTGATTAAAGAGGAAGGTTTTTATGTATAATAACATTCATTAAATAGTGGAGAAATACTGTTATTTTTGAGGTTTTCAAATGTGATGTCGAAAATAATTACATTTTTTCCGCGTACATTGCGAACGATGGCTGAACCCTACGACATAGATCAAAATAATGTACTACAGTTTTGTTCATAATAAAAAAGCCTACAAAAAAGTTCGCGATAGCATATATCTATCTCTTAGGGATAACCCACAATAGCCATTTTTTTATCCTTTACTTTGATTTAAATTTAATAGCTTATTTACGAAGCGATTTTAAGCAATACAGCATTAATCTTTATCCAATTTAATACCTTAAATACATTGTGCATTTAATATAGATCAATATGGCCCTTTGTAGCATGTAATTTAAATGAATATTTTCGAAGATATTACAGATTTAAAATGCAGGGACATGTCTCGGCGGCACTCGCGAGTCGCGACTCGGTGCTCGCTCAACGAATATTCTGTACTGCAGTTCTTATGGAATATCCATAGAGGTAGTTAGCCAGTTTTGTTGGAATGTCAAATTATATTTGAATGGCAAATTAAATGATTATTCACTACGTAGTACGATACGATACGATAAAACAAGTTGTTTTATCTGTCTGTCCCTATGTACCTGTATTGTATGCTTAGATCTTTAAATCTACGCAACGGATTTTGATGCGGTTTTTTTTAATAATCTTTTTATACTCAAGCGCGATAGATATAATAATATAATGTATATCAAGCGGTCGCGCATGTCGCGTCGAGGTGATAGGGTCCCATTTTCAACCATTTGCATTTGGTAAACCTATAAACATTTTCAATATTGTATCAGAAGTAGGTATATTGCTGTAAATAGAGAGTTATTCGCCGAAGTAGTTTTTTCTCCAAGAACACTATACTACGCGGGCGAAGCCGCGGGCAAAAGCTAGTACATAATATATAAAAAACTAACACTAACATTAAACACGTATTGTCTGCGACGTGGGGCGCGAAGTCGTCGTCTAAATCTTCTGTAGACGAATCCAATCGGTCAGAACTCCTTCTCGAAGGTCGGTAAGTGATGGGTTGGAACTCTCTCCACAAAAGAACTAAAGTTCACTTTATGACGAGATTCCAAACGCTCGAACCTCAAGGCGAAGTTGGTTCTTCTCCTGATGTAGCAACATTGTTATTAAAGCATAGAACCCAAGAAGAAGAAGAAATTGTTTTATGTAATTTAGTTTTAAGCTCAAATATAATACTCCTACAAACTGTTGATGTGTCAATATACAATAAATAAATAAATAAACCTTAATGTCAACAATACCTGATGTAGTGGAGATATCCCATGATTTCTGAAATAACATCAATGTTACATATATCAACAGTAAGATGTAACTGTCAATGTCATTATTGACATTGACAGATGTCATAAGTAAAGCCTATCGAGTTTATTTTAGTTGGCCAACAGGCTATACATAGTGTAGACGTATATATTGTGCTAAGCATATCTCATTACATATTGTAATACGTATTTGTGGTAAGCACCAATAAAGGAGAGTATAAGAATTGCTGCTGTATTATTATCGTCACCACACGAGCGCACGAAGGACTTACAATCAAGAGGTCATAGACCAACACATGGTGTCAGGTGTGAAAATTTAAAAGAAAACGAAAATTATGAACAAAAAAGAGGGTACGTCGAAAACTCCGGAAGCTTCGAGACAATCTGAGTGTGGGAACTTAACAATGGCAGGCAACGGAGTACAGAAGCTTGAGATCTCTACAGAAATTATCAACAATAATGCTGAAAATTTCAAGAAATGGACGCAGTCATTCGAGATATTTCTACTGGCGTCGGGCATGGAGAAAACGGAAGACAAAAGAAAAATTGTAATCATGCTGCATTCCATGGGAGAAAAGGGTTTAAACATATACAATTCCTTCAATTTGGACCTAAGCACTGCTACTTTCCAAGAAGTCAAGGCAAAATTCGGTGGCACGACACAAATTCTTTACGTTGAAACAGCGTGTGAACGAATCCTTGGAAAACTTTCTAATGGAATTAGAAAACGCAAGTCATGCCTGTGAGTTTGGTTCGCTACGTGAGTCCCTTGTAAAGGACATTCTCATTGCTAATATGGCCACAAACTTCTCGCAATTTCGTCAAAAGCTACTACAAGAACAGGACCTATCCCTAGAAAGAGCCAAACTCCTCTGTAGAACACTGACGATGGCGCAGAAAAGTGAAGAATCAATCGATGCAGCAGATGGAAGAGAAGCCACAATATACAAGCTACACAAAAGTCGTCGGGCCAGTTCCCCCTCATACCAGAAAAGAAAAAACGCAAGATCTCCATCATGCCAAGGTCAGCTACGCCTGGATCAAGAACAACGTCGTGTGTAAAGTGCAACACATCGCAAGGTCGCCGCAACTGTCCAGCTTGGAAACACAGATGCAGGTCATGTTTTAAATATGGACATTTTACTCATTTATGTTTCAAGAAAAACAGTGTCAGGACTGTTGTTACTGGGGTAGGTAGCATAAATCTCGATGATGAATCAAGCCCCAAAAGTGCTGAGGCTGAGGCTGAGAGATTTACAATAGGGGCATTGTTCAACATTAAAAACATAAAATCACAGAATGCTAGTACAAATTTGATAAGCACAACAGACAACCTGTCCTGGTACTGTTCTCTTAATATAAACAACAAAAATGTAGATTGCCTAATTGACACTGGCGCAGACATAAATGTGATGTCTTATCAAGTATTTAAAGAATTGAATCTTAAATTTGACAAGCAGAGTAAAGAAATGTGTAAATAATATAATATATTTGCCTACAGTGGGCACAGAATACCGATAATTTCAGTGTTAAACATTTGTTGTTTAGTTGAAAACAAAACAAAACCAGAAAACATTACTTTTGTTGTAACAAAATTAAATTGTCCAACTGTGATTGGTTTACCCACTTGTATAAAGCTAAATTTAATAACAAAAAACTTTTCTCTATCAATGGAAAATGAAAAAAATGTTGAGCAAAATGTATATAATATGTATCAAAAAACTTGTGACAAAATTGTGACCAGATATAATGATGTGTTTCAGGGTCTAGGCTGCCTCCCATACGAACACAGCATCGTGCTAAAAAAGGATGCTATTCCGTGCGTTGATCCCCCTAGAAAGGTACCCTTCGCGTTGGTTGAACCGTTAAGGAAAGAGCTTCAACTCATGGAGAACATGGGAGTCATACGGAAGGTGAACAAACCTACTCTCTGGGTGAGTAGTTTAGTTATAGCCATGAAAAAGAATGGTGGATTGAGAATTTGCTTAGATCCTAGAAATTTAAATAAAAATTTATTGAGATGTCATTATCCAATTAAAAATATAGATGAAGTCAGGTCTAAATTGTCCAAAGCCTCTTATTTTTCACATTTAGATGCGTTTTCTGGATTCTATAACATAAAATTAACTAAAGAAAGTAGTGATCTATGTACATTTCAAACTCCATTTGGCAGATACAAATTTTTAAGATTACCTTTTGGAATAAACACGGCTACAGAAATTTTCTATAAAACCATGATAGATCTTTTCGGAGACATAGAAGGTATAATAATTTGGTGTGATGACATTTTAATATACGGTGAAACAATTGAAATACACAATAAAAGGTTAGAAATGTTTTTGGACAGGGCTAGGCAAGTATTTTAAAATTAAATAAAGCCAAGTGCAAGTTTCTTCTAGAAGAAATAGCATATTTGGGCTATATTTTCAGTAAAGAAGGTGTAAAAATCGATCCAGAAAAAGTTAAAGCGATAAAAAACATGCCCATACCTAAAAATATTAAGGATTTGCAGAGATTTTTAGGCATGATAAATTTTTTAGCACCGTTTATAGAAAATCTAGCAGAAAAAACTAATACCCTAAGAAATTTGTTAAAAAAAGATATGTTATGGTTATGGGATGAAAATTGTCAAAAGTGCTTTGATTTATTAAAAGAAGTCATATCTAAAGCACCTGTGTTAACTAATTATAATTGCAACTTACCTGTGATTTTGTCGGTAGATTCATCAAAGAATGCACTGGAAGCGGTCTTGATGCAAGACAAACGACCCATTGCATATAGTTCAAGAACACTTACCCCTCTCAACAAAACTACGCCCAGATTGAAAAAGAATTGTTTGCCATACAGTTTGGATGTAATAAATTTCACCAATATATTTATGGCAGTAAAACAACTGTTCATACTGATCACAAACCTTTAATTCACCTTTTTAAAAAACCTCTTCATGAAGTACCTGCTAGGCTACAAAGAATGATGTTATCGTTGCAGGGTTATGACCTAGAAGTAGTTTATGTACCTGGTAAATATATGTATATAGCAGATACTTTGTCAAGAGCCTCACTTAGTGATACATACATACCTCAGTATGAGCAAGACTTACAGTATCATGTTAATTCAGTATTCTCTAATCTCTCAGTAAGTAAACTTTATTTAAAATTTATATTATTAGAAAGCAAAAATGATGAATCTTTAAATCTGCTCAAGTCTTATATTCAGAATGGTTGGCCAAGAAGCAAAAATAAAGTAAGCTCTCTTGTGAAACCATATTGGAACATTCAAAATGAAGTACATATAATGGAATGACTTAATATTTAAAGGCAATAGGCTTATTGTTCCAAAGTCCTTGCAAAGACAGATTTTAGATAAAATACATTGTGGTCATTTAGGTATTAATAAGACACTAAACATCGCTAGAGAAACAGTTTATTGGCCAAATATAAACGCGGATATTAAGAACTTAATTGATCAATGTTCCGTCTGTGCTAATTACAGATCAAATCCACCCCGTGAACCGTTGAAATGCCATGAGATATCTTATCTTCCATGGGAGAAGGTAGGTATAGATTTATTATATTTTGATGGAGAAAAATTTCCTTGTCTGCATGGATTATTATTCCAAGTACATAGAGTTAGCTTCTTTGCATAAGAATTACACTGTCGATAATGTTGTTAAAAGTCTAAAATCGTTTTTCGGTCGACATGGTATACCCAAGGCATTGGTGTCTGACAATGGTCCACCATTTAACTCCTGCAAATTCAAGTCTTTTCTTGTTGATTGGGATGTAGAACACATAACCACTAGTCCGTACTGGTCGAGGTCTAATGGCCAAGCTGAAACCGGTGTTAAAATTGTCAAAAACATATTAAGAAAATGCAAAGAAGATGGCTCGGATATACATTTGGCGTTATTACACTATCGCAACGCTACGAAGGGAGATTTTCCCAGTCCGGCCGCATTATTAATGTCTAGAAATTTGCGAGTAAATTTACCAATTCTTAACAAAAAATTTTCGACATTTGAAAGATGTCATAGATATAGCAGAGACAAGATGTCTTTTTATTTTGACAGGAATGCGAAGCATACACCTTATGACTTTCAGCCGGGGAATGACATTTACTTCAAAAAAAAATCCTAAATTGTTCTGGTCTCCGGGAATAATTAAAGAGAAATTAGGATGTGGTAGATCGTATTATGTTGCGGATCCAAACGGTGTTGTGTATAGGAGGAATAGGGGACACATTAGACCTAGAAAAAAGAATTTAAAAGATATAAATCCTCCACCTTCTTTTTATGGCGATGGCAGCACAATCAATATGCCTCCCATGCAGGAGAGTATAGATCCCATGAGTTTTACACAACGCGGAAACGGTCCCGTTCAAAATTGCATTAACGATGAGAACTGTGTTCCTATGGAGAGTCTAGAAAATACCGGTTACGTAACCAGGTCTGGTAGAAGTGTAAAGCGTCCTAAATTGTACATGCATGAGAAATTTGAGTAGATTTTTAGTTTGCTTTTATACTCGAAAAGGGAGGTGTTACATATATCAACAGTAAGATGTAACTGTCAATGTCATTATTGACATTGACAGATGTCATAAGTAAAGCCTATCGAGTTTATTTTAGTTGGCCAAAAGGCTATACATAGTGTAGACGTATATATTGTGCTAAGCATATCTCATTACATATTGTAATACGTATTTGTGGTAAGCACCAATAAAGGAGAGTATAAGAATTGCTGCTGTATTATTATCGTCACCACACGAGCGCACGAAGGACTTACAATCAATAGGTCATAGACCAACACAATCAATAATTTATTTCACTATAATGGAGTTTTTACTCTTATTTTAGGTAGGTACCTAGGCGGTTATGTTTTCATAGTATATAATTGACGGTGTACAAATGCCTCCAACATACTAACCTGGCTCCTGTTACTCTTAAGTGTGGATAAACTTCAAGTAGTAACTGTTCAACAGATTCTTTATTAAGTCGAAATCTCCTTTGAAATTCTTACGAATCCAGCGTCGCTAAATAATTCATTTATCACGCCTATTATCTTCTTCTGAATCAGTCTCACTGGAGTCCGTGGTGATAATATCGAACACTTCCCTATCACTGTCTGAACTCGACATTTCTTCTATTTTCTTGCAGCTTGCAGTGAAAACAGTGAAATAGACACTAACCGACCGAAATTGACAGGTAACCGTATGGCATTACGAATAGTAATCTTGATAAACTACTGACGTTTAAAATATTTATAGGAACGGCCTAAACTGTCTTCTTCGTACATTACGCTTACCGTCCGTTACTAGTAACCCTCCCTTCCGTTAGTAGCAAGCCGACGGTAAGTTGCTTAACGAGACGTTTTTATAGGAACGGTTTAAGCTTACGCCTCGTATAATATTCCACCATTCGTAACTAGAACGGATCGTTTTTCAAATATAGGAACCGGGCATTAGGCCGTTCCTATAAATATTTTAGTTTGTCAAGATTACTATTCGTAATGCCATGACGGTTACCTGTCAATGTCGGTCGGTTATTGTCTATTTCACTGTTTTCGCTGCAAGCTGCAAGAAATTTGAAGAAATGTCGAGTTTAGACAGTGATAGGGAAGTGTGTAGATATTATCACCACAGACTCCAGTGAGACTGATTCAGAAGAAGATAATAGGCGTGATAGACTATATTAAGAAAGAGTGAATTATTTAACGACGCTGGATTCGTATGAATTTAAAGAAGATTTCGACTTGATAAAGAATCTGTTGAACAGTTACTACTTGAAGTTTATCCACACTTAAGAGTAACAGGAGGAAGGTTAGTATGTTGGAGGCATTTGTACACCGTCAAAATATATACTATAAAAACATAACCTCATACCTACCTAAAATAAGAGTAAAAACTCCATTATAGTGAAATAAATTATTGATGTTATTTCAGAAATCATGGGATATCTCCACTACATAAGGTATTGTTGACATTAAGGTTCTATGCTTTAATAACAATGTTGCTACATCGGGAGAAGAACCAACTTCGCCTTAAGGGTCGAACGTTTGGAATCTCGTCATAAATTGAACTTTAGTTCTTTGTGGTGAGAGTTCAAACCCATCACTTACCGACCTTCGAGAAGGAGGAGTTCTGGTCGATTGGAGTCGTCTACAGAAGATTTAGAGGACGACTCCCGAACACTTCGCGCCCCATGTCGCAGACAATACGTGTTTAATGTTAATGTTAGTTTATTATATATTATGTATGTTAGTCTATAAGGTATAATATGGGCCTATGCAGCCTGAAATAAAAGGTATTTAATTTAATTTAATTTAATAAAAAAATAGTTTCAAATTGTTCACTCTGATATTCGCAGCTCTTTTACGAGCAGCCTTTTTCAAATTGTCCTATTTCAATTTGAGTTGCTCTCGCATTTTGAATTAAATGTGTTGGTCAAAGTAGCCCAACATTCCTCTTTAAGTTTGTTTGTGGCCGCATTGGTCTTTTTGTTGTAAGTATTGGGTTGCTTTGTATGAAATCCACAAGCAGGGCAACCTCATCCTTGCTCATAGGCTTCTTTGTTTTCTGTAATAGAAATATACTTGAAGTAACTCTTCAAAAACGTTGCAATATTTTAAGCGGAAAACATGTAGGTACAGTTTATTACAAAAATATCAAATTATATATGTTATCTGTACTCACCGGCGTAATATCCATTTCAAAAGTTGTACGTAAAACACGACTTGAAACTTTATTATACTTTCTTCTGTAAAAGTCGTAATAACAGAGATTATATACGTACTTTTATTTTGCAAAGATGATGGAAGTCATCAGTCAAACAAAACAAAAGGGCGCTTATGTTCCTTTCCCGTTCTTGTTATGTGTATGCATTCTACTGTATTTGGTAAGAAAAAGATAAAATAATACGCAGATACCTGCGATTGTACGATAATAATGATATTATTAAGATAAAAAAATTAATTACTATCAATCATAATATGTGAATTCTTTAAAAAATATATTTATTGTCTTGAATTTTGTGCCATTTTCGGTTTCAAATTTGCGTATAACGAAACGCACAACTAAGAGTGAAGAGGGCTCGGTATTTGAACGACCGACGGACGCTCGTCGATAGCAGGTATAGACAGTTAATTGTGGAACAGTATTTACGAATCGTAGTCGGTTGTGGAAAAACGGATAGTAGCTTTTATACCATGAAGATCCGTTAATTATAGGAACCGGGAATTTGTAAATTAATTGTGTTTTATCTAGCTATTGGCATATAATAACCATAAAGTGCCAGTATAATACTACAAAATAGCGTTCCTACTTATATTAATTATTGAAAAATGATACGTACAGGTAGGAACAAAACTTGTAGAAATTTTTACAGTAAAAATTATAAACAAAACATTGAATTAATAAAACATAAAAATACGCTATATACAAAACCTTTGGATATTGTAGAATTATTTAATAATTATTACATTGACATACAAAATCGAATAAAAGAAAATAATAATAATTTAAATAATAAAAACTATAAACATTCAAAGTATAATAATGACGTTCCTAAAAATAACCAACTTAACACTATATATCTATCTCCACTAGTACCTAATGACAATGACAAAAAAATAAATTCCTTAAATAATACACAAGCAAGCGGATATGATGACATTAACACAAAAAGTTTAAAACTGTCTGCAAGATATATATGTGCACCAATATCCCACATTATATACCTGTCGTTTGAACAAGGATATTTCCCAAGTCAAATGAAACAGTCAATTGTAAAACCCATTTATAAAAAAGGAGATATAATAGCTCCCCCACCGATTTCGGTGACGGTGGCCTGTTTCATTGAAACCAGGCCAGCTACGCAGGAGTTATGTTATAGTGCCCAAGTGTGTGCGCAGTACACAAGAGCACTCTCTCCTCCTTTTACTCTCATAACCCAGTGGGACGGATAACCGACACGACTGGCGAGAGATTAGGCGCAGGTCCGACTTTTTACATGCCCATCCGACGCATGGATCATTTTTCTTGTCAGACAATCAGGTGATCAGCCTGAATTGTCCTAACCAAACTTGGAAACAACATTTTTTTTTTTTTTTGTTCCAATGCGGGAATCGAACCCACGACCTCCGAGTCGAGAGCCAAGCTCTAACCACTAGACCACGGAGGCAAAAAAGGAGATATAACAGATATGTCAAACTATCGGCCGATTACGCTGATACCTGTGATTTCTAAAATAGTTGAGAGGGCTATGCAAATTAAATTAGCGTCGTATTTAAATCATAAAAATATATTAAATAAACAACAATTCGGTTTTACCAAAGGTAGTTCAACAGCCCTGGCATGCTTTTTTCTTGTTTTACAAGTAACAGAAACACTTAACAAAAATGAAAATATAGCAGCCGCCTTTTTAGATATGAGCAAAGCCTTTGATCTTGTCAACCATGATCTACTCTTAAAAAAAATACAGGAATACGGGATTAGAGGCAACGCGCTTAACTGGTTTCAGTCATATCTGGAAAATAGGTCACAATGTACAAAAGTCACTAATATCGTCAAACATTACGCAATCAGACATCGATCTAGTTATAAAATAAATAAAAATGGCGTCCCTCAAGGCAGTATTCTAGGTCCAACACTTTTCCTTCTATACGTAAATGATTTGCCTAATGCCACTAAACACGACTGCTATATGTTTGCTGATGACACAACCTTGTTAATTAAATCTAACAAAATCAAAATTGATGCTGAAATACAATGTGAAGTTAACAATATTACAAAATGGCTTAATATAAACTATTTACATATTAATATTAATAAAACTAATATAATTAAATTTGACAATTTAACTAATACTTATGACATAAACTTAAATAACGGTAAAAACTCAATTAAAAGCGTGACCTCAGTATCATTCTTGGGTATTATACTGGACAAAAAGTTAAAATGGAAAGAACATATCACAAAAGTATGTAATAATTTAAACAGTTACGTCTTGGCCCTAAGGAGTATAAGGAATAGAAAAAATAAAGACGCAGCTCTTACATCATACTACGGATATGTATCGTCTATCCTTAGATACGGACTTGTTATATGGGGGAACTCACCGGAAATAAACAACGCTTTTCTCATACAAAAAAAATGTATACGGGCGTTAGCAAACGCGGAATACCTAGCTCCCTGTAAGCCGCTATTTAAGAAATCCTTCCATTAGCGTGTCAGTATATATTTGAGACATGTATATTTGTGAAAAACCATAGCCGTCTGTTTAAGACACATACGACTACAACTAGGTATGAAAGCAGGGATAGCAATAAGCTTTGTGTGCTTCGTCAGAAAAATCAAATATACAGCGATAACAGCTATTGTATGTCGATAAAAATTTTCAACACGTTGCCTAAAGACATTAGAGATATCTCTGTATTTATCAAGTTTAAAAGAATATTATTAAAGTGGTTGCTGGACAAATGTTTTTATAGTAATAAGGAATATTTTGAATATTTAAATAATGTAAAAAAAATTGACATTAAATAATTACAAATAAAAATATAAAAAATGTACCTATGTATTAAATTGAATAATTGAATTGTATTAGTTGACATTACCATAATAATTGTGCTTATTGTTTTAATTAATAATTAATTTATTTTGATGTGACCTTTAAATGCCTATTATCAATATAAGTTACTCTGAATTCTAATATGTTTTTGTCTTTTAAATGATTTAAAATAATTTATATATTATGCATTAAAAAACTCAATAATCTGAATATTATTATTATTATTATTATTATTATTATTATTATTATTATTATTATTATTATTATTATTATTATTATTATTATTATTATTATTATTATTATTATTATTATTATTATTATTATTATTATTATTATTATTATTATTATTATTATTATTATTATTTTTTTTTTTTTACATATATTTGTCTCAGCTTAACCGGTAGAATGAAGCAGGTACGGGCGATTGCCAAGTATCCTGTTCATGTAGCGTGAAAGAAGTTTAATTGGTGTGAGTTGTAGGGAAGGATGAAGATGAATTAAGGAAGCGGCGGACTATAGAGCAGGTATCTATAACGATTGACTTTTGTAACTGTATATATGTGTTTTTGTGAAGGTTAAGGGATTTAAGTGCAACGACAAGCGTTTTTGGAATAACGCCCGTTGAGGAGATGACTATCGGGAATATTTTTACTGTGTTTTGATGCCACATTTGTTTGATCTCATCTGTAAGCGGTATGTATTTTTGGATTTTTTCTGTGTGTTTTTGTTTCAGGTTGTTGGTGTTTGGAACGGCGATGTCTATAAGGTAAGTGGTTTTTTCAGATATAAGCCTAAAGAAGTAAATATAACTCGTCTACAAAACGATTTATCATCGTATTATGCCTAATTTTAGTAAAATAACCAAAGTAAAAATGGCATACAAATGCATTCAAACCGCCTCCTGCCGGCCGCGGCCATTTTGAACTCTATTTGTACTGAACTAAGGGCGAAGTTTGCCTGTGAGAATTGTTTCGTACGTTTTCAATAGGGATAGGCGTAGAATCGATAGATATCGATAATTTTTTTATAATGTCGTAAGTGATGGTGGCCTCACGTAATGAATTTACATTTACTTCTACGTTATTATTTTGATATTTATTGTTACGTTTATTGATTTTTCTTATTTGTTTTATATAGCATGTCAACCTGGCGCGTCGGTGAGGATCCACCTGCAGGATACCTATCGATCCTGTATGGAGAGGATCCTGAAGGTGGATCCGATATAAGTGATTTTTTGGATACGGACCTGGAAGACGAGGTTAGTAACCCAGTTTTTGTTATGTGGTTATAAATATTTATAAAACTCATGGGTTGCAGTGTATTTATGCTTCTTATTTTGGCCTAGGATGAAGACGTGGAGGCTCCTCCGTACTCGCCTGTCACGTCCCCGGAGCGCCGCGGGAGGCTGTCTCGAATGGTATGCATTGGTTATTTTGTTACGTTTACGATGTGTGTGTCTGTCTGTATGTGTGTGTGTGTGTGTGTGTGTGTGTGTGTGTGTGTGTGTGTGTGTCTGTCTGTCTGTCTGTCTGTCTGTCTGTGGCATCGTAGCTCCCAGACGGATGGACCGATTTTGATTTAGTTTTTTTTGTTTAAAAGGTGGTGGGAGTGTTCTTAGCTATGTTTGATAACAATTGGTCCAATATGGCCGCCGCCACAAAATGGCGGATTACATATTTTTTCTTATAATTTTTTAATGTTTTATAATATGGGTATCAAATGAAAGATCTTGGCTAGTAGAATACTATAAACTATGATAAATTTCAAATCCAAGATGGCCGCCACCACAAAATACCGATTTTTTTCACAACTCCCTCAAAATGGATATCAAATGAAAGGGCTTGATTAGTAGAATACCATACATGATGACAAATTTCAAATCCAAGATGGCCGCCACTATAAAATACCGATTTATATAAATTATTGTCGGGGGCTTTTTAAATTTTTAATTTATAGTTATTTAATTTTTTTTTAGGATGACCCAGTGACGCCTCCAGAAAGAGAGTTCCGCCGGTCACGATCGCCTTTGTCGCTGTCAGCAGAACCGTAAGTTTGCTGTTGTATGTTGTTCACGAATTAATTTTTGCCTGTGTATAAATCAATTCTATTTTTTTTTTTGCTTTCATAGGGCCACTATCACGGTGCCTGAAGGTGGCCTGGTTTTGCTGTTCGACGAGACTGGTGCGCCGCTGGAGGAACAGACGACGGGTGAGGAGTTTCTTGCCCCGGATACCCACCCATTGTATGTATCGACTGGAGAGCGTGAAAGAGATGAACGAAATGGGATAGCATGCAATAGAAGAGGAACGAGTGGGAGAAGGGGTGGCCGAAGGGGAGTCAGGGGTGTGCGAGGACAGAGTGCACGTAGGGGTAGGTATCCGAACCGGGGCCGTAGAGGAGGACGGCAGTGGGAGTTGGGACAGCCACTCCACGAAATATGGATGAATGATGCCGACGTTCCTCCTGAATTGTTGAGTTTGGCGATGGATGTAGTGAGGAGACGACAGAGGAGATTGCAAGGTGATGCCGTGGTTGACAGTACTGAACGAGGAAGGGTTATTAGTGAGAGTGAAGATGAGGATGAATTTGTCGACGCCAGTGATGGAGCTGATGCTCCCAATAGACTGGAACGCCAGAACATTGACTTTGAATGGTATCCTATGGATACCTTTCAAGGTCAAGAAGAAAATTTTCAGCCAGAGCGTACGGGTTCGGTTCGGTTTTTCGATTCAGCCTATGACGCTTTTCGTTCCTATTGGAGCGATGAGGTCTTAGGTTTAGTAGTGGCCGAAACGAACCTATATGCTTCGAAAATTTCTGCTGCCGCATTCCAGGCTGAATGGTACCCCACAAATTTGCACGAAATTTTATGCCTCTTTTCGTTCTGGATGATGTTGGGGATCATCAGAATGCCAACTGTTACAAGTTGTTTTTCTGTCGATCCTCTCTTGAAAACGGAAGTTTTCAGACGCATCTTCACACGAAAAAGGTATGAAATGTTAAATAGAGCGTTACATTTTGTAGATTTCGACCCCGTTATGGATAACGAAAATCCCTCCAACACTGGCGCCAGAAGCTTTGACCGATTACACCGTTTGAGACCAATATTAGCACATTTAAATTCAGCTTTTCAAGCAAATTATATTTTAAGTAAAGACATTTGTATAGATGAAAGCCTTACACTTTGGAAAGGCAGATTGAGTTTTAAACAGTATATTCGGAACAAAGCCTCTAAGTTTGGGATCAAAACATTCGAGCTTTGTGAGAGCACCACCGGTTACCTGTGGTCGTTCATTGTTTACACCGGTAAACAATCTGCAACAGATCTGGAGCAGTCGCCCGGAGTGCTTAAAAGCACAGCTGTTGTACAAAAGCTCATTGGTCCCCTACTGAACAAAGGGTATAGATTGTTTATGGACAATTGGTATAATTCACCTCTATTAGCTAGATTTCTGAAACTCAATGGTACCGACTGCGTTGGTACTTTGAGACCTTCCCGTCGCGATGTTCCCATTGTAATAAATAAGGCTCCTCTTAATAAGGGAGAGTACATCGCCAGACATTCAGGCGATGTCACTGTTTTAGGATGGCAAGACAAGAAACGAATAACCATGATTTCCACTTGTCATGGTGCATCTACAGCCTTGCCTACAGTCTCTTCTAGACCATCATCTCGCAAAGTACCTTTTAAACCGCAAGTAGTGCTGGATTATAATAAATTTATGGGGGGTGTAGATCTGAAAGATCAGATGTTGGAGCCTTATTTATTAGAAAGGAAACGTTGCAAAAAATGGTACATTAAACTTTTTAAACGCCTTCTCAATGTATCCATTCTCAACTCTCGCATTCTTGTACAGTCATCTATTCAAAAAAAATGTGATCATTTAGCTTTCCGCCTTGAGCTTGTAGATACCATCCTTTCAAATCATCTATCACATTGTCCACAAAGTCGTAAATATACTGTATCTAGCAGTAGATCTACTCACCATCAACCTGGTAAAATTATCCTCTCTACACATTGGCCTGCCTCATTAGAATTGTTAGAGAGCGCCTCAGCGTGCAACCGGAAACTTAGGAAGCGTTGCTTTGTTTGCCTGCAAAATGGCAAAAAAAATATAAGAACCGCCTACTGTTGCGAATCCTGTCGCGTGCCATTGTGTATAGAGGATTGTTTTAAGGTTTATCATACATCACCATAATACCTTTCTTATCAATTATTCATAAACAACTACGGCGTGAAGAGAGTATTGTATGAAAACAGAGTGGGAGGTTAGAATGATTGTGTAATTTTTGTATATAGTTTAGATATGCTTTTACCGTTCTGAGACCGTTGTTTTGTGATTTGCATATTATGTATATGTGTCACTTTTTTACAAAATTTCCAATCTAAAGGCATCAGGCATTATATTTAGACAATGTGCGCGTGTATCATTGTCTTTGCAACATTCGAAAAAGATGCCACGGTTTTGCTGTAAGGGCATATCTAAGTATTTTTTACCGTAGTACATATCCCTTTAACTTTTGAAACTTTACGTCGTTTTCGATTAACAACTTCGACTTTTATTTTAACCACAGTATATCGTAAACTATATCATTCCTGCTGTGACTTGCATACATTATTGTGTACATAAAATAACAAAGATGGCCTACAGTCACTTCTCATGGCTCTAAAACACACTTCGGCCATTACGACGAGGTTTGAAATTTGACCCTTGTCTTGAATAATTATTTGTGCAATATGGCCGCCACAGTTGAAGGGATATGTCGATAATTCAAATTCAAATTATTATGCACGCAATAATATACAATAGTATAAACTAGTCGTCTATGTCGTCTAAAATCCCATGCTAAGTAAAAACTTGTGTTATGGCTCATCATAATCATAATCAGACAATGGATGCACGCCGAACAATTTTATCCTAATATATACATAATATAATGAAAATTGAATGTTTTTTTCAATTATAAATAAACATTTTGTTTATAATTTGTGTTGGAAATAAATATATTGTTGTAGAAAATGAAAATTGAATGTTTTTTGTTCTATCATAAATGAATATTTTGTTTATAATTTGTGTTGTAAATAAATATATTGTTGTATAAAATTGTATTTTTGTTAATAAATATAATGTTGTAATAAATAATAAATATAAATAAAAATTAAATGTTTTTTTCTATTATAAATAGATATTATGTTTATAATTTGTGTTGTAAATAAATATATTGTTGTATAAAATGAAATTTGTTTTTTCCTTCTATTACAAATAAATATTTTGTTTATAATTTATGTTGTGAATAAATATTTTGTTTTATAAAATTGTATTTTTATTCAATACCTATACTAAATTATGCAAAACATGTAATGCCTGCTCCACACTCTCGCGAGATACTTATATATAATCGTCCATAGATATTATTATATTATTATTATTATTCGTGAGAATCTTCAAGAGATTTTTAAGACATTTTGAAGATTCTCACGAATATCTATGGAGCGGGCATAAAACTATCGATAAAATCAAATCGAAGTGAAGGACATCCCTAGTACTTAGACATTCGTCGTAGTGTCGCAACTCAAGTACTTTTTTTGTAAGCATCTCAAGTTCTTTCTTCGAATTATTTACATAATTAGAAAGAATAGGTCCTTGTTCTTTAGATAATAATAAATTATTTGTTTATTTCTTGTAAAACAGCCAGCAACATAAGTTTCAAAGTATAAACGCGTGAAACTAATATCAAATCAGACTATGAACTATATTTTGATGGATTGATAGATAGAATGTTTATCAGTTATTACAATGTTTTTTACACAACCAAAAAATATGGTTTGGTTGTAAAGTTATTACATAATTTGTACCACGAAGAATTTTACGCGCCATCTTAGCTTAGGCGACGTGCTGCCATTATAATGCTCATGGACAACTGTCAACGATTCACGGGTTAATTGTGAGGGTTATGTCTGGTCTATTGCTTAGGATGGTACGGTCTGTGACGATATCGCGATCCCAGTAGAGTTTTACGGAGTCATTTTCTAGAACGTTAGATGGTTTGTATTTGTAGTACGGTGTATGTGTATCTATAAGGTTAAACTTGATTGCTATTAATTGATGTATATGTTTGGCTACGTTATCGTGACGGTGAGTATATTCTTTATTTGCTAGTGCACTGCATCCTCCGGTAATATGGTCTATTGTCTCAGTGGTTTGGTGGCATAATCTACACTTATCAGTTTCTATGGCTTCTTTGAGGATAAATTTTGAGTAATTGCGAGTTTTGATAATTTGGTCCTGTATAGCTATTAAGAACCCTTCTGTTTCACTATAAATGTTGCCCTTAGTTAACCAACTGAATGACGCGGCTTGATCGATATGGTCCTGACTTAACTGGTACGGAAATTTACCATGTAGAGCCTTACTTTTCCATTTTTCTATTTTGTTTTCATCATTAATTATTTTATTTTTAGGGTTAAATTTGTCATTATTTAACTGTAGCGGTGTTCCAGAATGAGGTAAATTTACAATGGCTTTATGAAGTGGGCTTGTGTTAGCTTTTGTCTTGAAATAATTTCGGAGGTTATCTATTTGGGTGTAATGTAGATTTTTTATGTCTATAAAACCACGCCCTCCCTGCTTCCTCTTTATTGTAAATCTTTCAACTGCTGAATGGATGTGGTGAATATTGTGTTTGTAACAAGCGGTTCTGGTTGCGGTGTTGAGGGTTTCCAAATCAGTGTCAGACCACCTGATAATTCCAAATGAATACGTTAATATAGGGATTGCATAGGTATTTACAGCTTTAATTTTGTTTCGGCCTGACAATTGCGTTTTTAAAATTTTATTTAGTCTCTGTTTGTATTTATTTTTTAATGTATTTTTTATTTCTTTATGATCTATAGCTGTATTTTGTATATAACCTAGGTACTTATATGTGTCTTTCGCTTGCATGCTGTCTATTGTTCCTTCTTGTAGTTCTAAGTTGAGTGGTTCTGTATGTGTATGTTTGCCCTTAAGAATGCAATTAATTTTACATTTATCAGTTCCGAATGTCATGTAAATATCAGCGCTAAATTTTTCCGTTAATTTTAATAGTTGTTCCAGTTGTTGTCTGTCAGGTGCGAAGAGTTTTATGTCGTCCATGTAAAGAAGGTGAGTGATTTTGATGTTATTGACTTTATCTATAATATATCCTAAGTTTGACCTATTAAGAGTTTTAGATAGAGGGTTTAAAGCTAAGCAAAACCATAAAGGGCTAAGTGAGTCGCCTTGGAAAATGCCACGCTTAATTTTGATTGGTGAGGTACTGACGGTGGTACTGACTGTTCTTAGATTGAGTTTAGTAGACCAGTTATGCATTATATATTGTAGAAAGTGAATTAAAGTATTATGAATCTTATATATTTTTAGTACATGTATCAACCAAGAATGCGGGACACTATCAAAGGCTTTTTGGTAATCTATGTATGCGTAATAAAGGTTCTTATGATCTTTTTTAGTTTGATTATGTATTTGGGCGTCGATGATAAGTTGTTCTTTACAGCCCATTGATCCTTTAGAGCAGCCTTTTTGTTCTTCAGGGATTATTTTACTATCAGTAATGTGAGTATTTAGTTTTTGTGTGATTATTGACGTAAGTAGTTTGTAAAGAGTTGGAAGGCAGGTGATTGGGCGGTATTTAGTCGGATTTTTAGTATCGTTTTTATCTTTAGGATTTAGATATGTTATTCCTTGCATCATAAATAGCGGCACTAATTTAGGATCCTTAAGGGCTGAATTTAATGCTTTGGTGATGTAGTGATGTGTTGAAGTAAAATATTTTATCCAATAATTTTGAATTTTATCTGGCCCTGGTGCCTTCCAGTTCAAAGTCTTCTTTATGGCGTATGTGACATCGTTATCATCTATTATAACTTCAGGCATTGGATTAATATTGTGACATTCACTTATTTCGGTATCAAGCCATGAAGCGTGTACGTTGTGATGGACTGGTTTGGACCATAGGTTTTCCCAATAGTCCTTAATTGTATCTGTACTAGGCGGTTGTATGATTTTAATATTTTCGGAGTTTAAATTTTGATAAAAGAGCTTTTGATTGTTAGTAAAAAATAAATTATCCGTTCTTCTAGAGTTACTGATTTTAAGTCGGCGGAGTCTTTTTGATTGTGCTTGTAGTTTTTGTTTCAGAGTATCTAATAATTCTACTATTTGATTTTCAGTGAGATTGGTGGGGTTTAATTTTCGTTGTTTTGTGTGGCTAAGATTTCCTTTAAGGTACTGTGTAAGTTGTCCAATTTCTTTTCGTAGTTTCTTGACTCTATTTTCAATTCGTAGTTGCCATTTTGGCATTTTCGGGTCTCCTGTTTTATTTGATATATCTTTTTCAGGGGGATTATTTAGTTTAGTGTGTAGAGTTGTAGTTGATATTGCAGCGCAATAAATAGCACTGTGGATTTCTGTTAAATCTGGCGTTTCTTTCGCTTCTAGATGTTCTCCTATTAACTTGTTAAGTGAATTTACCGTCTTTATTATGTTGCGTGTAATCTGGAGTTTTGGTATTACCGGTCTAAGTGTTGGATCTGTATCGGCGTATTTGATTAACATTTCTGTAAATACTTGTCTAATTTTGTGATTCTGTGTTTGATCGGCATCAGTTGTGAGTATTTCAGCGTTGTTTGTCTCTGGTGCTATTAGATTTTCTACAGTTTCAGAAGAGTTTGATAGAGTTATGGGTTGATTATTATTTGTGGGTTGAATTGTAGAATGTTGTAGATTCGGGTCGTTCGTTGCATTATGTGGGATGGTAAGAATATCGCAGGGGCTAAGCTGTGTGTCTATGCTACATATTGTATTGTGCTGGTCGTTGGAATAATCGAACGTATGCGCTACTGTATTTTTTATCTTGTCTCTTTCATGACTTGGTATTCTGTTATTGCGATGTATAACACGGATTTGATCTGCTAATCGTTGCTCAGATATGTGGCTTAGTTCAGGGTAGGACTCTGTGAATTTTTTATGGAGTGATGGTCTGAATGCTGTGAGGTTAGATTCGCATGATGTTATAATGTAGTAGCAACGGAGAAGTTCTCTGTTTATTTGATCAGTCCATTTCATCCGTTGTCTACTTTTTCCAGAGAGAGTGGTTGGAGGAAGCATTTCCTGCAAAACACTTCTTACTGGAGTGTTTGTGAGATGAGGCTGCGTATGAGTATTATGATCTACGATATTCGGATTAATGTATTCAGAATTTCTCGTAGACGGACTCGTGTCAGGAATGGGCACCGGATTAGTAGCTATTGCTTCCTGTGTAACATCGTCTGACAATGGTGATAATGTGGTGGATCGTGATGAGAATGAGTTATTGAGGATGAATGACTGCGGTGAAGAGTGAAGCGATGGAAATAAGCTGACGGATGAGGTAGGTGATGAAGGATATGAGTATGTGTTGCTTATTGTTTGGATATTAGTATTCTCTGCAGCAGTACTAGACTGGGCAGTAGGATGCGATACGGTGCCCCCCCCAGAATACGAGGGACAGCCCGGGCCCGAAAGCCCGGGGCGGGATTCTCCATTGCTTTTCGCGCCGGTACCCGCCTGGGGTAGTATATTTCTATTACGTAGTCGCATTTTTCTTTTAATATATTAGAACAAAAATAGGAAGAGTTAACGAAAAAGGAAAATAGGAAGAGAAGAAATAAAGGTGGTGAAAATTAGACAAACCAAAACCAATCCAAACCAAAAAAAGATGCAAAAACAAGGGGTGATTAATAAAAAGGTGAAAGAAAGTAAGAAAGAGCCGATGATCAGCCACGTGAGTACCTCACCCCGAAGAGAGTGGGGTGGCGCACCCAAGTGTTGCCCGGGGACACCAACTAGGAGGGACCGGCTTCACCCCCTGTTTTATTATTATTATTATTATTATTATTATTTATTATTATTATTATTATTATTATTATTATTATTATTATTATTATTATTATTATTATTATTATTATTATTATTATTATTATTATTATTATTATTATTATTATTATTATTATTATTATTATTATTATTATTATTATTATTATTATTATTATTATTATCATTATCATTATTATTATTATTATTATTATTATTATTATTATTATTATTATTATTGTAAGTCAGTCAAAGTCAAAATTTTTTATTCAAAATAGGTATTTTCATACACTTTCTGAACGTCGATCTACATGATGCCTACCACCGGTTCGGAAACTAGCCCGGCGAGAAGAACCGGCGTAATAAATCCAAGATCCCAAACTTTTCCAGCAGGGTAGGGCAGTGCTGCTAATACAGTCATACCTGGTATCTCAAGTCAGCATCCAGGTACTGTAGAGTTTGTCGCATATAGTCCAAGCTCCCAAACTTTTCCAACAGGGTAGGCAGTGCTGTTTTTACAGTCATAACTGGTCTCTCAAGTCAGCATCCAGGTGCTGTAGAGTCTGCCGCGTGTAGTCCAAGCTCCCAACCTTTTCCAAAAGGGAAAGGCAGTGCTGCTTAATTTTGATATCGGTGGTGCGCTGCACTAAAATACCTGATTAGTTTTAAGGATTTATTTGATGTAAAAGGATAATATATTTTCAAAAACAAGTATTAGTAAGATGTTTGGTAAATACGATGCCACGAAGAGCGTGACGCATTTCTGAGAGTTAAAATGTCAAGTTACACAGCGCATGTACTATGTAATATGACTGATGTCATATGAAAGTTATATATAACCAAAATTGAACTTTATTTACTACACAAAAAGTTGTGTAGTAAATAAAGTTCAATTTTGGTTAGCTATCTTAAAAAAGCAGCGCCGCGTCAAGTATCGTTCCGTTTCGGTGTGAATTGACCCTTAAGAGAAGCGTCACATTGTGACAACCAAGTGTAATAATTTTATACGCTAGGTATAGTACCGTCAACCAAAAAAGTGAAGACAGATCTTTATCAAACAAAAACCGGTTTGAGTGTATGTAGTGCGCGTGTAGTTAGACAATACCTACATACATAAAAAAACCACACACCGCGACAGCTCGCCTTAACTTGTATGGCGTAATTTCGTTACATGTGTGTGCGTGACACTGTGTAATTACATTTTCGTTTGGTTTGAGATAATTGGATTAAAATTCCGCGGCCTCATATAGACATAATTAAAAAAAATATTTCTTTCTGCCTTCATTATAATCAATAACTCTTTAGTTTTCACTGTGTGAAAATTTATTTTAGTGTTACTTTTGGTTAACGGTAAATTAACGGTTTGGTTAATGGTTAACTCTGTTTTTGCGAAACTACTAAACTCGCATCGTTTTCTACTAAAAACGACCGAAAGGGTATCGAAAACTATAAATAGCTACTAATCTTAGGAATCCCTAAAAACACCCAAAAACCACTGCATTTTCAGTTTTTATACTATATTGAAAATATGATAATTTTACCTTTAAATAAAAAAATGTACTAGGAAACATTACATGTATAGAAATTAAATGGCTAGTTTATGGTAAGCGACTTACGGACGCGTGCTACTATGTGCTTTTATGATAAGGTGTCACATAGGTAATAGCACATAGCAGCAGGCCATTTTGCATATTATGATTACTGTCTGGCTATTTTCTACAAAACCACTAACAACAACTAAATTCCTACTACAGATGAAGTAAAATACTAAATTTAGTAGTAATACTTTGTAAAACAATTAAGTTGGCAACATTAATTCAGACCTGAACGGATGGACTAAACGGTAATAGAATTCGAGTGTAAAATAAAACCGGCCAAGTGCGAGTCGGCAAGAAGGGTTCCGTACAAAACGCAAATAATCACGTTTATTGTATGGGAGCCGCAAATTTTAATTTTATTCTGTTTTTAGTATCTGTTGTTATAACAGCAATAGAAATGCCTACATCATTTGTGAAAATTTCAACTGTCGAGCTATCACGGCACAAGAAGGTTAAGATACAGCCTGGTAACAGACGGACGAACAGCAAAGTCACAGTAACAGGGTCCCGTTTTTACCTTTTAGGAAACCCTAAAATGGCTAGGTGGTCTAAAGAATATTTATTAGAGTTCATTGAAGTATTTAAAACTTTGGAGCCACTATGGTTGACAAAATCTGAAGACTATTACTATAAAACAAAGAGAAATAATTTCTATAACATATTAATGGAAAAATGTATGACACAATAATTCGGTTTCATCGATAGCGTGACTACAATTGCAGCAAAATACAATTAATAAATAAAATAATAGCCTAACCTAATCAAGAGAATGTCACGACACGTCTAAGGAGGGTTCCGTAACTATCAATGCGCAATAGGTTTTCTTTGAATTACTTCAAAAGTTATTGTCATAAATTATTACAGAAGCTAGGAGAGCGGACAGACAGACAGACAGACAGACGGACGGACGGACAGAGCTAAACTATAAGGGTTCCTTAAGTATTACGGAACCCTAAAAACAAGACCGAAGCTCGCATCAAACCAGATGAGATTTTCCGCGTATGTGCTCGAATCCGTTCACGAACGAAGCTTAGAATAAAACGCCTAGAAACCGGATACGCGCTTGAAAAGGGAAGCAAGCCATATCGGCTCGTTATAAGGTGTCACAATGCATCGGAAAATAATAAAAAAGCTTCGGACATAACATTTCATATTACGTAAGTGCTATAACTTGACTTGTATTAAGTAAAATATTTAAAACATTTTAAAATAAAATCATATTAAGTCGCCATCTTGCTGACCTTTTGTGAATTGAATTGTGAAAATGTTACTAGTAATAAGAAATTTATTTCAAAATTTTCATGGCTAACTAATAGTTGCAACTAAGAGAAAGTTTTTTATGAGTTTTCTGATTTTTTTAACTATCAATTTAAAGTATTGCCAGTATTAATATTATAATCTTTAATATAATCCTTTATACCAGTTTAATATAAATAATGCTTACAAATCATGTTAAGATGGCTTAAAATGAAGTATAAGTTATATTTTTACATGTTGGATGGATGGAACAAAAAGTTTTCGGTGTTCCTGGGTCATAGACGCGTATTAAATATATCTAATACTTATTGGGTATATTAATTGAAGTTATTTACAGAATGGATAACTAACAATAATTTAAAAACATTTATATATAAAAATTTGAATAAAAGTAACATAATACAATTTTTCCAAAAACTATCGCCGATGACATTAAACATAAATTATAATAATATTGACATCAAAGAAGTGACGAATACAAAATTTTTATGATTAGTTATTGACAGTAAAATCAAATGGAAAGCACAAAATAGACCAATTATGCAAGAAAATTAAAAGAAATTGATGCATTGATGCACGTATCCTGGTTTAGCTGAGTCAAATTTACGGTACAGAATTATAATACATACTAGGGCAGCTCCACACATCGCGTAGTATTTAACTTGTGCATAGTACAAAACATAGGCTTCTAAAAAACAGTTTTTTGAGACGAATGAATACATTTTAGTACAGCAAAAAAATATGTGTTCATTTTGATCATATTTGTAACCTTTGTTTTCAAAATACGTTTTCTGTAAATGTTCTTGATACAAAATAAAAATAATAAAGTTATAACCATTAAAATGGATATTCTAACAGTTTTGACTGTATTATTTATGGAAAAATATGAGAAAATTAATTACAGGTACGTAATACATAATAAAAGTTTTGTCGTTTTTATTTATCAATTGGAATAAGATATTTTTGTTAGGATTAATTTATTTCAATGATAAATAATTCGGACGAGTCGAATGTGACATCGCGAAATGGCGACCTGTCATTCCTTTTCTTTCATATATATATGGGATCCGACAGTACCGGCTTAAGCCTCTTGCTTCATGTCATTTATTCCACTCTCCGGCCATTAAAAAATATTTTGAATTTATTGTTGAAAGTCCGTTAAAAATTATTTTAACGCCGACTTGACATTTATTCCGATGACATAAGCATCTAAATTTGTCGTATTTTTTCTTTGGCTGTGTAATTTAGGTCATTATATTATATGAAATTGACGTTTGGTAAAGGAGGAACATAAAGTCGATTATTTTAAACATAATGTATTTATTTAATCAAAGTAGGTATATATCATTGCTATCTATGCACTCTTGCCATCTCATAGGTAGTTCATTGATTCCTTTACTAAAAAACCATTCGGACAGGAATCAATAAAATCTTTGAAGGCGCTTTGGACTGCCCCATCGGAGTTGAATTTTTTCCCGTGCAAGAAGTTATCCAAATTTCGAAAAAAATGGTAATCTGTTGGAGCACGGTCTGGGGAGTACGGTGGACGTCTTAGACATTTTAATTGAAGCTCCTCTAATTTGGAAGCCGTCTGTTGTGCAGTGTGTGGTCTAGCGTTGTCCTGAAGCAGCAGTGGCCTAGAGCGAATGACCAACTTCGGTTGTTTAGCAGCTAGCTTTTCCATGATGGTTTACAGTTGCTGGCAATAGACATCTGCCGTAATCGTCTGACCAGATTTAAGAAAGCTGTAGTGAACGACACCGGCACTAGTCCACCAAACGGTCACAAGTAACTTTTTTGAGTCAATTTTCGCTTGGGGCATGCTTTGGCTGGTTCGCCAGGGTTCAGCCATTAAGATGAGCATTTCTGATTATCGTACAGGATCCACTATTCGTCACAGGTAGTGATACGACTTAAAATCCCATCATTATTGTGCCGGTTGTCAGTTTGATGCGCTCAATTCATGAGGTACCCACCTTTCAAGCTTTTTCACCTTCCCAATTTGCTTCAAGTGGATTAAAAACAGTGTACAATTCATTTTTTTTGTCTCATTCCAAAACTTGTTAGAGTTTGAAGAATGACCAACCTCGGTTGTTTAGCAGCTAGCTGTTCCATCATGATTTGCAGTTGCTGGCAATAGACATCTGCCGTAATCGTCGTCAGATTTAAGAAAGCTGTAGTGAACGATACCGGCACTAGTCCACCAAACGCTCACAAGTAACTTTTTTAATCCATTTTCGCTTGGGGCAGGCTTTAGTTGGTTCAGCAACGGAAACATGTTAGCAGGCAGGTTTGCGCGCTGCTCGACAGGGGTCAAAATCAGTCTTTTTAAGGCATATTGTCAATCCTTTTACTCGAGCAGCTTGTGGGGTCGTCATAGTCGCTAGGCAGCCAGCGCTCTTCGTGTACAGAATAATGACGTATTCTGGGTGCTGCAGCGGCTACCTCGCTTCTGTAGTACTTCTCACAATGTTTTATGAAGCACGCACGGATGACTTTTATGCGATTATTCGTAAAAAATAGCGTTTATGCGGCAACGTTTACGTAGCAGCAGCAACAGCATCCTGCAGATGTACTCTGCGAGATTTGACTGTCCCATTCAGGATAAATGGAATAAAATCCTAATGGGATTTAAAATAGGATAAGTTTTGTTGCATATTAAAGTATATAATGTCAATGTCTTATTGACATTTGTCACATGCGAAGCCTATCGACATATTATAATATCTCGTAATAAATCATAATTTTGTTAGCGAAAAGGCTATTTGTAATGTAGACGTATATGTGAAGCATCTCTGTCATATGTACCAATAAAGAAGATTATCATAATTGTTGCTGTATCATTGTTATCACCACTCTACATATGAAGGACTTACAAAAACCAAGACGCGCGAGCACACAACAAGTTTATTTAACAAACAATTTCATAAATTAATGTAATTGTAATTAATTGTGTAACAATGTGTTAAGATTAGAGTAAGTAACAATTAAGTATTATGAGTATGTATTTTTATTTAATGTGCGTATAACTTAACAAATTCGATGGATGTAAGTCTGAAAATAAATGATTATTTTATTATTATAAACACGATTACCTTGTGGAAATAATTCTGAACGGACTGTATTTCCATTAAGATGCTTTTTTGTACTTTCATCAAACACAATTATTGCCCTCCATTAATTTTTTCTTTAGATTTTTTTTATAATCTACACTAATATTTACAACAACTTAGAGAAACTGATAATTAAATAAATAATTATAACTATACCAATTTCAACAATATACCTAGTACCTAGGAGAACAAGAATTGCTCGGAGTTTTAATATTGCGAGAAAAAACAAAATTTTAAAAGAAAAGAAAAGAAACAAAAAAAATTAAAAAAAAACGTATGCCCGGGATTCGAACCCGAGACCAATTATTCAACACCTCAAAAATCCAAACGCCAATTTAACTACGTAACGCGTATCTGACATTATTAGGCGAAATTACTCTTATTAGTATTAGGTCTTGACATATGAAATTGGCGTTTTGTCGTACTGGCCACTTTGATCTAAAATATATCTTCTTTTTTGTAAAAGAAGATATATTTGAAGTGAAAGTGAAAAAAGTGGTCTATCTGTTTACAAAATGGAAAACTTGAAATATCGTATTATTTTTGAGTACGAGTTCCACCGTGGCACCAGTGCAGCAGAAACGGCTCCAAGGATTAATGATGTGTATGGCGGTGGTGTCACAGAACAAAACACAGTGTATTTTTGGTTCAAACGTTTTCGTTCTGGAAATTTCGACTTATTGAACAAGCCCCGGTGGTGGACGGCCGGAGACCAAAATTGATAATGAAGAATTGAAGGCTATTGTAGAAGTGGATCGATCGCAAACCACGTCCGAGTTAGCTGCAGGCTGCGGTGTTAGTGATAAAACTGTTTTTAATCCACTTGAAGCAAATTGGGAAGGTGAAAAAGCTTGAAAGGTGGGTACCTCATGAATTGAGTGCAGCAAACCGACAACCGGCACAATAATGAAGGGATTTTAAGTCGTATACGTCGTTTTCGTCACTACCTGTGACGAAAAGCCAAAGCCTGCCCCATGCGAAAATTGACTCAAAAAAGTTACTTGTGAGCGTTTGGTGGACTAGTGCCGGTGTCGTTCACTACAGCTTTCTTAAATCTGGTCAGACGATTACGGCAGATGTCTATTGCCAGCAACTGCAAACCATCATGGAAAAGCTAGCTGCTAAACAACCGAGGTTGGTCATTCGCTCTAGGCCACTGCTGCTTCAGGACAACGCTAGAACCACACACTGCACAACAGACGGCTACCAAATTAAAGGAGCTTCAATTAGAACGTAAACGTTTCTGCAGCACTGGTGCCACGGTGGAACTCGTTCTCGAAAATAATACGATATTTCAAGTTTTCCATTTTGTAAATGAATGACGGTTTTCGGAACACAAATGCATGAGTAAATAGCGGTATAAATTTGAAATTAGAATTCCTAACCAAAGAAGATATATTTGAGTACAAAGTGGCCAGTACGACAAAACGTCAATTTCATATGTAAGGACCTAATATGATGTAACCTAAGAAACCATTCGGTTAAACCTCTAATGTCAGAAACTAAAACTAAGTAAGTATTTGAAATTGTAATTTTTTGGTGTTAGATAACCGAAGTTTCATGAGGAAGGCATTAGATATCAAATTTTCTTGTAAGTATATTTATGTATTGTATAAAATCAGGGGAAAAAAATTAGCTTCATGCTACGCGAACGAAGTCGCGGGCCAAAGCAAGCTTAGACTTTGTAACCGCTGAAAACTGCGAAATATAAACTTGTGAAATTTCGCCGAGCGAACGTCAATGTGTGTAATGTGTTTGTTGCAGTGCGTATATTCCCTGCCTACTTCGACCGCATCTTTGCATTTTATTATTTAAACCGTCCATTGAAAAGGCCCTAATTTGGAATGAAGATTCTTTGTGACTTAATAATATTGAATACGTGAATTTTATTTAATAGTTAGGTTTTTTTTAGCGTTTTTAGCTTGGGTAAACTAAAAAGCTTAATTTCTGGAATTGCAATTGCATAAATTGGCTAAAAATTAAAAAGTAGGCCTATTTTAGTAGTCTTAGACAGAAAATAGTAATATCACACTTTCTAAATAAAATAGTAATATAACATCAAAACTTAATAATAAGCTCACTATGGACTACTCTACATACGTAAAAATTCAGCGACTTTAGAATTCTTTCCACTTACCACCTTAAAAACGGCTAGCGCGACCCTTCTAAGTATTTATTTTACTTTATGATTAGTTTCCCGAAGTTGTATTTATGTCGTAAATATTAGTGCAGATTATAAAAAATGGGTAACAAAAAAATACAGAGAATAAAGCAAAAATATGCAGTGACATGTTATTATTTATTTACAAAACAAGTAAGATAAGAATTAATATAATAGAAATACCATTAATTTACTAGACGCTACGCTTTACCCCGGGCGGGAAAAAACCGCTTAGCTATGTAGCACGTTACGGAACTGTCGAAATTACGCTTTTGTAATGTTATGAAATCGCACTTTGACATAAATCGCGCAATGCACCCCTCAGTTACGGGGCGGCGCGTCCGCCACACATCTCCTACACCACCTCAAATACAACATAAATTTCTACTCACCGCGCCTTAAAGCCCAAAAACGGTGCATCAGAGCTTTGTTCAAATTAAAAACGAAAGAGAGCTGTTTACCATGGTTCAAAAAGTATAAAATTCTCAAAACTCCCGCTTTATATATATACGACTTGCGAGACCGCAGTTCTCGTAAAAAACAATGCTGATTGATCGCAATCGAACGGACAAATGTCCTAGTGACTAAGAAGCATAAAAGTAAATACCATTTTTTTCTGCATGGCTACTCAAATATTTATTAGAATACTTAAAGAAATTAAATTATTAGAATTAGAATCATTTAAGAGGGTCCTAAAAGATTATTTGGCGAAAAAATGTTACTATGTGGTTATAGATTTCTAAGTAATTCCAAGTTTTAGATATTATTGTTAAGTATATTTATTATTAGTAATATAATAAATATTATTAGTTCAAGATTTTATTTTTATAGATGAAATGATGAATTTATTATAATTATTTTTTGTAATTGGTAGCATATAGAATTTTTGACATATAATGACATATTTTGGCTTTAATTTTTGTATTGACGTATTATTTATACTATTATTTTATTTTTATGTATGAACTGTTAAATTTTATTTATTCGTACTGTGATGAATTCTCTTCTTCTTTCTTTAATTATACTAAAATTCTTCCTTTAATTATACTAGGATATGATATCATATTTTAATTGTATTTCAATTATAGAATGATACGTTTAAATATATTTTTGTTTTTGTTTTTTATTTTTTTTAATAATT
This sequence comes from Phengaris arion, assembly GCA_963565745.1. NCBI lineage: Eukaryota > Metazoa > Arthropoda > Insecta > Lepidoptera > Lycaenidae > Phengaris > Phengaris arion. Next base: position 7,036,282 of record OY751432.1, read on the forward strand.
TAACTATGTTATTTGACTGAACTAATAGATCATCATTGTAATGATAGGATGTGCAAGAACTCTCGTCAGTTACTGTAAAACACCATTGTAAAACCAAATTGATTTAATTTGATTTAAAATAAAAGTTTGAAATAAAAGTATAGTATTAAAGTAATAAATATATTTCCGTTGTCTGATACCAGTAACACAAGATCTTCGAGAAATTACTACAGGACCACATTTACCTGGTGCGAATGCGTCCGTAGACTTAATATAGCTGTGTTCACATTAACCCATTGACATTGTTCGTTAATATTAGGTCATTTTGACATTTCATGCATGATTCACTGACTTCTTAACGCTAGAAGACTTTAGTTATTACTTACAGAATCATTCCATGCAACACGTAGTTCATGACTTCGGTGACTGCGTCGAGCTTGTCCTGGGGAATTTTCAGCCAGAAGTTACACGAAGCTGGAAGATGCGTCAGCAGATGTCTGTTACTGGTAGCTTTCATGATATAATTGAAGGGAAGTAAGTTTTTCTAAAACATAAAAGTGACAGGATCCCTCATTAGCGTCAGTTCACACTGAGACGCGCCGCTGCGCTGTATTTTTTATATCGCGATTCAAAATTAAACTTTATTCACTACACAAGACGATACACGTTTAATTGCAAGAGTTCGAATTTCATGCTGCACCGAGCTGCATAGCGCGGCGCCGCTTTTGCAAAAAAGTTTCTGATATCTGCTACACTTACGGCCGAATACTGGAAAGCTTATATCAAAATTAAGAGCCCTCCTATTCACAGTCTGTCGCTGTCTCTGCTGGCCGAAATGCAAGGACAGCATCTTACTTGAGCGTCACTTAATTTAACAATCGTTCCAGTATTCGGCGGTAAATCAAATGAAAAATATAGAATTTATAGTAACTGTGCATACATTAGACGACGTGTTTTCTTTTCTTTTTTCTGGAATATGTGTGTTTAGTGACAGGCATCTACGAAATGCTACAAAATTAGGTCTCAACCACTGTAAAGCATGCATTTTTATTAAATTCACAATAAAATTGCTACTGTTATAATATCTTCCAAGGCATGTGTACCTACTGTGTATCTGTATATAAATACTTAGGTACTAATTACTCAATTATCTTAAAAATACATTTTTAGAACAGATATTTGGAATATCTGATCAAGAGGTATCCCGTAATTACATAGACTTATACAGCGTGTCCGGTAATTAATGGATAACCCTAAATGTCTTATAGTAGAACTTATAGCCGTTAAAAAAAATACAAAAAAAACTCTATCATAAGTATCTAAGGTAAGTTTTATTTTTCTATTAAAATTCAAATTTTTTTAGTTCATTTTAGTTTTTTGAACACAATGACCAGAATTGAATGAATTACATCGATATTTTATTGTTTTGATATTATACACTAGTTATGCTGATAAATAGACAGAAAATAGTATGACTAGCTAGTACATAAATAAATATATGTATATATGTATAAAATAGTACAATACAAATAATACATAAAAACAAATAATACAATACAAAAAACCTCATATAAATATATGTATAAAATAGTACAAAAATAAAAATGCACAAAAAAGTATGAAATAAAACAAATTTTCTAAATAATTCCCCTTTTAAATTTGGCTTAAAGTTCAACTATTTCTCTACTCAATCTTCAAAATTTTGTTCTATTTTAAATATTGTTTTATCAGGATGTTGTTTGGGCTGGTACCGACTACAATATTATGAATTATTTAGTGAAACTGGGGTCGGAGAATCCATAACATTGTGGTAAAAGTCATGTTTTTCCATATAAATGTATCACTTTGACTTTTTCATATTAGATTTGAATGTAAGGTTATTATTAATATATGAATTTAGATTTTTAAAAAATATTTTCTTTTATTAAAATGTTGTTAAATGAAAAAAAACTTTATATGCCTAAATAATTTTATTGTAATATTTGTTTAATGGCTTAGAAGCATTTTGGTCCAACAGAAATTTGTTTATTAAAGCCGAGTTAGTTTGTGACAAAAAAATAAAAAAAAGCACATTATATAAAAATATAATATATTGTTTTATTTTAGTTAATATCCTAATTTCCGGCCCCGCAAGGGATAGGCAACAACTTGGCATTCACCACGTTCGCGGAGTTCGAAATGTCTACTCAAATCACCACCAAACATTCAAGAGAAAATAAAATGTAATTACTAGTTAGGATATAAAATATCCATAAAATCATTCATATGTAATAATAATTATTATTATGATTTTGTACCAATCATAATAATAATTGTTATTATTTGTTGTACGTACTTATACATATATACATTATAGCGAGCTCTACTTTATAAATTGTTGAGCCGCTATATTACCCAATTATTATATTTAGACATATTAGGTATACTTACCTAAAATATAAAAACAAACCTATTAACACAAACAAAAAGTTTGCATATTTTTATCTCTTGATTGTAGCACGCCAGGACTAGGTATTTATTTGGATAAGTAGGTACAGGTTACACATAGTAGAATAATGGTTTTCTTAAAATACTTGGTAACATTGTTCGAGGCAAAAAAATAAAAGTGATACCTTAAAATATCTCTTTTAAATTGTTATTTAATAATGAAAATTAGTTCCTTCTGCTCCTTATAGACATAGTAATAGGCTCTTAGCAGTCTTAGCACTATTTACCACCGCAATAAAAAAAAAACAAAATCGGACATACATAGGGAGGATTCAAATGATTTTCCCGGAGCCCCTCGGATCTATATTTCACGGATTGAAATTTGACTAGGTTCCACCAGACAACCTGTATAAATGAAGTATGTACTTGTGTGCATACTTCATTACATACACTGGCGGACACATAAACTGCATCATAGTGCAAGATAACTTTCAATGAAATATAATTAGTGAAAGTGCAAACAATTTTGATTTATTTCAATGACAATGCTAAGACTGGTTCTTAATCTGATAAAAAAATCAATTCATGTGTGTATAGGTCAAGTTTTCTCACTAAAAGAGTCAAATTACTCCATTTGCAGCTTTTTGGAATGACACAGTGAATAGAACAAAAACGGATTTATTATGAAAGTTTTACAATACTAAGAAAAGAAAAAGTTTTTTTTTAATAAGGTGTATTGTATTACATCCTTTTGCCCTAATAACTGATTCAAGTCGGTTTCGCATCGACCTGATCAGTGTTTTTAAAAGATCTTGCGTAGTATTGTCCCATTCTTGTGACAATACAACTCTGAGCTCCGCAACCGTTGTTGGGACCGGATTTCTTGTAAATACAGCACTTTTTAGGTTGTCCCACACGTGTTCTATCGGATTGAGGTCGGAGCTACGTGCTGGCCAATCTACGGAATGAATCTCAACCTGAGTAAAGTATTGCTCAACTTGTCTCGCTGCGTGCGGACGAGCATTATCCTGCATCAGAATGAAGTTTTCGCCTATAAATCCGCTAAAAGGTACCACATGAGGATCCAATATCTTCGTTTTATAGCGATGGCCATGTGTGTCTGCGTCAATAAACACAAGTTCAGTTCGAGCATCCATCGATATGCCGCCCCAAAGCATACAAGACCCGCCTCCAAATGGAACCCTCTCCTCAATGCAATTTTGAGCATATCGCTCTCCTCGTCTACGGTAGACTAGTGAAGTCCTACACACATCAGTGAATAATACGGAAGCCCATTGCTCTTCAGTCCAATTTAAGTGTTCACGAGCAAGTCTTAGTTGAGCTTGCCTGTGAGCTGCAGACAATATTGGTCCATTTGCTGGTCTGAAAGGTGTGATATCACGTTCTAATAGCCTTCTTTTTATGGTTCGTGCACTAACTGCAACGTCACGTACCTGGTGGAGCATTTTTAATGCTTATAGACGTTAAAAACCAATTTCCCAAGGAAGTTGTCAGAATAAACCTGTCGTCGCGAGACGTTGTCACCCGAGTTCTGCCGGTTCCACGTCTTATTTTAAGAAGCTCAGCTACTGTTACTTGTAAAAACTTACATACTCAGTACGACGCGTCGAGACTTGTGGCCGCGCCGGCCGCCGCCGTCCCGTCCGCAATGCGTGTTCAAACATGTTGTACTTTGCAAAATTAATATGACTTGTGGTGTACTTGCAATCTTGTATGAACGTGTTTAATTCTTCACCAATATAAATACGAATCTCAAGGATAAACGTTACTCATTGGATTCCGAAATTTCATAAAGAAAAGTGAATCGATATTAGTGATTACCAGTGTCGGAAAAGTAAGTACCTATCTACCTATTTGTATACCTACCTACCTGCCTATATAATATAATAACGCATTTTTCAACATTTTGTATTAAAACTTGAAATTTTTTATTTATTATTTACAGGTAGGTAATTGATACGAAACATGACCGAATCTAAGAAGAAGTGTCGTCAGCACAGTGTTGAATATTTGAATATTTTTTTTCTTCCATCACAGGTAAACAATTGCCCGCATGCCTTTTATGCAACAAAGTTTTGAGCAATGACTTTATGAAACTATCAAAGCTGGAAGACCACCTAAAAAGGTGTCATCCTAATAAAATAGGTAAAGATTTAAAATATTTTCAAACATTAAAGGAAAAATATGAAAAGAGACCCACCGTGCACAGTAACGTCTTCGTCTTCAACGTCTGAAAGCAACGATAATTGCTTGCAGGCTTATCTTAAAATATCTCATTACTTATAGCAAAATCTGGAAAACCGCACACCATTGGAGACCAGTTAATTTTATCTGCTATTGAAGAGGTTTTAAAAACTTTTCTGCACAAATATTCATTTGACATACTCAAAAGAATTCCTTTAAGTAACAACACTGTACAAACTCGTCGTAATGTTTGCACTTCGATAGTTCATCTAGGGTTACATAGAACCTTCTATCTCTGGTTAAGCCTACATACTTGCTCTGAACTAATAGGGTGTGATATAAGGAGGATTGGTTATCTTTTTGGGGGAGGGGTAGTACTTGGTAACCCACAAAACAAAACGAGGATTCGTCTACAAGAGGTATTTCTAGAATCGAAACTAAAGTTAAATCTTCTAAATAAGCGTTAAGATTACTGATTTTAATTAAATTGTGAATATTGCTAAAACTTGGTATTTCTATAAATTTGCCAGAATCTGGACTTTTCTTCAATTCCTTTACTAAATAACTGTAATTTATAATATTTGCGGGTAATGTTCCAGACAAAGCGAATTCGATGGCGTTCATCAGTACATCAACTTTAGAATTAATTAACATTAAATTATCTATGACAAATTCATTTTTTTTTTCATATATAATTCGTAAGCTGTTTCATGTTGTTTTATTTCCTGAATTTCATTCCTATTTTCCTGTACGTATTTCTGTATTTTAAGCATATTAAAATTTATTACGCGTTCATTATATAATATTGAGTTAATAGTCTTATTAAAGGAAGTGATAACGGACGTTGTTACTTGTATTTGCTTACTAACGAGATTTTTAACGGTTTCGCCATTTTTCTCGACGTTTCTGATTACGTCATTTATTTTTCTTCCTTCGTCGTTATCCATGGTACCAAAAAGTATTCTAAGTACTGACCCTAAGGGATTTATAAGACCTCTTTAAGCTTTTTGTTGCTTCTCAGTATTTTTTGTTGGCAGGCAATTAATTTTTGATTCAATATCTTTAGATAAGGTTCTAACTAAAGCTTGCAAATGTAAAGTTTCGTTACTTTTTTTCGCGGCTTTAGAAATGAATTCCGCTCCTAAATCTGAATGAACTCGTAGCGATATTCCGAAGTGTTGACAATAATATAATAAAAGTTTAGAGACTTCCTTTGTTGATTTCTCTTTTAAAATATATGCTGCGAGGAACTTCGTGAGTTCGTCTATAATAGTTAATACATAAATTTTGCGACTACGCTCGCCTATTTCGATTATATCGATATTGATTCGCTCTAATGGTTTTGTAGCGCTAGAGGTTATTATAAATGGCTGTGTCCAATTCCTACGGTCTATTTTATTTTTCTGACAAATATCGCATGTGTTAATATATTATTTAACTTCTTTATTTAAATTCGGCCATTCGTATCTCAGTTTTATACGTCTAATGGTTTCATCTATACCCTTGTGGACTGTGAAACTTGAATCGTGATAATATGAAATAATTTTCTGGCGTTGCTCTATAGGCGGTGTTATTATTTGATTTGTTAGTTCGCAAATATTAAATACGAATTTCTTATCATGAAAGATGTAAAACAGTAATTGTTTCGCTAGGTCTACGTCGAACTCGCGTTCGTAGCGCGTCGTAGCGGGAATGTTTATATAAAGGTTATTGTTCTCTAAGTCTTGGTCTATCAATTGAAATTTTAAATTTATTAAAGTTGTATAAAAATTTAATATATCTTCACAATCTGTGTGGTTATTTCTGTTATAACAGAAGTAAAAAGTTCTATCTTTTGTGTGAGGATCTGTAAAAATTTCGACTTTATTTAATTCGGGTTTAAGGTCATTTAAGGACAATCCGAAATATGTAGAAAGTAACTTAAAGGTTTCATCTTGTTTATTTAAATTACACGGTAAAAATAATATAATATGTTTATGTTCATTACAAAAAATAGATTTTTTGAGCTCGTTGATATCTATTGGTTCAATAGACCCTGCTCGTAGCTGTTGACGAAAGTTGAATGAATGAATGAAATATTCTTTATTGTGCATACAACATAAAAAAAATACATAAAAGAAAAGAGATAAAAAATAATAATATACACAGGTAACACAATGGCGGCCTTATTACTAGGTAGCAATATCTTCCAGGCAACCTTGGGTAGAGGAAATAATAGAAAATAATTTGGCGTTCATAAGCAGTTAAAAAGAACACAATAAAATACAAAAACAATTAATACATGCGTTTAAACAATACATCTATATACGTATACATACATATATAAATTTTTATAAATTACTTTTATTAAAATATAAGTACATACATAAATAAATACATAATATATATTACACAGATACACAAATAATTTTAATTAAACTTTATAGTCTTAAGACAGAAAATAATAAACAATAATAAAAACAAAAAAAAACAAAAAAAAGAATTATTGATTAATCTGACTACAAATAGTTGAATAATGCATCTTCACCATAGTTTTAAAGCCATTTAACGTTTTAGCAAGTCTGATATGTTTTGGTATCGAAATCCACAGCTTTTCACCAGTACCAGCAAACGTGGAGGATATTTAGTTTTATGAATGGGTAATTCTAGTTGAAAATTGGATGCAGATCGTAATTCTTTAACAGTAGCTTGTCGAAATATAAAAATATCTTTTAAATATGAGGGTAAACAAGGGTCATGTATAATAGAGAAAACAAGAGAGAGAGAATACGAGCGTCCCTGCGAAAACGTATAGGCAACCACTTCAGTCTTGATCGAAAATCTGGCACATGGTCAAATTTTTTTAGACCGAAGATAAACCTTATCGAGAGATTCTGTAGTCGCTCGAGCTTATTTAGTTGTTCTTTGATGAGATTGGTAAAACATGCATCTGCATAATCAAGAATTGAGATAAACAGGGATTCAGCGATTTTAATCTTAGTTGGAATTGGAAGAAAGTAATGAAGGCGACAAACGGAGAACCAAGTTGAAAAAATCTTTTTACTAATTTATTTAATATGCTGAGACCATGATAATGTGTCGTCAAAATAAACACCCAATTTTTTTACACATTTACTAAAATAAATGTTTACATTATTTAAAAGAACGGGGGGCAAGCTGTTTCAGTCAATCCTCGACACCAGCCCAGGGCTTCCAATAGCAATCAACTGTGTTTTAGCTGGATTAATAAAGAGACCGTGACGCTTGCTCCAATTACAGATCGTTTCCAAGTCTCTGTTAAGGGAGTCAATAGCATTACGCAGATTAATCAAGGAAGATTGAGTATAGACTTGGAAGTCATCAGCATACAAATGAAACAATGAAGTAGGAAATTTGGTAATGGAGTTTATAAAAATCGCAAAGAGAAGTGGGGACAAGATGCCACCCTGAGGGACGCCGGTAGTGATAGAGGTCCAGCACGAAAGACTATCAGCCACTTTAACTCTTTGATGATGACCCACAAGGTAACTGCGGATTAAGCCAATCAGTTGGGGAGAAAGATTGATAGACCTTAGCAAACTCAGTAGTACATCATGATCGACAGTGTTAAATGCATTGCTAAAGTCTAACAAGGCTAGAATGGTAATTAGCTTATTGTCCATACCAAGACGAATGTCATCGGTAACCCTAATTACTGCGGTAATAGTACTGTGTCCACGACGAAAGCCAGATTGAAAGGAGCTAAGAAGGTTTTTGTCTATTACGTAGTTGGTAAGCTGATGACTGATCAGCCGTTCTAAGACTTTAGAGAGAAAAGGTAAAACTGAGATAGGGCGGAAGTCAGACACCAGCCTAGGCCGCGATGTCTTTGGTAATGGAATTACGTTGGCATCCTTCCATGCACTTGGGAAAACACAGGTATCAATACAATGATTATAGATATGAACAAGTACAGGGGTAATAATGTCAAGAATCGGAATTATCATCTTGCGACTTATTCCATCATCACCTACGGCATTCGAGGAGATGGACATGACATGTCTTTTGACATAATCCCCCGTAACTTGGCTAAGAACGAAAGGCGAGGAATCGGGGATTGGTGACCTAGAAAGGTGATTAAGCGTTTCAGATTTGATAACTTGGCTATGAGTTAGAAACGGAAGTAAAATTTTTAATTAACAAATCTTCATTTACTAAACAAAAATTATCATCCGAGCTTTTGCCTACTCCAAGTGTCCTCAAAAACTTCCAGACTTTACATGGATCGACATTTTCCACAGAAGAGTGGATGTAACGACGCTGGGCATCCCTACACATTTTATTGCAGCGATTCCTAATTCTTATATATTTCTCTCGGTGGACTTCGCAATTAGATTGCTTATATTTGGTTTTTGCGGAATGTTTTTGTTTAATTAATAATTTTAAATCATCAGTAAGCCAAGGAGCTGGCAGGTGTTTGATTTTAACTGGTCTAATTGTTGCATGTAGTAACAGTAACAGTAACAGGTGCAAAGAGTTGAGTTATAAAAGAATTAAAAATACTTAACTTAGTATCAATATGGTCAGCAGTAGAAACCAATGACCAGTCGATATTATTTGCATTTAATTTTAAAATATCAATATTTAAGGCTGCGAAATTCCGCTGCATCACAACCTTCTTTCTTACCTTAGGGGGGCGCAAGCTAAATGAAGTATAAATAAGATCGTGATAAGAAAATAAATCTGCTGAGCACTGTCCATGCTTGACAACAAGGTTAGGTGACGACACAATAATCAGGTCTAAAGGAGACGGCAAGCAACCGGGAAAAGTATGAGTAGGATTAAGTGGAAGCATGTGCAAATGGTTGCACCATCCAAAACAGAACTATGTTTTCTAGATCTAAGATCGTTTTTAACCTTGCAGGTATTAAAGTCACCTATAATGATAGCGTGTGGGTAATTAGGTGTATACAATTCAAGAGTATGTTCAAGGACTGAAAAGTAATCCATTTGAGATGAGGGACTGTAACAGACGCCTAGGAGAACTTTGTTATTAAATGATAATTATACCTCAACAAATAAATATTCGGGTGAGTTAGGAGGCTGAGGTTGTACGGACGAACTAACAAGTGTGTACGTCAAATCAGAACTAAGATACATCGCGACGCCACCACCAACCCTACCAACGCGATCACTACGGATTAACTTAAACCCAGGCAAGCAGTAGCTTGAAGACGGAAGACATGGCTTGAGCCACGACTCCGATACAAGGATTGCATCAACATGACGAGCTCCACCAAAGGAAGTCAGTAAATTAGAGTAGTGTGTTGAAATGCTCTGGGCATTGTTATGACTTATGTACTACGTTAAAGTTTTTCTTGAAATTTGCAAATATTGAAACAAGATTTTCATTGAGAGGAACGAATGATGCACTAAGGTAACTGTCCTCGCTGTCACTAGACGAAAACATGATATTATGTATATATAACAATACAAATATATAATATACTCAAATAAGATACCTATATAAAATATATTTTATAACTTATAAGTAGTTCAATAAATAATTAAAATAGTTAGCTACTCAAAAACACCTTATACCTACAGTGTCATGAGTTCAGTTCAAATATATTTAAACAAGCACTATTTATGCATTAAGCACTATTACAAAAAGTCAGAAAATAACAAACAAAAACGAAAATGATCAAATCATCACCCAAAAAGAGAAACAGAAAATAAAAACAAAAAAAAAACAATAAAATAACCAATAAGTACATAAAAAAATATATATTAACTGACATCTAGCATCTGTCATTGTTGTCATTGTCGACTCTGACAGGTGACATTGTCAAAGTCATAATTTTAAATCAAAAGGTTATAATAAAAAATTGTTCAAATAAACATCTAAAATAATTCTCCATGACATCACTATCGTCGATAAGGTTTATACACGGTCGAGATAAAGCGTCCGCGTTTTGATTTGTTTTACCGGGTTTATAAACTATTTTATATTCGTATTGTTCTAATTCTAATCGCCATCTTATTAATCGTGAGCCTGGGTCTTTTATTGAAAAGAGTCAAGTCAATGGTTGGTAAATTTTCTACTTCTACCAAATAGGTATGGTCTAAAATGTTTTATTGACCATTTAATAGCCAAAAGTTCTCTTTCAATGGTAGAATAGCGTTGCTTTGTGTCGCTCAAGGTCCTAAAGGCGTACGTGACAGGTTTATCTTCGCCTAATTTACCTTGTGAAAGGATACTACCTATAGCATATTGACATGCGTCAGTTGTTCATATACATTTTTTATTAAAATTAGGGTATTTGTAGTATAGGAGCTGACGTTAATAATGTTTTACAGGTTTCCATTGCTTTATCGCATTCAGGAGTCCATATAAATTTTTCATTTTTCTTTAAAAGTTTAGTTAAAGGTTTAGCGATATTTGAAAAGTTTAGTATAAAACGTCTGTAATAACCTGCTAAGCTTTAATTGACTTAGTATTTTTTGGTTGAGGAAATATTTTGACGGCTTTAATTTTATCAGCATTTGGCTTTATGCCCTCGTCCGATATTATGTGGCCAAGATAAGCTACTTCTTTTCTGAGGAATTCACACTTATCCGGTTGTAATTTTAAATTGTATTCGAGTAATTTTTTCAATACATTTCTTAATTTTATATCATATTCTTCTAAGGAGGATGCGTAAATTATTGCTTTTTATCGTTAAAATTATTTTTAGATTTATTACTGTTGCTGGGGTCCGGATGCAATTTCCTACAGAAGTCGACTGTATGCCCCTGCATTTTGCAATGCGTACAAAATCTGTCACTTTTGTTCGATATTCTATTATTATCGTTCGATTTATTATTTTGCACGTTACTCGAAGATTTTTGTACTGAATTACGATAATTAGGTGTTTGTTTATTTGTATTATACGTCTCGGAATTTCTACGTATGTTATTGTTTTTATTGTAGAATTCGAGGGCTCGTTCCTCTTCCAATGCAAATTTAAAAGCTTCGTCGGTCGCAGTAGGCCTACGGGATCTTGACATTATAAAAATGCGGATCTAACCCGACTAAGACGTTATTTATTAGAAGCTTACTCGTATCATATTCACTACATAAAATACCAGATTTGTCATTAATAATTTCTGTGTTTGATAAAAGCTCATTCTTTAAATTTTCGAAATATTCGACGAAACGCGCAACGGATCCCCTTTGCTTTGCGTGCTGAGATTCCAATAAGATTTCGCTAAGGGTTCGACATATTTTATTAAAATGCGCATCTAATTCGTCTAAAAATTGATTTAGATCAGAGAAATTGCGTCTGTTAGCAAAACTAGCTGCTTTACCTTCTAATTGCGATATAGCTGCTAGCAATAATATTAATTTTTGTACACTGTTCGCCCAATTTTGTGCTTGGCGACAGTTTCTTATAAAAATGTTTAGATTATTTGTATTTTCGCTAAATTTTGGTATAAGACTAAACAATTGATTTGTGGGCACCAAGGGATCTAGCTTGATGTCCAGGGCCTTTTGATGATGGCTGGCAGAGTCGTGGGCACCTGGTTTGGGATCGGTCGGCATATTTTTTATTGTTTTGGATCGTAGCAAAATTTTATCTAAAAATAGATACAAGGACGGTAAAAGGGAGCGAGGGAGATCCACACCCTAAAAGCACGAGAAAATATGAAAGACTTACAGTGTCAATATCGACGTCTTCATTTGCCCCTCGTTGTATGCTGCAACGTTCGGATGGGTCCTCGGCTGGGCTGCGGCTCACGCGGCGCGACGATGATTCTCTGAGAGTTTTATCGGAGAATTATTCGCGACGCGGGTGCCCATCCGCGGTGCTTTGCTACTTGCGTATCCTACCGACTGCGCCAAAATGTTATATGCACGATCTTTAAAAGACTTTAAAAAAAATCCTTTTATTAAAACAGTACAATATTAGCTTTATTTTACATAGACTTAACTTATTGTCTATCTTAAGTAATAAGGAGACACGATCCCTAGTACGGAGTTATGACAATAACTACTTTTTCAAGACTACTGCATTATAGTGACTATTGCTTTATCACGACTACTGCGACGTTTCTAGGCGGACAGGGTGTATTTATTAAAAAGGTATGGTTACTTGTGAGGGTGTTGTAAGTACAGTGGCATCATAATTATGTGTGTGCAACTAGATAACAAGGGGTACTATGGGACATTGTATAAGATTTTGGAATCCATTAAATAGCTAATCAATGTCCCTTGTTATAAACAATGAGTTCCTTGTTCTATTCTTGGAGGAATAGATAAGTAAATATAATTATTATTTATTTTATGCAATAAAAAAGTTAAGGGAAGTATGCATCTTTTACAGCACGAGTCAAGGTTCTGGCTTATTGCTCGCGATTTACGTACGGAAATCTTTTTTAGACAAGGCGCTAGAGTTTCAGTTGTTTTAGCAGCAACAGAGGAGTCGCGGTGTGGTTGTGGGCATAAAGCTAGGACTACACAGTGACAAAGGCGCGGAGCTCACGGTATCCAGCCCACGACGTAGCTGGCGCTGCGGTTGAACCAGCTCACGCGCTGCACGCGACCTCCTGCAACAGTTAAATACCAGTTGCTCCACAGTCGCCTCAATCTGGGGTAAGTATAGTCATGAGCGCTTACTTTTGTTCCGCCAAATTTTTAGATAAAGTACAAATTGTGCAATTAGGCTAGGTGACTTTTTTTCCATTGCATAAATGAATAGTACTCTTAAATATGAGTAACTTCTCAGAAGAAACAGTATGTCAAAAATCAATATTTTCGAAGGTACAGCGATTTGTATACAAAATTTCGCAAGTTTCGTGAAAACACTCCATACTAAAGTCGTACCTAGCTGTGACGTCACGCCTAGGTTAAAGTAATAAATAATAATAATAATCATAATAATTTATTGGTGCAAAAAAGCAGATTGTAGTTGGTACAAATTAACATACAATCCAGTCACTGTGGGTGAAGTTCTGTTACCCTTGATAGGTTGATAAACCTGTAGTAAGGGTTAACAGTCCCTATCCCTCTTGATATTACATAGCAATTTCACTGAAGTTACTGTTTACGGGGTTCTCCGTGGTCATGGTTAAAAATATAACTGTTATAATATTAAAGTTATTAGGTAGTGCATGCATGCATGCATGTGTGTGTGTGTGTGTGTGTGTGTGTGTGTGTGTGTGTGTGAGAGAGAGAGTGAGTGAGTGAGTGAGTGAGTGACTGTATGTGTGGCGTGTGTGTGACCGAATGCATATGCGAGTCTACTGACTGCATGGTAAATATATTAGTTTTAATAATATGATACGATAATATGTTATGGCATGAAATGTTCCGTTTCATCATAGGATTTATTTTGAAGGTAAGATTGGATTAACTTTTTGCAGGTGAAATATGACGACTCGTAAATTGGCAGACTTCGGTTTATTTTATTGTAGAGATATGGGCCTAAAAAGTAAAAGAATCGTTTTGTAAAAGACAATCTCGGTTTGGGAATTTGGCATATTTTGTCCTTACGACGTTTCGTAATCGTGATGAAAGGGATGTTTCGGTGTTGCCGGAGGACCGTATTGAGGATAAATAATTGCCGAATATTCAGCACATTACAACTTTCGTATAATACTGAGGTTGAGAATCTAATTGGGCGAAAAGTTGCAACCTTTAAAACTGCTTTGTGGACAATTTCAAGTGGCTTTAAGATATTTTTTGAGGCTCCACCCCAGCAGGAGATACAGTAGGTAATGACGGGCAAACATAAGGCGTAATAGACTTTACGTATTATAGCTTGGTTTGCAATATGTCGTAGATTTTTAAATATGTAGATCAGCTTACGAACGCGAGCTACCAGTGCGTTTATATGCATCCTAAAGTTAAGAAATCTGTCAATAATCACACCTAAATATTTAATGTGATCGACGGAGGATAATGCAGGGCAGTTACAGAAAGGGTGAAATATACTGAGGGGAGAAGTGCAGGAGTGAGATTTTAAAGTTAGAGTAGTTGCTGGCTGAGAATTTGGGCTTACAGAAAACGTGATAAACTTAGTTTTGTCGGTATTTAGCGTTAAGGAATGAGATTTGAGCCACGTTTCAGCTAATGTGAATCCATTTTGTGCCCTGTGTTCCAGATCTTTCCACGAATCCGCTACAAAGGTGAGTGCAGTGTCATCTGCATAACTGATAACTTTTGAATTTGGGATATCGAGTTGACAGAGATCATTCACAAAGACGAGGAATAAAGTAGGCCCAAGAATACTACCTTGAGGTACGCCGTAATAAATAGGTAATTCATCACCTTTATGACCACCAATGCTAACTAACTGTGAACGATCCGATAGATAACTTTTGAAAAATTTCAGTTGCAATCCTCTGATACCCATGATTTCGAGTTTATTTAGGAGTGAGGCAACTGGAACTGTATCGAAAGCTTTTGTGAGATCTAAAAATATAGTAAGGACCTTCTTATTTTTGTTTAAATTGTCAACCAAAAAGTTACAGAGCTCGTGTATAGCGTCGCAAGTAGATTTGTTTTTGCGAAAGCCAAATTGTTGTGCAGATAATAGACCAAATCGTTCTAGGTAACTGACCAACCGCTTGTTTACCAAATTTTCAAGGACTTTAGATAAAGCACTAAGAACTGCAATTGGGCGATAGTTATTTGGAACACTAGTTCCTTCTCCTCCTTTGAAAATAGGGTGAATGTTTCTTGAAAGCGTTGGGAAAAATACCAACGTCAAAACAGAGGTTAAATAAATGACTTAGTAGGTGCTAGGATGGCAGAGTACCTTTTCAAAATGGAAGGAGGAATGCCATCCCAACCAGTAGCTGCATTTGTTCGTAGGGAATTAATAGTTGAAATGATTTCGTCGGGATCTGTATGTTGCAGAGTAAAAGAAGTACATATAGGAGTAGACGGAGATTTTGTGTTAGCGGTAAGGCGAGTTGACTGGTTAATAGATATTTTATCTGCAAGATCCTTCCCAATATTCACGAAAAATGTATTAACATCGTTACAAGATTGAGTATTTGTGGAGGAAGCTTTAAGTAGTTGCAGGGAAGGATTTTTTGGTTTTATTGTATTTGTAACCTGCCTAATAGTGTCCCATAGTAGCTTAGGGTTGTTACCAACTTTAGATAATTGATGTGCATCGTGTCTTCTCTTTGCATTCTGTAATACATTTGTACAAAACCTTCTATAACGCTTGTAGGTGTTTGTGAGTATTTCATTTGTTGGAGACTGTTTACATTTCTTGTGAAGGGCATCCCTGTTTTTCATACACCGCAGGAGACCAGGGGTAATCCAGGCTTTTGGAATTCTTTTATTAGATGGTACTTTTTTCGGTGTGGAGTTTTTGTTTACGGTAGAAATTAATAACTCTACTATTGCGGACGCCAATATGTTGGGATCATTGATTAAGAAATAATCGTCCAGCTTTAGCTGTGAAATTGCATCGTCAAGTGATTCGTAATTTATACATTTACTAGCGACGTTGGCAAAAACACTTCTATCGATAGGATGACTGATACATAATAGTGTTGAGTAATGATCTGTTATTGTTGATTCGTAGACAAACGAGAGTGTTGGGTACTTTGTTCTTATAATAGTGTGGTCTAGACAGTTATTTTCTCTTGTTGGTAGGGTGTGAGCAGGCAGATATCCATAAAACGCGAGTGTATTGAGGTATTCATCTGCTCGTGAATCAAGTGAGTTGGGCTTGATATCTATGTTTAGATCACCGGTTATGACGACGGACTTACAAGTAGTGAAATTTGGCAGTAGGTTGTTAAGAGTTGCAAGAAAATCAGCAATATTGTGATTAGACGGTGGACGATAAATGCATAAAACTGCGATATCTTCATCGATTTGAACACATATTCCAGACGCAACATGATTAAAATCAAGCTCTGTGCATTTTGGTGATAAAGCCGATTTGGCATAAACGACCACGCCGTCATTTTGATTAATGTGGGTAGTTGTTTTGAAGGCAGTATAATTTTCGAGACGAGGTATGTTAATATTGCTAGAGCATGGTAACCAGCATTCAGTCAGGATTACCAGATCGCAATCAAAGAAAAAGCGATGTAGAAAGGTTTGTAGACTTAAAAAGTTGCGATTTATAGATCGAATGTTTTGTGTGAAAACTTTTAGGTAATTGTTTGCTTGTTTTAACAGATGCGACGTTTCTTCGGGTATGCAAGAGTAAACATCTGATGTAGTCAGTTGATCAATACTATCAATTAAATCATGAATATTATTAGCCATTTATATATTATGTGTAAAACTAACTTGTTACAGATCATTGAGACTCCCTGATTATAAATTTGTGTACTATGTATTGTGTATTGTGTAAGATGAATTAATGTATGTGATAAGTAATGTTTGGCGTAGTGTGTTTTGTTAAAGGTTGAATTGTCAGTTATGTGTGTGATATAATATGTGTAGTTTTGTGAGTAAATCTTGTATATTATGCTTGTAATATAATAATAATTGTTGTGTGAATTTGAATGCTTAAAAAAAATCATTTTTATCGTCCATAAGGTAGAACCAAAAAATGTGGGTAGCACGAAATAAAATGCTTGGTACAATTTTAGGCTAGTGACACATCGAGAAATATAAATTAATACGAAATAACAGGATGAAAGAGAAATGTTAATGAGTATTAAAATAGTTATAGAAAAAAGTTCTAGTCAGTCACCCCTCAATACCGCAAGTTCGTTTTCGTGCTTGATTTCCAGACGCTGATCGCCATCATTTTTCTTCATAAATACTCTGCCATTGTGGGTCCAGCAGTATTTAAACCCAAGGTTTTTAGCTTTTCCCCGAGCCATCGCGAATAATTTGCGGTTTTTGTTTGTTAGACTTTCGGCTACATAGATCAGGAAGACAGGAGCTGGTAATCCTATAGTTGCAGTGGAGAGCTTATTAGATATATTTTTCTTATTGAATTCCTTTGCATGGCTCAGTATTTTATTTTTCATAATAGTCGAAGAAAACTCTGTTACTACGGTTGAGGTTCCAGTTCGAGTTTTAATACTATATATATCTTTGATATCAGCAGGGGTAATATTTACATCTAAAGTTCCGCATATTTTTTGAACGGATAAGCTAAGATCCTGTTGTGTCTCCAGCTTTATTTGTGACGTTGTAGGCAGATTGCGGAACTCGATAACTGTGGACTTGGACCTTTTCTCAAACTCGTCGATTTTATTTTCTAAAGTTTTTATAGAAGTGAGATTTTCCTTACGTTCAATTTCCATTGAAATTAGTTTTTCCTTCATATCTTCGTACTGATTTGAAATAAATTGTATAGACTTCTCGAGTTCGTATGTGGTACTTTGAATATGAGAGTTTTGTTGCTTCAAAACTGCCATATCTGCACATAGTGTCTTAAGGGTTTTATCTTGTTCTTTTTTCCAGTCTGTCAACATCATGAGCAACTCATATTTTAGTGAATTTTCTTCAAACTGTTGATCTTCGTCTCCTGTACGTTTCTGCTTTTTCGATCTCCTTCCGACATAGTCAAAGGGAGTATTGGGATCTAGGTTGGGTATGTCGTTTTCGGAGCTAATTTGCAAAACATTATTACCCGGTCCTGGGGGTGACCTTTGTAGTTTGGCCATTGAAATGAAGTTAAGTCCGTAGTTTCAGAGGTTGAACTATAAAACTAGACAAAGCAGCCGAACAAGTTATGGCTGTCTCACTACTATTGTCTCTTTCACACTCGTTATACACTCTCTTGCGTTTATGTTATCCTGGTACTTCAATTATTTTATTTTATGAATTATATTTAAAAATGGAATTAATTAAAGAAACACAGTGGGCACGTCCAAGCACAAACGCTGTCCGGAGGGAAAAAGTAGTAAAGTGTATAATGTATACGGCCGCAGGAACATATTTGTGCGTTTAAGTTCATACTTACCATAATAAATGTTTTTGTATATGATGTAAGTAAAGTAATGCTGTTAGTTTTGTTTACAAATTTAGCAAAAATTTACTTGTATTTTTTAGATGTATCTTACTACTACTAAACATAATTTATTTTTTTTACATTTACCAAGTAGTAATGCCTCAATATATCTGAGTATATATATTAGTATATATATTATATATATTTAGATGTAGTCATCGTCCCGTTTTGTTTATATTATCAAGAAACAGTGAACGTGAAAATGCTCATTTCCATGTCACTTATGTGTCGAACAATTAAAAAAAACCAAAAGATGAAATATTTTTTATTTTATATGTTTCATGGCCAGACTCCTAACTCGCGACCCTTGCCGGCCTTGCTCACTTCGAAAGTACAACGACGCCAACCGAGTTTCTTATAATGATGGTCATCATTTCTCGTTCGCGTTGTTTAACTGGTGACTACATTATGCGACCCCATGTGAGCAACCTAGCATTCAACTCGTAACACATTTTACTGGTGGCACCATCAGAAACTTTTTGCATAGCCTGTGTCAAATTAGTCGCGCCCCCAGCGGAAACCAGGTCCAGTCACATAACCTGCCTAGTAATAAAATCATAAAATATATATTGAAAAGAAAAATTTTATTTAGATGTTAATAATTTTGATTAATTTTGCTCAAACCTGCTTATGAGAACATAAAGAACATACTTTTGTAGGTCAATTATAATTTTCATTAATATGTGATTTAAGCAAAATTAATTTAATGAGGGTTTTAAATTCGTGACATCTGACAGCTTTTTGATACGACAAGGACCGTCGGGCTACCAAGCGCCGCTTGGTGACAGAAAAAGAATCGAAAATTCTTATTAACGGTTTTTGATACAACTTACGCCACCAGATGACGCTTTGTGTGCGTTGAGTCTGCCCCCTAACGGCAGAAAAAATATTGTAGGTATGGAGGTACACTATGCAACCGAAAATATTAAACGCGGCGAAGCACTGGCCAGCAAAAATGTGGCGCGGGGCGGCAGCGATAGCGTAAGCGTACTGCCAAGCCCTAGCGGAGCGCGTGTCAATCTACAAGTGATATTGCCATCGCGATCACTCTCATAGCGGGCGTGACGTAGCTGACTGTACCGGTTATCGCTCGAACAATAGACCCGATATCGCTGCGCCTGCGCCGTGCGTAGAATTATCTACTAATAAAAACATTTGTACTTTTTTTGTCTGTTGAATATATTGATTTCTTAGGTTTAATTTAGGTTCTGTTGAATATAAAAAATATTTTTGTTTGGAAATATATTATTTGGTAAATATGGTAGTTTGTCAATAATATTACATAATAAAAGTTTATAGGTCACTACAATATCAAACACCCTCATTAAATTGATAACACTATCAGTACGGTAATATAAAATTGCCCCGCAGCAGGGCAGGCAGGGCTCCCGAATGCTCCCGAATAAGCGAATATCAATGTCCAAATCAGTGCTTTGCCATTTTGTCAAATATCTATAAGAAGAAGATGGAAATGTAGTGCTTCGTGAATTGGTTTCGTTCGACTATTTCCGTATCTATTCGACTGCCCTATCCCAGAGCAGTTTAAGATGCCGAAAACGCTATATGATAATAGCTTTTATTGATTACCCCATGTATTGAAATCTTTCCTCGGATTCCTTAGTACCCATGTCGTGTATAAACAATGGGATAATAGGTGCATAGGTGACAAACACGCAAGCCATGGAGAATAGAATAACCATAGTATTGATACAGCAAGAACTAACTTTATTCTATTGATATGTACTAAAGGAGACCATTTACACTCCATCAAGTCTGGGCCCAAAACTCAAAGAACTAGCCAACATAAGAATTGTTAAAACATTGTAGAGGAAGTTAACCTAAGTAAAATACTTACTAAATGTAATAACAAGAAATCTCTACAATCAATAGTTTATAGGAATATACACTATAAAGGGCGATCAGTGATTAATATGAATACAATGCTATTCTCCATAACCTGACACATCCAAAAAATATATTGACATGCCGAAAATGTTTTTTTTTGCAATTAGTAACTTTCGAAATTTAATCATTACCATTGTGTAATATAATAAAGTACTATGTTAGTCGTGGGTTTATTTCATACATTGTCATTCGTGAATTAAATCAAAAACCATTTCACATATCTTATAATGTTTGGGGTCAAAATTTATATTTGCTTTGATTTATTACGCTGTACCTCGCAATGCCCAAATTAAAAAAAAAAAAAAAAAATTATTGTAACAAACATTTATTATAACTTTGGATATATTCTCTCTTATTGTATAAGGTTTGGTAAAATAAATTATGGTTATTTTGAGCATAATATAAACTACTGCTTAAGTAAATACGTTAAGGCAGAAAAATAATTTAAAAAATTCTAAAAAAAATCCTTATCAAAATAACATTACGTTATTTACGGCACTACGGATTCTACGTCATTGACCTCACACAGCTGATTGAACTGATATAATTTAGGTAAATATTTTGCTTTCGCTTTCAAGTCAGCTGATTATGTGAGGTTACTGACCACAGCGCCATAGAGAACGCAATGTAACTTTATTAAGACTAGCTTTTGCACGCGTCTCTGCCCGCGTAAATACATTATCCTGTATCCCATGCAAACACTGTACTTTTTCGGGATAGAATGTAGCCTATTTTTTAATCCAGAGCCTCAACTACTACCATATCAATTTTATATTAATAGTAATAATTACTATTGACTACGCGCCCCTTTTTGCAGATTGTAAAAGAACCTGAACTGAAGTCGCAGCGTTAGGTCTTTCCGTACTGTAATGGAATAAAACACTGTGACTATGGCAAACAGTGTGCGACACATAAAGTCCCGTCAAACGGATAATGTGAAATCGTTTAGTTGGATCTAATCGATTATTCACAATCGATACGGGCGCGCAACTAATCGATTCCGAATCGTCAAACATCTGAGAAACAATATAACCCAGGGCACGCGTGATTTTGTGAGTAGCTCTCGTAACTTACGTCTGAGGGTTGGGGCTTATGTCTGGGGGCTCCGCCATCACGAATCTATCGTCCGCTTTGCCACTCTGTTTTCCACTGGCCGGCGTCGATAATGCGGTATCCATCTTCCTAACGCTGAGGGGCGTGACCCGGTGCTGGGCAGAGTGAGATTGAAGAAGCTACTGTCGACTCCCACAACAGGCGGTCGTCCGTGCGGGAGTCGCAAACATAAAGACACGCTAGTTTTCTTTAGCAAACGGCAATCTGACAATATCGATCATTATCGAATCTGTTTTTCCTCATGTTCTTAATAGCTATCTATATATTACTTTAATCAGCTATTATTATATAATAAAATATAGAGTAAATAAATAGTTGCATAACAGCATAAACCATACATAATACGGATATGTGACATAAATACAAGATCCATAGACCAGATCGGTTCTGTGATAATACAGTATGAACACAATAGAGATCTGTAATTATTTGAGAAGAATTTATGAAGGTTTAGAAGATAATGTATACGCCGCGAATCGTCTACCTATAATATATAAACCCCAAACCCCTACATACATTATTAGCAACTCAGACCCTGATAATAAACCTGGATCCCACTGGATAGCCATACACATTAATGAAAATGGCTTTGGACAATAATTTGATTCCTTTGGACGTGCCCCTATGCGATATCACAAGGCTTTTATGTGGCGAAACTGCAGGAGCTGGGATTTAAACACGTGTAGATTACAAAATGATTTCACATCAGTTTGTGGAGAGTATAGTTTAATGTATTTGTATTATAAGTTCAATGGGAAAAGTCTATTAGAGTATCAAAAGTTATTTAGTAGCAACACTTTATGTAATGATATAATATTATACAGTATGTTCAATACATATTTAAATTAGTAAAATAAAAGAAATGTAATGAAAAATTGTTTTGTTTTACTCATGTCGTGATAAAGCGAGGTGACGTAAGTGATAAGCAGATAGTGATTCGGGGACCCTCATTGGGAACAATAGGACGCCGAGGCAAGCATTAGATAGCGAACAATAGAGCCCGGAGATAGCAGAGAATGAGGGGTAAATGCAAAACGTAACTTTGGAACTGCAAGAGATATTGAAAAACGGATAACGCAATCGATCGGGCATGGGCAAAAACCCCCAATTTGACACCAAAAATTTTCCCTTTTTTTTTAGCAAATGGTTATCGAAATACCCATTTTACCCATTATACTCCACATAGAGGCTGAGGCGATGGGGCAGAACCGGCGAAACCCTAACTACTCTATATAACGGAGATATTGCACCCTCATTTCGTACCTGTTAGCGGATTTATAGGCGAAAATTTCATTCTGATGCAGGATAATGCTTGTCCGCACCCAGCGAGACAAGTTGAGCAATACTTTACTCAGGTTGAAATTCGTTCCATAGATTGGCCAGCACGTAGCCCGGACCTCAATCAACAAACCTGGGACAACCTAAACAGTGCTGTATTTACAAGACATCCGGTCCCAACAACGGTTGCGGAGCTCAGAGTTGCATTGTCACAAGAAAGGGACAATAATCCGCAAGATCTTCTAAAAACACTGATCAGGTCGATGCGAAACCAACTTGAATCAGTTATTAGGGCAAAAGGAGGTAATACACCTTATTAAAAAAAAACTTTTTCTTTTCTTAGTATTGTAAAATTTTCATAATAAATCCGTGTTTTTTGTTCTATTTAGTGTTTCATTGCAAAAAGCTGCAAAAGGAGTAATTTGATTATTTTAGTGAGAAAAGTTGACCTATACACACAAGAATTGATTTTTTTATCAGATTTAGTCTTAGCATTATCATTGAAATAAATAAAAATAGTTTGCACTTTCACTAATTATATTTCATTGAAAGTTATCTTGCACTATGATGCAGTTTATGTGTCCGCTATTGTATGTAATGAAGTATTCACAAAAGTACATATACATAAGTATGTACTTGTGTGCATACTTCACTTATACAGGGTGTCTGGTAGAACCTAGTCAAATGTCAATCCGTGAAATATAGATCCGAGGGGCTCCGGGGAAATTATTTGAGCCCTCCCTTTGTATGTGCAATTTTGCTTTTTTTTATTGCGGTGGTAAATAGCGCTAGGACAGCTAAGAGCCTATTACTATGTCTATAAGGAGCAGAACGAACTAATTTTTATTATTAAATAACAATTTAATAGAGATATTTTAAAGTAATACTTTTATTTTTTTGCCTCGAACAATGTTACCAAGTATTTTAGGAAACCATTATTCTATTATGTGTAACCTGTACCTACTTATCCAAATAAACACCTAGTCTTGGCGTGCTACAATCAAGACATAAAAATATGCAACCTTTAGGTTTGTGTTAATAGGTTTGTTTTGATATTTTAGGTAAGTATACCTGTCTAAATATAATAATTGGGTAATACAGCGGCTCAACAATTTATAAAGTAGAGCTATCTATAATGTATATATGTATAAGTACGTACAACAAATAATAATAATTATTATTTTGATTGGTACAAAACCATAATAAGAATTATTATTACATATCAATGATTTTATGGATATTTTATATCCTAAGTAGTAATTACATTTTATTTTCTCTTGAATGTTTGGTGGTGATTTGAGTAGACATTCCGAACCCCGCGAACGTGGTAATGCCACGTTGTTGCCTATCCCTTGCGGAGCCGGAAATTAGGTTAGGTTAGGTTAGGTTAGGTTAGGTTAGGTTGAGCTCAAATTTTCTTAGACAAAGCCTATGCTAGTCGACGGATATTTGTGTTTTTGTAGTCCAGCGAAAGCTGTGTTTTTGGCGGTTCTTTTAGTGAAAGAAACATCTCGGTGAGCCATCTAGTTCCCGAGATAATCCAATTTTAGTCGTCAACTACTAACTTGTTAGAATTCCCATACATCGGTAGAGATAGTCATCCACGTAGAACAACATCGGTCGACTGCTTTTGTCCCGGTGTTGTTGTGCGTGTCCCGGGGTGGGAACATTTTTGGATATATAGTTTTAGGTTAGTTTAGTCATTTAGGTTTGTTTTTGTTTTTATTTTGGTGACGGTTTTTGTATAATAATTTTATTAAGTTAGGTTTTTGTGTACGGGCTGTTGCCGGTACATTCTCTTGTGTTCGGGAATATATAACAGGGGTGTAACAGGGGGCCTTGGGGCACCCCCAAAATTTATTTTTGGCAAAATGCCGAAAGGTGTTGAGGAAGGTGGGGGGAAGGGAGATGAGAGTGAAAGGGGGGATACTAGGCGATCCGGAAGGGGGCTTCGGCTCGAATTCGGAGACGCACCGAGTGGTGAGGAGCGAAATGGGAGCGTTCGTCGGCAGAGCTATGCCCGAGCCGGGATAACGCTTGAAGAGGTATTGGGGGACTGGTCGATGCAGTCCAACTCCGAGTTGAGGCCTACCGTGGTAAACGTTCTTTTCCCTTTCAAGGGGGGGCTTCTGGCTCGGACACGGAGGACGTGGCTGAGGGCTACTCAGAGGGGCGGAAAAATGCTGCCAAACGTGGGAGAGCTCGTGGGGCTGCAAATAGTGCCCGTCAGGCGGTAGGAGACCGAATGGAGGAGGCCCGAGAGGCCTAATTTGTCACCGCCCTCGATAAAAGGGCGTATTTGAGGGCAGACGTGGAGCCAGAAGAGCAAGTGATCCCTCCTGGCCCCTTGGCCCTGGACGTTGACGTTCTGGGGGCGAAGGACCTAATGCTGGCGGCCGAGGCGAACCTGCATGAGATCCTCAGTCTGGCTGGCAGATCCACCAATTTAAAAGGGGGATATGCCAGCAAGATTCGTCGGGCAACGGGCACTGTTAAAACGGTGCTCGAGACCCTAATGGCGCGCACTGAGGCCGAAGAGACTCGCCGCCTCCGTGCTGATAATGGGAGGCTGAAGCGGGAGGTGGCAAACCTTCGGGAGGAGGTGCGCGCCTATAGACGTGAATTTGAGGAGGCGAAGAAGGTGTCAGCTAAGAAGTCGTCGTCGTCGCCGTCGTCGAGTCCGATGTCCAGCGAACAGCTGGGCATGTTAGATAACAACATTGCCCGGCTGGTGGGCAATTTAGTTGATGGGCGGTTGGCGGCACTAGAAGACCGTTTGCCGCCACTAGTTGTTGTTCGCCCGCCCTTGGCGGCTGACAGGAAAAAGGCAGTCCGCGAAAATAGGGCTGTCAATAAAGAGTGTCCGGCGGCAACTAATGCACAGGATCGGGACGTTTCACCGGTGCTGTCACTGTCGTCGGCGCCAGTGATCCGCCCTATGGTCCGGGAGGAGTTTCCGGCGCTCCCAGTGCGTCCCGAGTTGCGCCCAGCCCCTGCTCAGGTTAAGAGGAGCCAGGGAAAGGGGCCGAAGTCGGCAAAGTCGGCCAACTCTGGCCCACCCGCCCCGAAAGAGGCGCCTGCTGCATCGGGTGGCGCCTCTAAAGAGGCACCTGCAACAACAGCGGGTGCTTCAAAGGAGCCTGCAGCGGCTTGGACAGAGGTCGTTCGCCGAAAGACCTCTTCGAAGAAGGTGCCATCAAAACTACCAGCTAAAGCGGTGGTTAAGGGGCCCAAAGTTGTTTTGCCCCGCTCCACGGCCGTGGTTATTAAATTGAGGCCGGAAGCGGCGGCTGGGGGCATGACGTACAGCTCCGCCTTACAAAAGGCGGAGACGTCAATTAAGCTGGAGGAGCTGAGTATCGGCCCACTCCGCATCAGACAGGCGGCCACCGGAGCCAGGTTGATTGAGATACCTGGCTCCGCCAGTCATGAGAAGGCGGACGCATTGGCGGCTCGCCTGACCGAGGTTCTTGCGGAGGAGGCGGAGATCTCAAGGCCCGTGAAAAGTGCCGATTTTAAAATCACGGGCCTTTCTGATGCTGCGACCGCGGAATCTGTTAAGTCCGCGGTCGCTAGGGAGGGTGGCTGCCTCCCCACTCAGGTATGGGTGGGTGAAATCCATTGAGGTATGGTTGGGGCGGGCTATGCCCGTATGAGCTGCCCAGTGACAGCTGCCAAAAAGTTGGTGGCGCCCGTCAGCATCGCTGTTGGGTGGAGCAAAGTGTCGCTCCACGTTGTTGACGCGCGTCCCAGTCACTGCTTCCGGTGTCTGGGAATGGGGAACTTCACAGCATTGTGCCCAGAGAGAAGGGAGAAGTTGCCATTGTTGGGGTGTACTTCTCTCCGAACCAGAATCTAGCGGCTCTTGAGCGATTTCTTCATCGCTTTCGACATCGCCAACGCTTTCAACAGTCTTCCCCACAGCGCGATACGGGAGGCACTAAAATACTTCGGTGTGCCCCCGTATATCGGAAGACTGTTGGAAGATTGACTCTCCGGCAGGGAAGACGTGTGGGAGGACCGGGAGGGGTCTTTTGTGCGGTGGGGAGTCGAATGCGGTGTCCCACAGGGGTCGGTATTGGGACCCCTCTTCTGGGACATTGGCTTCGACTGGATCCTGCGATGTCGCCTCCTCCCCGGGATGAGTGTCATCTGTTATGCTGATGACACTTTCGTCACATCCCGGGGAAGAAGTTACCAAGAGGCGAGGCGGCTGGCCGAAACGGCAATATCGTTGGTGGCTGGCCGCATCAGGAGGTTGGGGCTTCGGGTTCGTTACGAAAAGACCGAAGCCCTCATGTTCCGCGGACCCGGGAGGAAAAGACCCCCCCCCCCCTCCCAGGTGCCCGACTTCAGGTCGGAGAGGAGAGGAGATCAGGGTGGGCCCGACCATCAAATATCTTGGGCTCACCCTGGACGGGAGGTGGACCTTCAGCCCACTGGGCCCCAGTTGTTCACACCAGAACAACTGGGGCCGAAGGTCATAAGGGCGGCGTCATCGCTGGGCCGGCTCCTACCGAATGTGGGGGGGCCCAGCCAAGCCTGCAGGCGGTTGTACTCTGGGGTGTGCCGGAGTATAGCACTGTACGGAGCCCCAATATGGACGGATGCCCTCACCGTCCGCAACAAGGCCCAGCTGCACAAAATGCAGTGGGTCATAGCGGTGAGGGTTATCAGGGGCTACCGTACAGTCTCCTGGGCGGCAGCCACTGCCCTAGCGGGGGAACCGCCGTGGGAACTCACGGCAAGGGTCCTTGCCGAGACGTACCTCCTCATGTCAGAGAGGAGGTCACATGGCGAGGTCCCCTCGTGGGAAGAGCTCAGGCGGTTCCGAAGGCAGTAGGTACTGGGAAGGTGGGGAGACGTGCTGGCGCAGTTGCAGTACGGCCAACGTACGGCCGAGGCACTGCGTCCAGTCCTTGCGGCGTGGATGCGCCGCAAGCGAAAGCCACTCACCTTCCGCCTTACACAGGTGCTCACCGGGCATGGATGCCTCGGTGCGTACCTGTGTTAGGTCGCCAGGAGGGAGCCAACGCCCGCCTGCCATGATTGTGGCGCTGCGGAGGACACGGCCCAGCACACCCTAGAGGTGTGCGACCGATGGGCCGTGCAGCGCCACGATCTCGTGGCAGTGCTTGGGCGGGACCACTCGCTCTCGAGTGTGGTGCGCTGCATGCTCGAGAGCGATGAGGCCTGATAGGCGGCGGTCTCTTTCTGCGAAGCCGTCATTTCGCAGAAAGAGGCCGCGGAGCGGGACAGAGAGAACGATCAATCCTCTATTCCGCTCTGCCGGCGTAGGACGGGAGTGCGGAGGCGTCGTTATGCGAACCTCCAAACTTCCGTCTAACGGGGCTCCGGGAGAGGATGGGAACCTCCCCGGCTTAGCTAGTCCCGGCGCCGAGGGGGACGCTTCAGGTTTTCGGAGCGGCCCCTAATTGTGGTGGAAGTCCGGTCCCTATTGAGGTAGACCGGCCGGTCGCGGGGGGTGTCCTGTGCTAGATAGATCCGGACACCCCCCCTTATAGCGGCTGATGGCGATCCGCAGGTTAGTTTTAGTGGGTAAATCGGTGAGTCGCACCGGGAGTCCCACATACCCCCGGGTCCCCCAACCCGGGAAGGGCGTAATGACCTTTCCCCTGCGAGATCAAAAAAAAAAAAAAAAGCTTAGGTTAGGTTAGGGTAGGTGGAACTCAAATTATCCTAGGCGAAGCCTATGCTAGTCGACGGATCGTTGTGTTCTTGGAGTCCAGCGAAAGCTGTATCTTTGGCGGTTTTTTCGGTGAAAAGAACATCTCGGTGAGCCATCTGGTTCCCGAGATATTCCACTTTTTGTTGTAGGATACTAACTTGTTTCAATTCCCATACATCGGTAGAGAAAGTCATCCACGTAAAACATCATCGGTCGACTACTTTTGTCCCGGTGTTGTTGTGCGTGCGGGGCTCTCCCGGGGTGGAAACATTCTTGTACATATAGTTCTATGTTAGTTTAGTTATTTAGGTTTGTTTTTGTTTTTATTTTGGTGGAGGCTTTTTTTTATAATTTTATTAAGTTAGGATTTTATATTCGGGCTATTTGCCGGTACATTTTATTGTAGTCGAACTTCATATCAGGGGTGTACCTTGGGGCACCCCCTAAATTTATTTTCGGCAATATGCCGAAAGGTGTTGAGGAAGATGGGGGGAAGGGAGATGAGAGTGAAGGGATGATGAGATATTAGGCGATCCGGAAGGCTTCGGCTCAAATTCGGAGACGCACGGAGTGGGGAGGAGCGAAGTGGGAGTGTTTGTCGGAAGGGATGCGTCCGAGCCGGAATGACGCTGGAGGAGGCGTTATGGGACTGATCTATGCAGTCCAACTCCGAGTCGGAGGCCTATACTGGGAAACGTTCCTTTCCTTTTCCAGGGGAGGCCTCTGGCTCGGATCCGGAGGACGTAGCTGAGAGCTACATAGCGGGCCGAAAGAACGTGGCCCAGCGTGGAAGGGCTCGTGGGACTGCCACTAGGGACCGGGCGGAGGAAGCCCGAGAGTCCGAATTTGTCGCAGCACTCGATAAGAGTGCATTCTTCAAGTCGGTCTCAGACCCTGGAGATCAGCAGATTCCTCCTGGCCCCCTGGAGCTGGATGTCGACAGCCTAGGGGCTCAGGACTTGGTGCAGGCGGCGGAGGCGAATCTACAGGAGATTCTGAATCTTGTTGGCAAGTCCAACAATCTGAAGGGTGGATATGCTAACAAGGTCCGTCGGGCTACGGGCACGGTCAAAGCGGTGCTTGAGACGTTGATGGTGCGCACTGAGGCAGAGGAGACTCGCCGCCTCCGTGCAGACAATAGGAGACTGCAAAGGGAGGTGGCAAATCTCCGGGAATAGGTGCCCGCCTATAGGCGTGACTTCGGGGAGGCGAAGAATGCGGCGGCTAGAAAGTCGTCGTCACAGTCGGTTCCGATGTCCGGTGAGCAGCTGGGCATCCTAGAAAACAATATCGCCAGGTTGGTAGGCAATCTGGTGGATGGGCGCCTGGCAGCTCTGGAGGATCGACTGTCGTCTCCTCGAGTGGTTCGTCCGCCGTTGTCTGCGGACAAAATGAACGCTGCCCGCGAGGCCCGGTCTGCTGCAGTTACTGCTGATTGTGGGGTGCCACCGGAACGAGGAAGGTCACCGGTGTCGGGAGCTACTCGGGAACCTGTGGTCCCTGAAAGAGAGGAAAGGAGCAGGGAGGAATTCCCAGCGCTTCCAGTACGCCCCTTGATGCGCCCAGCCCCTGCGCTGATGAAGGGCAAGGGGAAAGGGCCGAAGTCGGCAAAGCCGACCAACTCTGGCCCACCCGCCTCTAAAGAGGCGTTTGTGTCGGCCAGCGCCTCGAAAAAGGCGCATGCCAAATGGGTCGGCGTTTCTAAAGAGGCAACTGCGGGTGCTTCGAAGGAGCCCTCGGAGGCTTGGACTGAAGTCGTCCGCCGAAAGGCTTCTCCAAAGAAAGCGGCACCTAAGCTAAAGTGGCAGTATAAGGGGCCCAAAGTTGTCTTACCCCGCTCCACGGCTGTTGTTGTTAAACTGAAGCCGGAAGCGGTAGCGGGGGGTATGACATATAGCTCCGCCTTAAAAAAGGCGGAGACTTCAATACGGCTGGAGGAGCTGGGTATCGGCCCACTCCGCATAAGGCAGGCGGGTACCGGAACCAGGCTAATAGAAATACCTGGTTCCACCAGTCACGAAAAAGCGGACGCGTTGGCTGCCCGCCTGACCGAGATGCTTGCAGCGGAGGCGGAGATCTCAAGGCACGTGAAAAGTGCCGATTTTAATATCACGGGCCTTTCGGATGCTGCAACCGCGGATTCAGTTAAGGCCGCAGTCACTAGGCAGGGTGGCTGTCTCTCCACTCAGGTCTGGGTGGGAGAGATTCAGCGCGGGTTGATGGGGTCGGGCTATGCCCGCATGAGCTGCCCGGTGACAGCTGCCAAAAAGTTGGTAGCGCTGGGCAGCATTGCTGTGGGGTGGAGCAAGGTGTCGCTCCACCTTGTTGATGCGCGTCCCAGTCACTGCTTCAGGTGTCTGGGAAGGGGGCACCTTTCGGCGTTGTGCCCCCCCTCGAAGAAGGACCGCAGCGGATTATGCTACCGCTGCGGCGAGCCTGGACACATGGTGCCTGGGTGCAAGGCGGAGCGCCCTAAATGTGCCGTTTGCACGGACGCGGGCAAGGCGGCGGACTCCGTAGCCATCGTAGTTGGAACAGGCGCTGGTCCACCCTGCATACGTGGTGGCGGTTCGGGAAGAAGTTGGGGTGTACTTCTCTCCGAACCTGAATTCTCAATGCTCTAGGGCCGCTAGTGAGGCGGCTGGCCCCTCTTCCCGTGGTCGTTGCGGGGGACTTCAACGCTAAGCCTCGGCGTGGGGTCCCCGATCACGAACCCAAAAGGGAAAGAGGTGGAAGAGTGGGCGACCTCCGGCCGACGGGCGACCTAATATAATGTTAAGATATGCTGACTTGACTTAAGGTCTAGTCAGCCCAACTACTTACATTGATGAAGGTATAACAACCCCCCGGTTAAGTGTAAAGTTCGGGGTTAAAAATCGAACTTTACCAAATTTAATGAATTCTAATTCTAGGCGGGGTAGTAATTATATCTTCATCCAGTTCTATTTCGACTGGTGATTTTGGACCTTCCGTCTTCTTGCAAGAGTTAATAAATTTATTAATAAAAGTGTATCTACAGATCTTGTAAGATATAAAGCTACTAACTAAAACAATTAAAAATAGAGTTATACTCGTAGAATAGTGTGTCCCGTATTTAATGATATGTGGCTGATCGATTATTTTGTCAGCTTTGTTAATTAAAGAATTTGAAATTTAATCATTTAAGTTTAAATCGTCTAAATCAGTATTTATTAAAGATATAGGGGGCACATTATTCGATGATAGTAATTGTAAAATTTTGTTTACGTTACAACAAGAGCCATTGATTAAATTGTAATCAGACGACATAGGGGTTATAGTTAAATTCACAAAATTATTACTATTAGGAATTAATCAAGTACTAGAAGTAAATGCGACACAATTGCCGGGAAGCGACACAATCCCAGTACCCAGTAGGGTGACAACCTTTTCAGACTGATCTTGGCAATCTATGGATAATTGTGTCGGAGCAGAATGTATATAAATCCATTGATTATTAGCTAATGCTTTCCAAATTTTTAAATGTCCATGAATGAACTTAGTTTCACACTGTGTCGGAGGTTTTCTCATAACCTTTAATAATAGTTCACTTGCACAGGTTGGATATTCACTTATAGAGTATATATTCATCACGTCACATATTAAGGTTTGGGGATCGATAGTGATACACTCGTCTAAGTCACTCAAGTTACAAAAATGTTGTTTGTCTCTAGTCACTGCGATATACTTAGTGCTAGGTATAATGGTAGTATAAGTGTCCGGATTTTCCGGGTCATAGGGTATCGGAAAAGCTATGCTATGATACAAATTAAATACGCCTGGAGCGACTAGAGGAATTCTGAATACAAATATAATTTTCCTATTTATGTAATAGCAAAATACTTTTGAAATTTTCATTAGGTGATACATATAATCTAATTCTAAATTTACAGGAAACTCGACATCATTGTTTAGGTGAATGTGATTCTCGGCAAGTTCTCGGTATAATTGACTCGGCGTTATAACCGATGGATACAGGATGTTTTGACTACTGAATGCGATAGCGTTTGATAAGTCCTCTAAACGAAAAGACAAAGTTAAAAGCGTTGATTCTAAACTGTTAAGGATAGAGTTAATATTAGTTATAATAACTAAATGATTTGACACATTACTTAAATTACGGATGTTTACCGAGAGGTTGTCGATAGCATCATTTAAACGAGCTTCATTAATTTTCATTTCATGAAAAGTTTTATTATATGAATTTAATGTAGATTTAGTAACTAATATATTTTGTTTTACTAAGGAAGCCAGTTTTCCTTGGTTATGTTTTACAATTTCAATCGCCTGATTGTATTTAATTCCATCGTCCTCGTTTAAAGTTCCAAAAATATGTTTGAAAGCAGTTCCAATGCCACCAAACCAAGCTGACCGTTTGCTACCCTTAGACATAAGATGTGATATTGAATCATATTCCTTGACTATGTCGTAATACCGTGCTGTTATAGGTTCTAACATGCTATGACATTCGATATCATTTAACGCTTCATATTGTTTACATAAATATCTAACAGTTCCTAAAATAGAGTTAGCGTTTTCAATGTGTGGCCCGATATAAGATGTGTCAACTGGTATCATGGTATCGAGGTAAGCTCTTCTTATTTTGAGTTGTCCTAAATAATCAAAATATATTCCGGGACTCGACGTAATTGCTTGGACATAATCCTGTTGCGCTAGTGCAATAACGCTGAAAAATAAATGTCGTATATAATATTTATTTTTATAAGGAATTAATTATAGTATATGTATGTTTAATAATTAGATGTAATTAATATTAGTAATGCCATCATAAGAACTAGTCGATAACTTTTGTATATATTTAATTTAAATTATTTAATATGTGGATTTATAAAGAATTAAGTTGATACTACTTCATTAGTGAATTATTTATGTTATTGGGATATTTGCAGGTTTAACTTCGTCGAAGTGATGTTTCACATGCCTACGATTTATTAGTAAGATAGTGTATTATAGCCATGTATTTTAACTATTTTGTAGGGACCTTTCCACTGGGGTGACAAAGCTTTTATGAGTCTAAGGTGATTTTTAAGGTACACATAGTCACCTACTTTATACGTAATTGGTCGAGAACGGTTATCATAATAAGTTTTCGAGGTTTGTTTTGATTGGACTATGTTTTGGATTGCTTTATCACGAGAGAGTTTTAATCTATGTTGGAGCATTTTAAGATATTCGGGATAGGTAGCGTCTTGGGGAGGATTATAAATCGAATCTGGGAGAAAAGGTTTATGTCCGAATAGAAGTTCATAAGGTGAGTATTTCGTTGTGCAATGTACATTAGTGTTGTAAGTGAGCATGGCTGTGTAGACGTAGCGAGGCCAATTATCTTGACTTTGATTAGTAAATGATTTTAGATATTCTTTTAAGGTCGAATGGCTGCGTTCTAGCGCTCCCTGAGTCTGCGGGTGATACGGAGTTGACCAAATTTGTTTAATTTTTAAAAAACTACAAGTTTTCTTAAATAAGTCCGCTGTGAAATTAGTACCTTGATCTGATAAAATAGTTTTAGGGATGCCGAATAGAGAAATAAAATGGATCAAACAGTCGCTTGTTTCTTCCGCAGTTGTTGATCGAATAGGATAAGCTGTTGAGAATTTCGTGAGATCGTCTTGGAAAGTCATGATGTATTTAAGTTTACCAGTACCTGCCTCTGGCAAGGGACCTACGACGTCGATAGCTATTCGTTGAAAGGGAGCAGTGTGTTACATATATCAACAGTAAGATGTAAATGTCAATGTCATTATTGACATTGACAGATGTCATAAGTAAAGCCTATCGAGTTAGTTTATTGAGTTGGCCAAAAGGCTATACATAGTGTAGACGTATATATTGTGCTAAGCATATCTCATTACATATTGTAATACGTATTCGTGATAAGCACCAATAAAGGAGAGTATAAGAATTGCTGCTGTATTATTATCGTCACCACACGAGCGCACGAAGGACTTACAATCAAGAGGTCATAGACCAACACATGGTGTCAGGTGTAAAAATTTAAAAGAAAACGAAAATTATGAACAAAAAAGAGGGTACGTCGAAAACTCCGGAAGCTTCGAGACAATCTGAGTGTGGGAACTTAACAATGGCAGGCAACGGAGTACAGAAGCTTGAGATCTCTACAGAAATTATCAACAATAATGCTGAAAATTTCAAGAAATGGACGCAGTCATTCGAGATATTTCTACTGGCGTCGGGCATGGAGAAAACGGAAGACAAAAGAAAAATTGCAATCATGCTGCATTCCATGGGAGAAAAGGGTTTAAACATATACAATTCCTTCAATTTGGACCTAAGCACTGCTACTTTCCAAGAAGTCAAGGCAAAATTCGTCGAGTATTTTGAACCCAAAAAGAATTTGACGGTGGCACGACACAAATTCTTTACGTTGAAACAGCGTGTGAACGAATCCTTGGAAAACTTTCTAATGGAATTAGAAAACGCAAGTCATGCCTGTGAGTTTGGTTCGCTACGTGAGTTCCTTGTAAAGGACATTCTCATTGCTAATATGGCCACAAACTTCTCGCAATTTCGTTAAAAGCTACTACAAGAACAGGACCTATCCCTAGAAAGAGCCAAACTCCTCTGTAGAACACTGACGATGGCGCAGAAAAATGAAGAATCAATCAATGCAGCAGATGGAAGAGAAGCCACAATATGTACAAGCTACACAAAAGTCGTCGGTCCAGTTCCCCCTCATACCAGAAAAGAAAAAACGCAAGATCTCCATCATGCCAAGGTCACCCAAGGTCACCTACGCCTGGATCAAGAACAACGTCGTGTGTAAAGTGCAACACATCGCATGGTCGCCGCAACTGTCCAGCTTGGAAACACAGATGCAGGTCATGTTTTAAATATGGACATTTTACTTATTTATGTTTCAAGAAAAACAGTGTCAGGACTGTTGTTACTGGGGTAGGTAGCATAAATCTCGATGATGAATCAAGCCCCAAAAGTGCTGAGGCTGAGGCTGAGAGATTTACAATAGGGGCATTGTTCAACATTAAAAACATAAAATCACAGAATGCTAGTACAAATTTGATAAGCACAACAGACAAGTCCTGGTACTGTTCTCTTAATATAAACAACAAAAAGGTAGATTGCCTAATTGACACTGGCGCAGACATAAATGTGATGTCTTATCAAGTATTTAAAGAATTGAATCTTAAATTTGACAAGCAGAGTAAAGAAATGTATAAAAAATATAATATATTTGCCTACAGTGGGCACAGAATACTGATAATTTCAGTGTTAAACATTTGTTGTTTAGTTGAAAACAAAACAAAACCAGAAAACATTACTTTTATTGTAACAAAATTAAATTGTCCAACTGTGATTGGTTTACCCACTTGTATAAAGCTAAATTTAATAACAAAAAACTTTTCTCTATCAATGGAAAATTAAAAAAAAGTTGAGCAAAATGTATATAATATGTATCAAAAAACTTGTGACAAAATTGTGACCAGATATAATGATGTGTTTCAGGGTCTAGGCTGCCTCCCATACGAATACAGCATCGTGCTAAAAAAGGATGCTATTCCGTGCGTTGATCCCCCTAGAAAGGTACCCTTTGCGTTGGTTGAACCGTTAAGGAAAGAGCTTCAACTCATGGAGAACATGGGAGTCATACGGAAGGTGAACAAACCTACTCTCTGGGTGAGTAGTTTAGTTATAGCCATGAAAAAGAATGGTGGATTGAGAATTTGCTTAGATCCTAGAAATTTAAGTAAAAATTTATTGAGATGTCATTATCCAATTAAAACTATAGATGAAGTCAGGTCTAAATTGTCCAAAGCCTCTTATTTTTCACATTATTTTAGATGCGTTTTCTGGGTTCTATAACATAAAATTAACTAAAGAAAGTAGTGATCTATGTACATTTCAAACTCCATTTGGCAGATACAAATTTTTAAGATTACCTTTTGGAATAAACACGGCTACAGAAATTTTCTATAAAACCATGATAGATCTTTTCGGAGACATAGAAGGTATAATAATTTGGTGTGATGACATTTTAATATACGGTGAAACAATTGAAATACACAATAAAAGGTTAGAAATGTTTTTGGACAGGGCTAGGCAAGTTAATTTAAAATTAAATAAAGCCAAGTGCAAGTTTCTTCTAGAAGAAATAGCATATTTGGGCTATATTTTCAGTAAAGAAGGTGTAAAAATCGATCCAGAAAAAGTTAAAGCGATAAAAAACATGCCCATACCTAAAAATATTAAGGATTTGCAGAGATTTTTAGGCATGATAAATTTTTTAGCACCGTTTATAGAAAATCTAGCAGAAAAAACTAATACCCTAAGAAATTTGTTAAAAAAAGATATGTTATGGTTATGGGATGAAAATTGTCAAAAGTGCTTTGATTTATTAAAAGAAGTCATATCTAAAGCACCTGTGTTAACTATTTATAATTGCAACTTACCTGTGATTTTGTCGGTAGATTCATCAAAGAATGCACTGGGAGCGGTCTTGATGCAAGACAAACGACCCATTGCATATAGTTCAAGAACACTTACCCCCTCTCATCAAAACTACGCCCAGATTGAAAAAGAATTGTTTGCCATACAGTTTGGATGTAATAAATTTCACCAATATATTTATGGCAGTAAAACAACTGTTCATACTGATCACAAACCTTTAATTTACCTTTTTAAAAAACCTCTTCATGAAGTACCTGCTAGGCTACAAAGAATGATGTTATCGTTGCAGGGTTATGACCTAGAAGTAGTTTATGTACCTGGTAAATATATGTATATAGCAGATACTTTGTCAAGAGCCTCACTTAGTGATACATACATACCTCAGTATGAGCAAGACTTACAGTATCATGTTAATTCAGTATTCTCTAATCTCTCAGTAAGTAAGCCTTATTTAAAATTTATATTATTAGAAAGCAAAAATGATGAATCTTTAAATCTGCTCAAGTCTTATATTCAGAATGGTTGGCCAAGAAGCAAAAATAAAGTAAGCTCTCTGGTGAAACCATATTGGAACATTCAAAATGAAGTACATATAATGAATGACTTAATATTTAAAGGCAATAGGCTTATTGTTCCAAAGTCCTTGCAAAGACAGATTTTAGATAAAATACACTGTGGTCATTTAGGTATTAATAAGACACTAAACATCGCTAGAGAAACAGTTTATTGGCCAAATATAAATGCGGATATTAAGAACTTAATTGATCAATGTTCCGTCTGTGCTAAATACAGATCAAATCCACCCCGTGAACCGTTGAAATGCCATGAGATATCTTATCTTCCATGGGAGAAGGTAGGTATAGATTTATTATATTTTGATGGAGAAAAATTTCCTTGTCTGCATGGATTATTATTCCAAGTACATAGAGTTAGCTTCTTTGCATAAGAATTACACTGTCGATAATGTTGTTAAAAGTCTAAAATCGTTTTTCGGTCGACATGGTATACCAAAAGCATTGGTGTCTGACAATGGTCCACCATTTAACTCCTGCAAATTCAAGTCTTTTCTTGTTGATTGGGATGTAGAACACATAACCACTAGTCCGTATTGGTCGAGGTCTAATGGCCAAGCTGAAACCGGTGTTTAAATTGTTAAAAACATATTACGAAAATGCAGAGAAGATGGCTCGGATATACATTTGGCGTTATTACACTATCGCAACGCTGCGAAGGGAGATTTTCCCAGTCCGGCCGCATTATTAATGTCTAGAAACTTGCGAGTAAATTTACCAATTCTTAACAAAAAATTAAAACCTAAAATTGTTAAATTTTCGACATTTGAAAAATGTCATAGACCGAGCAGAGACAAAATGTCTTTTTATTTTGACAGGAATGCGAAGCATACATCTCATGAGTTTCAGCCGGGAGATGACATTTACTTCAAAAAAAATCCTAAATCCTTTTGGTCTCCGGGAATAATTAAAGAGAAATTAGGATGTGGTAGATCATATTATGTCGCGGATCCAAACGGTGTTGTGTATAGGAGGAATAGGGGACACATTAGACCTAGAAAAAAGAATTTAAAAGAAATAAATCCTCCACCTTCTTTTTATGGCGATGGCAGCACAATCAATATGCCTCCCATGCAAGAGAGTATAGATCCCATGAGTTTAACACAACGCGGAAACGGTCCCGTTCAAAATTGCATTAACGATGAGAACTGTGTTCCTATGGAGAGTCTAGAAAATACCGGTTACGTAACCAGGTCTGGTAGAAGTGTAAAGCGTCCTAAATTGTACATGCATGAGAAATTTGAGTAGATTTTTAGTTTGCTTTTATACTCGAAAAGGGAGGTGTTACATATATCAACAGTAAGATGTAACTGTCAATGTCATTATTGACATTGACAGATGTCATAAGTAAAGCCTATCGAGTTAGTTTATTGAGTTGGCCAAAAGGCTATACATAGTGTAGACGTATATATTGTGCTAAGCATATCTCATTACATATTGTAATACGTATTCGTGGTAAGCACCAATAAAGAAGAGTATAAGAATTGCTGCTGTATTATTATCGTCACCACACGAGCGCACGAAGGACTTACAATCAAGAGGTCATAGACCAACACACAGTGGACGTTGTACTTATCTGCATAGGTGCTCGATTAATTTGCCTAAATGCTTGATTCTCCTGGCACTGTGTACAATTCTTAACGTATGTTTCAATGTCTGAACGCATTCCTTTCCAGTAATATTTTTCCTTAATTCTATTCAGCATTCTGACGGAACCGAGGTGTCCAGAAACGGGTAAGTCATGATTTTCTCGTAATATAGTTTTAATTTCGCTAAGCGAGGGATACATTATATTATTATGATATATGTGAATAGCAATACTGGAGTCGTGAAATAGGTAAGTAATCATGTTATATATTTTACTAAATGCATGTTTATCAAAAGGATTTCTAAAATCGGATATAGCAATTTCTGTTATGATAGACGAATTAACTAATACATTTTTTATTTTTTCCAGAGACTGAAAAATATCGCGGTAAGAACTTTCTTCAAAGTGATGTACCTTAGTAAAGAGTAAGTAGTAATTCTTGGTATTATGTTCTATTTTCTTATACGAATGTAATTCTTTTTCACTCTGTAGTATTTCATCTTTATTAGGAAAGTACGATAAGATATCATTTATATAAGGATTAGCTTCGTCGAGATCGATGGAAGTTGGAACAAGAATGTGTGAACAGAAGGTTTTAAGTAATGCTTCATTATGTTCAATAATATTAGTGTTAAAACTTTTATTTTTATCCGCGATTATTTTCAGGAATTGAGAAAATTTCTAGTTACTATTTATATTTACAGGTGGTGGTTGCGGTTCTTTCGAAGCCGTAGGTATAGAGATCCTGGTAGGTGAAGGTAAGGATATATTATCAAAATCTAAGTCTATATCAGAACTTCGTGGATTAGGACCTAAAGAACCGATGTCCGAGAGATTATCGTTGGGTAATGGAATAATATTTTCGGGATCAACGCCAGCATACGGAGGGAATGTCTTCAAATGACAAATTAGGTATTGGTGATGTTGTAATTTGAGGTAACGTATTAGGATTTTCAGGGATGACGTTATTGTCGACATTATTATTATCTTGATGAGTAGTTTCGTTATGTATTTGTTCGGGATTC
Source organism: Phengaris arion (assembly GCA_963565745.1). Lineage (NCBI taxonomy): Eukaryota > Metazoa > Arthropoda > Insecta > Lepidoptera > Lycaenidae > Phengaris > Phengaris arion. Next base: position 7,076,469 of record OY751432.1, read on the forward strand.
GGAGGGGTTGTACCTATTTCTTCTAATATATTATTTGGAGAAGGGACATAGTCAAATAGATCTTCAACAGGGTTCAGAGGTATTAGTTCAGGGAATAATTGTGCATCATATTCGTCAGGAAAGATAGGGTTGACTGGATAGCGCGATAGAGCATCGGCTGCCGAATTTAACCTACCCTTGCGGTAGACTATTTCATACTCGTACTCTTCTAGTTGTAAGCGCCATCTTTGGAGTTTGCTATTATGATTAGAATGGTTAAAAAGCCATTTTAAGGGTTGGTGATCAGTGATTATAGTGAATTTCCGACCATATATATATGGACGAAACGTTTTACAGCCAAATATTATTGCTAAAAGTTCCTTTTCTGTTACCGTATAATGATTTTCACTTTTATTAAGTGTGCGTGAGGCAAATGCGACGGGACGATCCTTACCCACTTGACCCTGCGATAGTACAGCGCCAATGGCGTGATCGGAAGCATCGCAAGTAAGGATGAAAGGCAGGTTGAAGTCGGGGTAACAGAGAACGGGAGCAGTGGTAAGTTTGTGTTTTAGTGTATCGAAAGCTACTTGTTGTTGATTTTCCCATTTAAATATTACGTCCTTTTTTAACAGAGAGGTTAGAGGTTTTGCTGTCATTGAGAAATCGGGTATGAATCTGCGATAGTAAGAAACTAGACCTAGAAACGATTTTATGTCTTTAGGAGATTGTGGCGTAGGGAATTGTGTGACTGCTTCAACTTTATCCGGGTTAGGTTTTACACCATTCTCGGTTATAATGTGGCCAAGATAGACGACTTCTCGTCGAAGAAATTCGCACTTATCTGGCTGTAATTTCAAATTGTATTTTCTGAGCCTATCAAATATTGCGGTTAAATTTTGGATTTGGGAGGTAAGGTCAGAGGAATATATTACTACGTCGTCAAGATATACAAAACAGCGCAAGCCCTGAAGCCCAGAAAGTGCGGTGTTCATAAGACGTTGAAATGTTAAGGGCGCGTTCTTTAGCCCGAATGGCATGCGTTTAAATTGGTAGTGCCCTTGAGGGACGGAAAATGCGGTTTTGACTGAGTCTTCAGGGGAAACTTTAATTTGATGGAAGCCGGAAGCAAGGTCGAGGGTGCTAAAATATCTACTTTTGCCTAATTGGTCTAGGATTTCGGTGATATTTGGGATGGGGTAGGAGTCCCAATCGTGACATCATTCAATTTCCTATAATCAATAACAACTCGCCATTTGCGGTTACCGGATGCGTCTAATTTTTTTGGGACTACCCATATGGGTGCCGACCATGGAGATGATGAAGGTTCTATAATTCCTTGTTGTAACATTTCGTTAATTTGTCTATTTACCTCCTCTTTATGAACTTCCGGAAAACGGTAAGTTTTAGTGTGGATTGGGATGTTGGATACAGTTTTAATTTCATGTTGGATTGCATTCGTGTAAGTTAGTTGTTCTCCGGGAAGATGAAAGATGTCAGAATAGTCAGAACATAGTTTGTAAAGAGCGTTTATTTCCTCTTTATTCAGGTGAGATATTCGTAATTGATTTAAAACCTCTTGGGTGCGTCGAAACTATTTGTGTATGATACAGTGTGAACAGAATTAACAGATATCGGAGAATTCTCATTATTAAGGTCATTAGGTTTATAAGGTAAAAGTACTAAGTTTAAATTTGATTTGAACTTGAGTATAAAGTAATACATGCGGCAATGTTTTATTTGTATGGTTAGTATTAATCTCATATATTTCTAAGAGATCGGCTTCACTTATTTCGGGTTTAGTAGTTTCGGAATTTTTTGAAGATCCATCGGATTTGGTAATAAAGGACTTAGTAGATCTAGAATTTCCAAAAGACTCAGTGGGTTTTTTAGCAGGGTTAGTAATTTTAATAGACGCAGTGGATATAGCATTATTTATAGATTCAGAGGGTATACTATGTTTAGTGGGCACAGTGGACTTAGAATTATTACTATATAAAGACTCAGTGTTATTAGATTCAGTGGACTTAGTATTAAAGGATTCAGAGGATTTAGTATTAAAAGATTCAGCGGATATAGTATTTTTAAAAGATTCAGAGGATATAGTATTTAATGATTTAGCAGAAATCAAAAATACGTTGGTCGGTGTCGATTTTAACACTTTTGTGTCTCACACGACGCCCAAATGAGACGTGATTTAGTTTTTTAAATTATCAACTTCGTCATAAGAGTTGTCTTGGATGATATTATTATCGTCAGTCCTGTGAGAATTAGTAAAATCTTGAGTATAGTGAATTGGATTTGGTCTAGACGGCCTCGAATTATTATTATAATTATTATTCCTCATCCGATTGTTATTATACTGACGTTTACGACAATTTTCAATCGTATGTCCTGGGTATTTACAATATCTACATACAGGTGTAGTAAAATTACTTGAATTATGACGCGGCGGGTATTGATCCTTCTTGTTATTATTATTAAACGAGTTCCGGGGTTGAAAGTTATTACTATTATTAGATGCGTAATTATTATGATGGTTATTATTTAAGTTTGTATTTGACCTCTTAGTAGCATGGTAAATCTTTTCTTCGGATATGGCTATATTTATAGCTTCATTTAAGTCATTGGGTTCGCGGCATCTAACAACTGTGGATATATTTGGATTTAATCCTGTTAAAAAAGTGTGAAGCGCCAAATCTTCCATTGCAGCGACCCGGCCAGTCAGTTCGCCTTTTTTCTTAGTAGGAATTGAGACATTAATTTCGGTGAGTAATTTACTAAGACAGTTTTCAACTCTGAGAGAGAACTGATTAACTGACTCACTAACACCCTGTTTACTGTTTTGGAGTTCGGTTAGGAGATGTGTATAATGCTTTCTTTCTCCAAACTGTGTTTTTAAAAACTCTTCTAATTGGTTCCAGTCGTCGAATTCTTTAATATTAGCGGCGGACTCTGCGCGACCTTCTAGCCGACTTAATATATATTTAAAAATTATTTTCTTTTGTTCGTCGTTAGCTAACCCTGGTGCATTGTTGCAATTACTTAAAAAAGGATTTAATTTATCTCTACTCCCATCAAACTTTCCGATAAATTTAATTAAAATATTTAATTCTACAGCTGGCATTATTGGAAGATTAATAGGCTCAGCTGGTTTACTGGTTCCTGGTGCCGACATTAACGTTAGACGAGGAGGATTACAGTACAGTCATATCACTATAATAATATGCCTAAATAAATCTAACGGTTGCAAATAATAATTTTACCTAATATAAAATAAAGTTTGGAAAACAGAGAACTTTTAATGTTTGAGAAACAGTAACTAAAGACTTACAGTGAACTGGCGATCACGGAGGTGAAGATAAGAAGCATGACGGACGTAGACTCAGCGACTCAGCGAAACACCGATGTAGTGTATATAATCTCTCACTATATAGCACGTCTAACATCCGATTTCGAATGGGTTATTCAGGGAGTTGTTCCCTGACCCCCCGGCAGTATTCGTTCCTCCGAGAATGGCTCGGCGGACGTCGGACTCGACCGTGGAGGGTGTTCCGCCCCCCGTCACCAACCAGGAGATGGAGGCGGTTCTGTTCCTCCTCCGGAGTAAGAAGAGGGCGCCGAGTCCGGACGGGGTGCACGGTAAAGTGCTTTCCGTTGCACTCGTGCACCTCGAAGACCCCCTCCGGGAACTGTTCGACCACTGCCTTCGGTCGGGCCAGTTCCCGAGGGCGTGAAAGGTAGGGCAGCTCACCCTATTGCCAAAGGGGGGCCGGCCACCGGACCAAGCGTCGGCGGTGAGACCTATCGTTCTGCTGAGCGAAGTCGGGAAGGCCCTAGAGCGAATTGTGGCTTCTCGACTCGCTCGGCATCTGGAGGAGGGACCGGGTCCGAGACTGTCTGACTCTCTGTTCGGTTTCCGGCCCGGTAGGTCTACCGTCGATGCAATTAGGCGCCTAGTCTAATTAGGCGTCGGTGACGCAGGAGGCGGAACGCGAGGGGGAGGTGGTGTTGGGGGCGTCGCTCGACATCGCCAACGCTTTCAACAGTCTTCCCCACAGCGCGATACGGGAGGCACTAAAATACTTCGGTGTGCCCCCGTATATCGGAAGACTGTTGGAAGATTGGCTCTCCGGCAGGGAAGTCGTGTGGGAGGATCGGGAGGGGTCTTTTGTGCGGTGGGGAGTCGAATGCGGTGTCCCACAGGGGTCTGTATTGGGACCCCTCCTCTGGGACATTGGTTTCGACTGGGTCCTGCGATGTCGCCGCCTCCCCGGGATGAGTGTCATCTGTTATGCGGATGACACTTTCGTCACATCCCGGGGACGAAGTTACCAAGAGGCGAGGCGGCTGGCCGAAACGGCAGTATCGTTGGTGGCTGGCCGCATTGGAGCTTTGGGTTCGCTATGAAAAGACCGAAGCCCTCATGTTCCGCGAACCTGGGAAGCGAAGACCCCCCCCCCAGGTGCACGACTTCAGGTCGGAGAGGAGGAGATCAGGGTGGGCCCCACAATCAAATATCTTGGGCTCACCCTGGCCGGCCTGCCTGCAGCTGGCCATCAGTCGGTCGGCTGGTGGAGGGTCTTGAGAATGACCCGTGGGGTCGACCTTATAAGAGGGCGCGAGACAAACTTCGCGCCCAGTCGGCCCCACTGAAAGAAACGCTCCAGCCGGAACTGCTGGTGAGGCGCCTGAAGTCGGTGACGGATAAAGCGGAACACGGGAGGGAGGTGGTGGTGGCGGTGTCCTTGGACATCGCCAACGCCTTCAACAGCCTTCCGCACAGCGTAATACGCGAAGCACTGAACTACTTCGAAGTGCCTCCGTATCTCGGGAGGCCGTTGGACGCGTATCTCTCCGATAGGGAGGTCGTGTTCGAGGATCAGTCGGGGTCCTTAGAGAGGCGGCAGGTCGAGTGCGGCGTCCCCCAGGGTTCGGTTCTGGGACCAAACCTCTGGGACGTCGGCTACGACTGGGTCCTGCGGAGCGGCATCCTTCCCGGAGCAGACGTCATCTGCTATGCAGATGACACTTACGTCACGTTCCGAGGAAGGACATATCAGGAAACTGCGCGGCTGGCTGAGGAGGGGCAGCCCTCGTTGTCAGCCGCATAGAGCGATTGGGGCTTCGGGTACGTCTAGACAAGACCGAAGCCCTGCTCTTCCGCGGACCTGGGAGGAAAGGACCCCCACCGGATGCACGACTCCTTATCGGAGAGACGGAAGTCAGGGTGAGTCCAACCCATAAGTGTCTCGGACTCACCCTGGACGGGAGGTGGACCTTCGGCCCCCATTTCCAACAGCTGGGGCCGAAGGTCGTGAGGGTGGCATCAGCGCTGGGCCGGCTCCTACCAAATGTGGGGGGGCCCAACCAAGCCTGCAGGCGGCTGTACTCCGGAGTCTGTCGGAGTATGGCCCTGTACGGAGCCCCAATTTGGGCGGATGCCCTCACCGTGCGTAATGTGGCCCAGCTGCACAAAATGCAGCGGTTCATAGCAGTGAGGGTCATCATGGGCTACCGTACAGTCTCCTGGGCGGCAGCTACTGCCCTGGCGGGGGAACCGCCGTGGGAGCTCATGGCGAGGGTCCTCGCCGAGTTAAACCTCCTCGTGGCAGAGAGGAGGTCACGTAGCAAGGTCCCTTCGTGGGAGCAGCTAAGGCGGTTCCGATGGCTTGGAGAGCAGTGGCTGCTGAGGAGGTGGGGAGAGGTCCTGGTGCAGTCACCGTACGGCCAACATACGGCCGCGGCACTGCGACCAGTACTTGCGGTGTGGATGCGCCGCAAGAGGAAACCCCTCACCTTCCGCCTTGCACAGGTGCTCACCGGGCATGGATGCTTTGGTGCGTACCTGTGTAAGGTCGCCAGGAGAGAGCCTACGCCAGCCTGCCACGAATGTGGCGCTGCGGAGGACACCCTCGAGGTGTGCGACCGATGGGCCGTGCAACGCCACGATCTCGTGGCAGTGATTGGGCGCTCGCTCTCGAGTGTGGTTTGCTGCATGCTCGAGAGCGATGAGGCCTGGCAGGCGGCGGTCTCTTTCTGCGAATCCGTAATTTCGCAGAAATAGACCGCGGAGCGAAACAGAGAGATCGATCCATCCTCTGTTCCGCTCCGCTGGCGTAGGACGGGAGTGCGGAGGCGTCGCTATGCGAACCTCCAAACTTCCATCTAACGGGGCTCCGGGAGAGGATGGGAACCTCCCCGGCTTAGCTAGTCCCGGCACCGAGGGGGACGCTTCAGGTTGTCGGAGCGGCCCCTAATTGTGGTGGAATCCGGTCCCTATAGAGGTAGACCGGCCGGTCGTGGGGGGTGTCCTGTGCTAGACAGATCCGGGACACTCCCCCTTATAGCGGCTAATGGCAATCCGCAGGTTAGTTTTAGTGGGTAAACCGGCGAGTCGCGCCGGGAGTCCCACATACCCCCGGGTCCCCCAACCCGGGAAGGGCGTAATGACCTTTCCCCTGCGATATCAAAAAAAAAAAAGTTAGGTTAGGTTAGGTTGCGGGGGGTGTCCTGTGCTAGACAGATCCGGGACACTCCCCTTATAGCGGCTGATGGCAATCTGCAGGTTAGTTTTAGTGGGTAAACCGGCGAGTCTTTTCGGCGTTTGCTTTAACAAACAAATTATTTAGGCATATGCCTAAATAATTTGTTTGTTAAAGCCGAGGGTTTTTTTTTTCATTTCACAATATCATAAAAGATTTTTTTATAAATCTAAATTCATATACAAGTAATTTAAAAAAATAACCTTACATTTAAATCTAATACGAAAATGTCAAAGCGATACATTTATATGGAAAAGCATGACGTTTATCACAAATGTTATGGATTCTCCGACCCCAGTTTCACTATCAAATATACATAAAAGTAGGAACGTGATTGACTGGTGAGAACTTGAGTTTAAACAATCTTTAGGTAGCTGTTAAAGGTTCAAAATATTAACACGTAGAATGCGTAGGTTTTTTGGGTATCGAGATCCTTGTAACATACCAACATATAATATACAAACCTTATTTTAAACGTTTGACATTTTACATACAGAAAGGCACCTCCTTAATCATAAGTAGGTACTTGTCTCGTACAAATATTATGTTTGAAATAGCCCAATTCAGTTCACAAGAGTAGAGCAGCTATTAAAGGACAAATTGTGCCATTAGGCTAGATGACTTTTTTCCATTGCATAAATGAATAGTACTCTTAAATATGAGTAACTTCTCAGAAGAAACAGTATGTCAAAAATCAATATTTTCAAAGGTACAGCGATTTGTATACAAAATTTCGCAAGTCTCGTGAACACGCTCCATACTAAAGTCGTACCTAGCTGTGACGTCACGCCTAGGTTAAAGTGTATAAAGTATACGGCTGCAGGAACATATTTGTGCGTTTAAGTTCATACTTACAATAATAAATGTTTTGTATATGATGTAAGTAAAGTAATGATGTTGGTTTTGTTTACAAATTTAGCAAAAATTTACTTGTATTTTTTAGATGTATCTAATTACTACTACTACACATAATTTATTTTTCTTTACATTTACCAAGTAGTAATGCCTCAATATATCTGAGTATATATATTAGTATATATATTATATATATTTAGATGTAGTCATCGTCCCGTTTTGTTTATATTATCAAGAAACAGTGAACGTGAAAATGCTCATTTCCATGTCACTTATGTGTCTAACAATTAATAAAAACCAAAAAATGAAATATTTTTTTACAGTAGGTACATTTATTATCAATCACTCTATGGCCCAGGAATAAATTTTTTATTTTTATTTTTTATGTTTCATGGCCAGACTCCTAACTCGCGACTCTAGCCGGCCTTGCTCACTTTGAAAGTACAACGACGCCAGCCGAGTTTCTTATAATATGACCGTCGCGTTGTTTAACTGGTGACTACATTATACGACCCCATGTGAGCAACCTAGCATTTAACTCTAACACATTTTACTGGTGGCATCATCAGAAACTTTTTGCATAGCCTGTGTCAAATTAGTCGCGCCCCCAGCGGAAACCAGTGCAGCCTATGTATGTGACTAACTACTACTGACACTATACTTTTAGTGCAGCCTATGTATATAGGCTGCACTAAAAGTATCGGGAATGGAATATTTCCACTGTTCCTGTCATATTAAAATCTTTTTAATTTAAAACTCCTTGGTTTTAAAAATCGAATACCGTTTATTTATTTAAAAGACGATTCTCGGTCTTGTCACAAGGTCTTGTCAAACTTGTTTAGTCGTTGAGAAAATGGAATTGACTCGAGAAAATTCTAGAGCGATGATTTATTATAACTTTAGAAGTGGTTTAACACAAAAACAGTGTATGGACCGGATGATTTCTGCATTTTGTGATGAAGCCCCATCCAAAACCACAATTTATCGCTGAATTTCAACGTGGACGTGTCAAGCTCAGTGAAGATCCCCGTCAAGGTCGTCCAAAAACTGCAGTCACCCAAGAAAACGTTGATGCTGTGCGTAAGCTGATTGAGGAAGATCGACATGTGACATACCGCGAAATTCAGTAATCTTGCATGAACAATTAGGTGTAAAAAAGTTGTTTTCCCGATGGATACCGCATTTGCTCTGTGAAGAGCAAAAAGCGGCTCGCGTTACTTGGTGCGTCAGAACTCTCGAAAGATTCCACGCAGGATCCTCAAATGCTGTATACAACATCGTATCAGGTGACGAATCCTGGATATACGCGTACGAAGCCCAAACAAAAAACCAGTCACGAGTTTGGGTGTTCGAAAATGAGTTGAAGCCAACAAAAATTATTCGTTCACGGAGTGTTGCAAAAAAAATGGTGGCCACGTTTGTCTCCAAAACCGGCCATGTTGCGACTATTCCTCTTGAGGGACAAGGAACGGTTAATGCAGAATGGTATGCTAACATTTGTTTGCCACAGGTCGTTTCTGTACTCCGTAAAGAGAACTGCAACCGCCGCATCATCCTCCATCACGACAATGCGAGTTCTCACACCGCGCACAGAACAAAAGAGTTTTTAGAGCAAGAAATCATAGAATTATTAGACCATCCGCCGTCCCCGACCTAAGCCCTAATGATTTCTATACTTTCCCTAGAATAAAGAATAAATTGCGTGGTCAGAGATTTTCATCACCTGAAGAAGCTGTGGACGCCTACAAAACGGCCATTTTGGAGACCCCAACTTCCGAATGGAATGGTTGCTTCAATGATTGGTCATTGAATGTGTTGGATGTGTCAAATTTCGCGGAGAATACTTCGAAAAGCAATAAATACATTTTTAAATAGTAATGTTGTGTCACTTCCTTGATTCCCGAAATTTTCAGTGCCGCCCTCGTAACCTGCCTTGAAATAAAATCTTAATTTCCCAAATCATTATAAAAATGCTTGTAATTTCTAGCCTAAATCATAAAATATATTATATTCAAAGAATATTTTTGTTAAGATGTAATTATTGTGATTATAATTTGGCTCAAACCTGCTTATGTACCTAAAGGACATGCTTTGTAGGTCAATTATAATATTCATTAATATGTGATTTCAGCAAAATTAATTAAATGAGGGTTTTTAAATTAAAAAAAAAAACATCTGACAGCTTTTTGATACGACAAAGACCGTCGGGCTATCAAGCGCCGCTTGGTGACAGAAAAAGAATCGAAAATTCTTATTAACCGTTTTTGATACTACTTACGCCACCAGATGACGCTTTGTGTGCGTTGGGTCTGCCCCCTAACGGCAGAAAAAATATCAAACACCCTCATTAAATTGATAACACTATCAGTACGGTAATATTGCCTATTGACGTTTTCGGCATCTAAAATTGCCCCGCAGTAGGGCAGGCAGGGCTCCCGAATGTGTACGGAAATAGGCGAATATCAATGTCCAAATCAGTGCTTTAACATTTTGTCAAATATCGTCTCGTATGTCAAATATCTTCGTGAATTGGTTTCGTTCGACTATTTCCGTATCTATTCGACTGCCCTATCCCAGAGCAGTTTAAGATGCCGAAAACGCTATATGATAATAGCTTTTATTGATTACCCCATGTATTGAAATCTTTCCTCGGATTCCTTAGTACCCATGTTGTGTATAAACAATGGGATAAAAGGTGCATAGGTGACAAACACACAAGCCATGGAGAATAGAATAACCATAGTTTTGATACAGCAAGAACTAACTTTATTCTATTGATATGTACTAAAGGAGGAGACAATTTACACTCCATCAAGTCTGGGGCCTAAAACTCAAAGAACCAGCCAACATAAGAATTGTTAAAACATTGTAGACGAAGTTAACCTAAGTAAAATACTTGCTAAATGTAATAACAAGAAATCTCTACAATCAATTGTTTATAGAAATATACACTATACAGAGCGATCATAACCTGACACATCCAAAAAATATATTGACATGCCGAAAATGCTTTTTTTTTTTAATTAGCACCTTTCGAAATTCAATAATTACCATTGTGTAATATAATAAAATACTATGTTAGTCGAGTCGAGTCGTAGTTAGAGTAGTGTAAAATAAACCCAATTTTATACATTGTCATTCGTGAATTAAATCAAAAACCATTTAACATATCTTATAATGTTTGGGGTCAAAATTTACATTTGCTTTGATTTATTACGCTGTACCTCGCAGTGCCCAAATTCAAAATAATAAATAATTTTATTGTAACAAAGATTTATGATATATAACTTTGGGTATATTCTCTCTTATTGTATAAGGTTTGGTAAAATAAATTATGGATATTTTGAGCATAATATAAACTACTGCTTAAGTAAATACGTTAAGGCAAATTTATTATATTAAGATATTTAAAAATAATTTAAAAAATTCTAAAAAAAATACTTATTAAAATAACATTACGTTCTTTACGGCACTGAGGATTCTACGTCATTGACCTGACACAGCTGATTGAACTGATATAATTTAGGTAAATATTTTGCTTTCGCTTTAAAGTCAGCTGATTATGTGAGGTTACTGACCACAGTGCCTTAGAGAACGCAATGTAACTTTATTAAGACTAGCTTTTGCATGCGGCTCTGCTCGCGTAAATACATTATCCCTGTACCCCACGGAAACACTATACTTTTTCGGGATAAAATGTAGCCTATTTTTTAATCCTGAGCCTCACCTGTAGAAGTTGAGGCTCAATAGCTCATATCAATTTTCATCAAAATCCGTTCAATAGTTTTTGCGTGAAAGAGTAACAAACATCCATCCATCCATCCATCCTCACATACTTTCACGTTTATAATAGTAATAGGATCATATATTTTATTCGATATTTTTAAATTATTTTTCTGGCTAAATGTCTTCACTTGAGTGAAGTGCAGTAGATCATAATATGCGTATAATATCCTAACCTAATTGATTTTACAAAACCATATACTTCTTTCATGATTACATCATAAATATTAATAGTTTATAGTTCCAGTTACCTAGTGTTTAGCTATTAAACGTATGACGTCTAAGGGTTTACTCACCACAATGATGATCATTGCTCTAAGCGCTGCTCTGGCTCCTTCGCTGCTGGCGTACTGCAATACACACACCGACATATCGTACGGATTTTATATACATACGCACCTTCGATTGTCACTTGATTATTGTCATTAGTAAAAGCTAAAGTGAACTCACTGCTTTATTACTGTCATGTCACTGTCGAAAATACAATTGGAATGGGTAAAATAGTTTTATAGGGTGGTTACACAAACATCACATGCTCATTTAGAATCACTTGGCATTTGTTAGTTCAAACGCATGCGAGAATTCTTAAGACAAGTTATTCAAAACATCAAACAGTGTGAGTTCGTCTTCCCCACATTTTCGTCTAAACACCTAAGCGAAAATCCATATTAGCTTAAGCACTGGAGCTGAAAAAACAGTTAAATATTGCTTGAGAGCAATAGCGCCAATAAATTTAATCCCTTTCTGCTGAAGGACAAATTAAGATTTAAAATAATTTTCATTACTTTTTAACATTAATACAATTTAAAGTTAAATAAAAAGTTCAATTAAAACTATAATAAAAATATATTAGAGATTTTAAAGTAAAAGACGATTTGTAGAAATGTAAAATTAATTTTAATTAAAAGTAGATTGATTTTAATGCTTCTAAAACAGCTCAGATATTATTGTAAGTGATTAGACTCAATCGACATTTTAAAATAAGCTTTAATCGAAGCGAAGTATGTTATACGCTGCCGTGCTAACTGAAGCACCTCATAAGGTCTGACCTATCTGTACTCTATTGACTACGCGCCCCTTTTTGCAGATTGTTAAAGAACCTGAACTGAAGTCGCAGCGTTATGTCTTTTCGTACTGTAATGGAATAAAACACTGTGACTATGGCAAACAGTGTGCGACACATACCGTCCCGTCAAACGGATAATGCGAAATCGTTTAGTTGGATCGGATCGATTATTCACAATCGGTACGGGCGCGCAACTAATCGATTCCGAATAGTCAAACTTCTGAAAAATAACATAACCCAGGGCACGCGTGATTTTGTGAGTCACTCTCGTAACTCACGTCTGAGGGTTGGGGCTTATGTCTGGGGGCTCCGCCATCACGAATCTATCGTCCGCTTTGCCACTCTGTTTTCCACTGGCCGGCGTCGATAATGCGGTATCCATCTTCCGATCGCTGGGGGTGAACGACCCGGCGCTGGGCAGAGTGAGATTGAAGAAGCTACTGTCCACTCCCACAGCAGGCGGTTGTCCGCGCGGGAGTCGCAAACTTTACGACATGCTAGTTTTCTTTAGCAAACGGCAATCTGACAATATCGATCATTATCGAATCTGTTTTTCTTCATGTTCCAACACTAGTGAGTTTGTGTTACTAGGGCATGCGATATCGGACGGTTTTCAATTCTGATATTGGATGTCAATATCGGAATTCTGATTATCGGAATTGAACAAAACATTTACAAAACCAATATGTGTGTCATAAATTGCCTATGATATGATATGAATATGTAATACACATATTTAAAAATCAAATTATTAGCATTTGGTCCTAAGCAAAGTAGTATTATAACTTGAAATCTTAGTTTTCTTAGGCAAAATTATCTAATTTATGTTACTAAGATTTCAAAATCAACATATGTAATTATTATTTCACATTTACATACTTTCACAATTACAGAGGCCAAAAATAAAATCAAGAATCTTTACTAATTATTTTGTAATCTAGCAACGATTAATAATCGGAATTGATCAAAACATTTACAAAATCAATATGTGTGTCATAAATTGCCTATGATATGATATGAATGTGTATTACACATATTTAAAAATCAAATTATTAGCATTTGGTACTAAACAAAGTAGTATTATAACTTGAAATCTTAGTTTTCTTAGGCAAAATTATCTAATTTATGTTACTAAGATTTCAAAATCAACATATGTAATTATTATTTCACATTTACACACTTTCACAATTACAGAGGCCAAAAATAAAATCAATAATCTTTACTAATTATTTTGTAATCTAGCAACGATTAAAATTTAAAAAACAAGGGAAAATTAAAAAAACTCATATGACGCACAATTTTTTCATATTTCAATGATAAGTAACAAAAAAGATGATTAATTAATTTAAAGCTATACTAGGTTATATAACAACCTAGTAGCTTCCAGGAACATCTCCGGCAATGAAACCGCGGATGAGCTGGCTAGGCTGGGGACCGAAAGTCCGGCCCAAAACCAGTCTATGGAATATTTCCCAGCACTACCAAGTGAGCACTCAAGGAATGGGGCCGCAGCCTAAGCATAAAGCAATGGGCTACAATCCTTGGCAAGGCTTAAGCATTCCAATGAGTTTGGAATGCTTAAGCCTTGCCTGAAATGCCTTTTGCCATTTGCCTTAAATGAAATGAGCCGATTTGGCGCTTTTAATGAGTAATAATCAGCTAAGAATCTTGGCTGATTATTACTTATAAAAAACTGGGCACTGCAAGCTCCACAAATACCTCAACAAAATAGGCGTTGGTGATAGAACGACTTGCAGATTCTGCGAGGAAAAGGATGAAACGCCTATCCACCTTCTCCTTGACTGTCCAGCACTTCAACGGAATAGAAACAGGTACCGAAGGCAGTAAGAATACTCTGCCACAGAGGTAATTCGCAGCACCAATTCTAGCCATATCGTTCAGTTTATGAACATCATAGGGCTGGGGACGGTACTGCAACGCGAAGGAGTCACAGGAGATCCACTAGGGTCGCAGTGACATCAGGACTCGAATATAGGTCATATTCGGTTGTAATAAAAATACTTTAAATCCACGTCCTTAAATATGTATTATTATTAAAAAGTCACAAAATCACATGCAACAAAAAAGTCTAATTTGTTCCCTGTGTTATTAATAATATAAATAAAACTTCTAACAATTATTATTAAAGATCTTTTTACATAAATAAGAGTGAGAGATATAAACGTTTTTTGGAGGACTAGGAGCTCGATTGGGTGCTCCGCAGCTTTAGGCTCACGAATATAGTAATTGCATTAACAGTAGTCGTGATTCAAAGCGTTATTTAAAAACTCAAATAACCTGATTACGATATTGTCTCACTCAATTCCGATATTGCAATATCGGACCAAACGCTCCGAGATTCAGATATTACGAAATTCCGAGATCCCGATATGCATGCCCTAGTCGTGACACGGACATGTTGTCTAAATGAGTACCAGTAGTGTCGTGCCAATTTTCGATATCGATATTTATCGATTTTCGATTAATGAGTTAATAATCGATGATGTCCAATCGCTACCGTTATTTGATGTGCGGGTGACTGTTACAATGCTAATGGAACTCGATATAACTATATGATTACTAGTGAACGACTGGACCGACGCGGCCCCGACACCATCCGGACCGCAATAATATATTGTTAATGTATTTGCCAAACTTTGTACTCGTTGCCTCTGTTGAATGTATATGACGCATTTGTGAAAGCGTATGACCTAAGTGAAAAGTGATCAAGGCTATAATAAAGATCTTAATAGCTATCTATATAAGACTTTAATCAGCTATTATTATATAGTAAAATATAGAGTAAATAAATAGTTGTTGACACTTAGATAGTAAAGTATACTTGGAAGTTCATGTGAAATCTTAGCAAAAACTAATGTAGTATGAAACATTTGTTCAGCCAATGGCTACGGAGTAACCGGCAGATTTCTTGACTTTTTTCGAATTTCATACTCGTCGATACCATTGTTTTATAAGTAAAGTGATTTATTGACAACGTACCACCATACCCTATCACTATTTTTTAACGGAGCTTAAAGTTATGCGGTTCATCGACAACTGAGTGTCACCGCACATTCGCCAGCACCTATACACGGTCGTGACGTATAACTAGCGATGTACTCACTCCTGTCGATGTTGCGCTGCAGATGGCTGGCGACGCGGTGGCGTGCGTCGCTATACTCGAGTTGCAGGCCGAGCTGCAACAGAGTGGGGTTCTCGACGAGTTTAGTTATCTCCATCTCGATCTTGTTGCCGAGGACTTGTGATCTCTGAAAACAAAAAACGGCTTTATGTTAATCTTTTTGACGTGATAACGTCTTATAATTTGATGGAGCCGGCTGCACGCACGAAAAAACATGACTCATGCGTTACCTGTTACCAGCGTTACCTCGCTAAATATGACGCATTGCCGTTACCTCAGCTAGCCGCGCCTTAGGTAGGTATGTGAGCGGTGGAACGGAGAGGCGGGGCGCTTGATGTTATTACTCAGTTCGGTGCCGGACTTCGCAGCGGCAACACGCCTACCTAAGGCGCGGCCAATTAGATCCGCGCGCACTATAAACATGACGTTGTCACGTTCAACTATCGTCTACTGACGACCGACTTTACAGACAACCAATTTTTTTAATGTTTTTTATAGGTAAAAGAATATAGCATAAGAATAAAGTTAATATTTACGGCAAACTCACTGTAAAATGCTAGTGTAGCACGCCTTTCTTAGCTTTAAGAATATGATCATTTAGAGCCAAGGTTACACACGAATGAGCCGGCACGACCGGAGTGGTACCAGGATCTTACAGAAATTCTTAACTCTATTTTCTGATTAAGGCGTGTACTATTCGCACACACGAATGAGCTGGCACCGGAGCGATACAGCCTCATAGATATCAGTAACCTCATACCGAATTAAGCGATAAAGTCACATCATGTACCTGGTTGGAGGCGCGGAACTCCTCGACGGTTTGCGTGGTGACCAGCGAGCGCACAAGCTGCACCACGCCCGCCGGGCTGATGAAGTTCGTCTCCACGTTAACCACGTACAGCCCCGTGTTCACCTGTAACCGAGAACATCGTTTAGTATTTGGCTGGTCTAAGAGTTCCAATTTTTTTTTGTTTCATACAACAAAAGTGTGCAAAAAAGAAATAAAGATTTCTCTGTAGTTGAAAAACATACGCGCGTAAAACGCGCCTGGGACGACATTTAAATCAAAGCGAAAATGAGTCTCCGAGCTGCTGACAACCAAGCCAAAGTAAAGAAAATAAAAAATTGTAACCTATTAAGTATTTTTATTCTTAATCTCTCAAAAAAATATTCAATAGCATTTTACATAAAAACATGAGATATAAAATACACAATAGTATAATTTTTGGTTAATAGAAGGGATGATAAATGACCAAACCCAACGAGAGCTGTTTGTACACTGATTTATTAATTAATAGAATCGAACAATGTGGAATGTATATGCTGACACAGCATACGGCGATCGACACGTTTAACCTAATGAACTATGAATTATTCAAGGGGGTGAAGGAGATGAGTTGGGGATGTGCCGCCCCCGTAACTGCGGGGTGCTTCGCGTGAATTACGTCAAAGTAATATATCCATAATGTACAAAAGCGTAATTTCAAAAATTTATTAATGTGCTTCATAGCGGTTTTTTTCGCCCGCCGGGGGCAAAGCGTAGCGTCTAGGTTCAAATCTCAATACATTTAAATATATTTCTAATCTTCATTGTTTTTCAAATATATAATAATATATTACTACATATTTTTACTTTATTGCTCCCCGTATTTTTTTGTTACCCATTTTTTCTCTGCGACATAAATACAACTTCGGGAAACCAATCATAACGTAAAATAAATGCTTAGAAGGATCGCGCTAGTCATTTTTTGAGGAGCAATTCGATAATTTGTAGTTGATTTTTTTAAATGGCCATAAAAGTAAATAACTCTATTTAAAGTTTAAAATACGATGGTATTATATCTGGGACAGCCTCCAGAGTATGAAAACATAATTTACGTCATTTTCGTCATTTTCGTCCAGTACAAAATGTCTTCTAAAGTGTGATAAATGACTATTTTCTGTCTAAGACCACCAAAATAGGTCTACTACCTAATTTTGTGCCATTAAATTTAGCCATTGCGAATCGAGAAATTAAGATTTTTAGTTTCCCAAGCTAAAAAAGCTAAAAAAAACATAAATGTTAAATCAAGTTCACGGATTCAATATTGTTTAGTCATAAGGAATCTATATTCCAAATGAGTGCCTTTTTCGTGGATGGTTTAAATAATAAAATGCAAAAATAATATGCGGTCGAAGTACTGCGGAATATAAGCACTACAATATACACAATACACTTTACACACATTAACGATTCATTCTATGATGACATTTCGAAATTGTATTTCGCATTTCGCATTTCGCATTTTTCAGCGGTTACAAAATCTAAACACGCTTTAGCCTGCAACTTCATACGCGTAGCACAAAGCTAAATTTTGTCGCCTGATTTTATACAATACATAAATACACAATAAAATTTGATATCCAATAGCCTTCCACATGAAACTTCGATTATCTAACACCAAAAATATTACAATTTCATTACCGTTTTGAGTTTTAGTTTCTAACATTCGTGGTTTAACCGAATAGCTCCCTAGGCTACATCATATTTATTGTAAATATTGTGTTATTTAATAAAAAATAAATCAATTAAAACAACGCGTGAATTATAAACGTTGTTTGGTGAATACATGTTCCTAATACTCGTGGTAAAGGACTTACTTATTAGGATTAGAATTGATTACATAATAATATAATAATTGATATAATTAAATACACTTTGCAAACAAACAAAATAATATTTATATTTATTATTATTCACTCTGTTGTCAATCAATAATGTCAATTTTTATGTTTTGTTTTCTTTCGACGTGCAACAATATATCAATAATTTCGACTCTCTTACGTCAATCTGATTGGCAGCTCGGTATGCTTTACCTACGTTTGAATGGTGTATTGTTTGGAAATTCGGAATGTGGTGGGTTCGAATCTCGGTAAGATAAATATTTTTGTGATTATTTTTATTTTATATTTATTTTTAATTATTTTATTATTGTACTAAAACTCCGAGCAAAGATCGGTCTCCCAGGTACTTATATTAAAAAGAGGGTTTTATTACTTTCATCGAATACAATCTCTTCATATTTTTTTTATAATCTTCACTAATATATTATTTTACAAGAACTTACAGAAACTAATAATAAAATAAATAACTAGGTGGCTTTCATCAATATACTATAGCGCCTGGGAGAACAAGCATTGCTCGGTGTTTTACGAGTTGTTTTGCGAGTGCGAGAAAAAAAAATATAAAAGAAAAAGAAAGAAAATGAAAAAAAATGTTGTCTGCCCGGGATTCGAACCCAAGACCAATTGGTCAACAACGCAAAGAGCCAATGGCCTACGTAGCTGCGTTACCTATTATCTGACGTCAGATGGCAAAATTACTCATATATTTTTAATATTAAACGACAAAGGAAAAAACATAACAAACTAAGATCCTTATGTCGTCGGCATAAAGGTCATTCAACAATATTTTTTTCCGAATTTCCACGATTTCGCGATGTTCCGTTCGACTCGTCCGAATTATTTATCATTGATAGTGTTATTTGCTGTCGCTTCACTTATTTTTAAAGTGAAGCGACAGCAGTCGGTCTATGACGGGGTAAATAATACTCTGTCTGATATAGTAAATTAGTTAAGTACTAAAAATCTGTTTCTTAATCTGCATCTAAAACAAAATGTTTAAAGCTTAGCTTACCAAATGTGAGGCATGCGCAATCTAACGTACTATTGAATGATACTAATCTTGACCTAGTGGACTGTATTTCTAGGTATAACATTAGATTCTAAGTTACAGTGGGGTCCACATATTGTTAACCTAGCGAATAGTCTCAGTTCTGCAGCATTTGCAGTCAGAAAAATTAGACAAATTTCTGACGAAGAATCGGCACGGTTAGTTTATTTTAGTATTTTTCATAGCAGAATGGCCTATGGTAATCCTTTTATGAGGTAATGCTACCGACATTAATTATATCTTTGTGCTGCAGAAGCGAGCGATTGGAGCTATTTTTAAGATGTCCCCATATGCCTCCCTAAGAGAAAAATTTAAAGAAATAGGGATACTGACTGTACACTCTCAATACATTTTTGATAATGTTATGTATGTAAAAAATATAGTAATGAAATGTGACCAAAACAACATAAATACTAGGAATAAGCACAAACTGGCTGTATCAGTGACTAGACTATTTAAAAGATCAGTGTATACGTTTCTATAATAAACTCCCAGAAAATGTCAAAAATTTGTCAATAAATAAATAAAAAAAAGTAGTTAAAAGACATTTGTGTCCCAAAGGAATTTCATTAAGGAAAGCACACCCTGGGAATAAGACGACCCTATGAGGCAATTTCAGTTTACTAGTAAACAATGTACTTCTGTACTGTAATATATTGTAGATATTGTAATTTTATATTTATTTATTATTGTTTACATATTTTTTTGTTTTTATTGTATTATATGATACATATATTTTTGGCACCCGCGCGAGTTTCTTACGCTGGTTCTTCTGGCCGGGTTAGGGTTCCGAACCGGTGGTAATTGTTATCCTTTTTTTTTCTTTCTTTGTTTAACGTTCAAAAAACAAAACCTTAGAATACAAAATCTGAATAAAAAAAATTGTTATTTTATTTTATTATTTAATTAAAATAAATTAATCCTAACAAATATATTATACCAATGGAAAAATAAAAACTACAATTCCTATCCTCTTATTATGTATTACAAAACTGAAATTAATTTTCTCATTTTTGTTCACAAATAATGCAGTTACAACTCCAAGAATATCCATTTTAATAGTTTTTTTTATGAATTTTTATCGAGAAAAGTTACAGAAAACATGTTTTGAAAACGAAGGTCCCCTTACAAATATGATCAAGATTAACATAAGTATATTTTTTTGCTGCACTAAAATGTATCCATTCGTCTCGATTTTTTTCGCGTTTGAGTTGTGACGTCATCGCACATATATAAACAATATAAATATTGTGTCATACCTATGAGCGAAAAGAACATAAAAACGGCACCTGACAAAGTTTATTATCAAATGCCGAAAGGTGCAAGTATTAGGAAAAAGTGGTGCAAGGTTGGACGAGAAGAGGCAGTGTATCTTGTTTGAGCACTTTATTCTGTTGTGAAGATCAGTTAGTACATTAAAATATATTTTCTACGCATACTTGTTTTATTTACAAACCTCAACGAAAACAATCTAGTTAATGAAAAGTTCGTCAATATATTTAATTCCAAAGATTTCTAAACTATTTAATTAATTAATTATTATGTAATATCCTAGTGTTAGGTACTAAATAAATATATTAGATAAATATTATGACATATTTTGAAAACAACAATCGCTTTTTATTATTTTTAAATTTATATATGGCATCGGCTTATAACGGTTTGCCAGTGTCAAGTTAAAAAGGCGGGAAATGGAACTTTCGTTTCAAATTTCAACACTATTACCGTATTCCTAAATCGTCAAGTCTAAAGTCTAGTCAAAGTCCAAATAAATAGTCAATGCAGTCCATGAGTCATGTCAGTCGATTCAGTAAAGTGGTAGAAGCTTTACCGAAAGTTCGAAGGGAGTTTTGGAGGGAAACTCAAAATAGTACGTTTTTAGAAGTTGTACCACATGCCCACATTTGTGCACGTTAACGAATATTTAATGGTTAATATTCTACCAATATTATACATTATGAACCGAAATAACACAAATTTATGAAAGAAATGCAAATCCACAACATCACCCATTGAATTCCCCGGCAAAACTAACAACAAACCATAGAAAACAATAATTAAACTACTTCTTCTTTTATATATATATATATATATATATATATGATAATCGCGTTTGCAAAGGTTTTGCACCATTCTGCCAGTGTCGAGATTTTATAGATTTTTTTTCTATTTATTTATTTATATATAAATCTTGATTTCTCTACTATTAGATTTATTACCCTGGGACTATATCATCCGGAATCCGCCTGACCCTGAAAAATTCAGAGCACTGAAAATAGAACTCTGCGCTAATACAATAGAGTTGAAAATGGAAGTTACGAGTGTCGTGCTGTCATATATGACATTGACATTTGCCTCGACACTCATGTGTCATATTTTCAACTCTATTGTATTAGCGCAGAGTTCTATTTTCAATGCTCAGAATTTTATTCGGCCTTCCGGATTCCGGATCGTAAATCTTAATATAGTCCCAGCCCTATACGAAAATTGTGTTTCACTTGACACAATGCAAATTGACACTGGCAATGGTTTAATACAAATAAATAAAATTTTAAATAAAAAAAATAGTTTTGAAAGTTCATACACGTTCGTCTGTGTGTTGACGTCAAGTTTTGTTCCTCCAGTAAATGTGCGTTTTTGAAATTTGCGCGGGATTTTCAAAAAAGCCACTGTTTGATTATTTATACATATTTTATTATATCATAAAACACATGAATAAGATCACTGAATAAGAACACTGGATCACAGCGAAACACAAAGTCATTGGAACTTTCCAAGAAAATATAAAAGTTTATAAATAATCATCATAATATTATGTACTAAATAAAATGACAATTAATATTTATAAATTATTAATTCTTCCAGAAATAAAGCAATCGAAGACGTATTTCTGGTGTAGCAGAATGAATACATTCCCATTATTTTGGATCATAATTGTATCATACTTAAATAATAATATTGTCTTTAACTGTATGTTAAATCAATGTTAAATAATAATAAAATTAAAGCTAATTAAACTCATTATCCAGGAAATGCAATGAACAGAAAATTTTGAAACAATTTTTAGGATATATTCTGTGATTTTTATTCTGTGTATTAACTAATGACAATTATTTATTCTGTGTATTAACTAATGACAAGCAAACATGATCATGTAACATCCAACATTGGCAACTCTATCAATTGATGTTTATATCGAAACTCACCTGCGAGGTCAATAATTTCCTCCTGTGTGGCACTGATGAGCGCCTGTTCATATTCATCACCAAGATCAATCGCAATCTGTTCGTCCGCATCCCGGACCTTCTCTGCGGATTGTGGGTGAATCCACTGGAATATTTTAAAATTTAGTATTTATACACACTAATTTACTGTAAGTGAAACAATTTTTGTCAGTTTTCATTGTTTATCTTTAGCTGCTATAACTAATCTACAAATATAAATATTTCTGTGTGTTATGTAAGGGTCAGTTTATACCGTGACGATACGTGACGCTGCATTTTTAAGATATCTATTCAAAATTGAACTTATTCACTACACAAAAATATACACGCTTTATATGACATCAGTAATTTCAGTTGTTCCAATGAGCTGCACAGCACATGTGGCGCTGTGCAGCTCGTTGGAACTCTTACAATGAAACATGTATCTTCTTGTACGTAATGAATAAAAATAAGGGACGAATTGAAAAACCACAGCCAAAGAAAGAAAGAAGTGGGAGGCATTAGAGGAGGCCTTTATGTAGGGGCTATATCGGGGGAGGAGAAAAACCGACCATACTAACACTAAGTATAAGCAATAAATATGGAAATGGAATTGGCAAAAGGAATATGAAAATGTTTATTAGATCAAACCCACTGAAATTGTTTGGGTGTAACGAAAATGGTAAAGAATCAATTTGGCGAAAATCGCAGTTATTTAGTCTCCTTCTACGTCGACGGTGAGATGTATACTATATTGGGTGTAATTTGGTTCTAAAATATATTGTCTTTCAGGAGTTCCAATCTGATATAAGGCAACATATAACTGCCCATTGGAAAATCATTGTTCTAAGGTTAGCGCCCACCAGAGAGAATGTTTGACCCTGGGACTTATTAATGGTGAGGGCAAGAGAGATCTTGACGGGATACTGTTGCCTTTTAAAAGGCATAGGCTTGGTGGCTAGCCATGAAGGTTCGGTTGGCAGACGTTGGGTGCCCGGTGAACCTGAGACGAGTGATCGGCAGCTACCTGAATGAAAAACGAGTGAGTGTGAGAAAAACTAATCCTGTGGGACTTCTTGTTGGACCCCTGCTATGGACGCTAGAGGAGATCGATGTTTTCTGCCAGGTTTTTACTGATGACGTAGTTGTAGTGTTCAAGGGTAAAACTGCGCTAGAGTTAGAGAGAGTGGCAAACAAGGTGCTTAATAAAATCCAAAATGGGGCCAAGCAAATAAGCTAAAATTTTCACCACAAAAAACCTGCGCAGTGGGGTCCACAAATTTGATAAGCCCCGTTTAAAAATAGACGGAGTTGATGTCAACTACTACGACGAAATAAAAATCTTGGGCCTATCAATCGACAGCGGGCTCACTTTTAATGCCCATGTCGGAAATGAAAATGCCATTAGTAGGTATAAACTTATAGCCAGGAGAGCCCGAGTAGGGTGGGGGCTTAACCCCCAAGTTATAAAACTAATTGTGGTGGATTTGTCCACACGTTTTATAAAAAGTTTATGTTATGTTTTTAAATGCATTATTTTTCAATGTGACGTATATGTTACATAGACTTTGCAATGAAAATTCTATCCATACGAATGTACAATAGTTAGAATAATTAAATAAATGGTTCTAATCCCTCGTTAGTCTTTTAGTGTTTATAAGAAAAAGTAAAATTCACATTAGATCCCCAACATCTGGCGACCTTGATAATAATACGAACAAATAATAATCAAAGTTATATCATTAGTCTATGATATTAATATTATTAATATTTAAACTACACGTTTCAAGCCGTTGTCGAATCTTGTGGAAAAATATAATAGTAAGTAATGGCCACTTTGGATTCACAACCAAGCGAGTGATAGTTAAAATGGATATAGCGAAGTTCGAAAAAAAAACATTGCCACCACAAATTTAGTTTTGCGGTCAACAGAATTATCAAACAATCAATAAAAGTTAATGTGCTTACTATGAAAGAAGACCTTAACCTACTATGTGAATATTATGAAGAGTTATGTGTCGCACAAAAAAAATGTTTAAAATCTGTTGGCGGTTAATAATAATGTCTATGTTGACGACGACGACGAAGGTATGGAAGACTTAGACTTGAAGGCGGATATAGAATGTAGTGTAAATTTCTACATGATACAGTCAGAAGTCAAAAAAGTAGTAGAGACTTTTCCGCCGTGTGGTAGCTATTAAGGGAAAATATTAGACAATTTCAAACGTTTTGCAAACGATCATAAAGAAGTGTTGGCCGATTAACAAGAGTGCATAGCAAAAATGTTTTCTGCTGGTCTGACTGCTTCACTCTCGACATCATACGTTGCGACTGCAGACATTAAAGAAAATTACACTACTAATACTACGTTACTTCCAAAACACCACGCTACACATAAACACACTTTGAATATTTTCATTACTATTCTACATTATTATTTACACACACAATACACATATTTCCTTGACAAACCATATAGCTATAAAAATTATTATATTAATATTATCGTAAAGTTCAAGCCTGCTCCCATAAAATGAAAAATAACTATACACATAGATATTATGAAGTATGTATGTACAGAACTATACATACATACTTCATAATATCTATTACTTTTAAAATTCGATACACATAATATTAATCTTCAAAATGGTCTAGATAACATCAATATATTTGACTCCAAAACCTGCACTGATTGAAGATTGTAGGCACCTAAAAACTCAGTTCAACAATAATTCAATATCAGTATTCACTCAAAATTATTAGAAGCCTTACCGGTAATTTTAGTGGTATTTAATTGTTCTGACGGAGTGTCGCCTACATCATTCTTCAATTATCCCCATGCTGGATGGGGATACCAATGGGCATAGACGGCATATAATTATTTACAAAATGGTGGGATGGTCGTTTACTACAACAGTGACCTGTCCGGAAGCTGTTCATGAACCTATTGTACCTAACGCTAACTGTATCGTGATGACAACTACTGATATCGCCGTTGTTGCTTTATATAAACGAACGACCGACTATTTTTGCTTTATAGTATAAACGGGCTCCCTAACGTGACGGATCAAAAAACTATTTTATTTGCAGACACAACGGCTATAATTAAATGTGAGAATATAAATCGTTCCAAAATGACATTTATATTACGATTAATAAAATTATGACTTGGCTTAATTACAATAATTTAAAAATTAATCTAACTAAAACTAAAATAATTCAATTTAGAGATTATAGGACGACCAATTGACTTAAATATTACTATTGACGGAATCAAAATGGTAGAAGTGAATTCCGCAAAATTTTTAGGAATTATTGTATATAGGCACTGTAATTGGAAGGATCACATAAATCACGTGTGTGAGAAACTCGACAAGTTTGTATACGCAATTAAAGTGTTACGCCTAAAAGTCTCGACCGAAGCCACACTATGCGCATACCACGGATATGTGTCGTCTATGCTCTCGTATGGGCTATTGGTGTGGGGGAACTCTGTTAAAATTGATAAAGCATTTAAGGTTCAGAAGAAGTGTAAGAGCCATTTGCGGAACATGACCTTTGGATAGTTGCAAATCATTATTTGTGAAATTGCGGATTCTACCTTTGATATGCATAAATATTAGAGATATTTGTGTTTTTGTAAAGCAACATCCGCACTACTTTCCAAAAAATGTTGTTGTTAATAATAGAAGTGCTAAAGCAAGACATTTGTATAAATTGTATCTGCCACAGTGCCGCTTTGATGTCTATAAGAAAAATGTGTACATCAACGCCCTTATCATTTTTAATAAGATACCCAACCATTTTAAAACTTTAAATGGAAATAATTTTAAAAGAGAAATAACAAATTGGCTCTTAAATAATTGCTTTTACACATTAAATGAATATATGACATTTAAATAAAAGAATAATATATAACATTTAAATAATTAATAATAATGTAATGAATTTAATTTATATTAAAAAATCTGACATGACATTACAACAATAAATACCAATTTAATAACACAAATTATTATAAAAAATTATATGACATTAATAAAGTTGATACTCTACTAAGCTATATTGTAAAAAAAATTAAATAATTCATAATTTCTTGAGTCTTAATTTCATTTTTAGTTTTATTTTGTAGTAATATTGCATATTGCACGTCATTGTGATGGCAGAATGTTATAATAATTATGTAATTTTGTGAGACCACTGTACCTACAACATTTTTGCAATAAAAGGATTTGATTTGATTTGATTTGCAATTTATCAGTCTCCATCAACATACAATATTGGGGACTTCTTGGACTCACTGAACTTAGTTTTGAGCAACCTTTCCTGTTACAAAACAATAATACTTGTAGGAGATAGGAGATAGGAGACATAAATATAATTATTGGACAAAATACCTCTGATTTACGCTCCCATGACTATTTGGATCTCTTAGGAAGTCACGGAATGCTCCCAGCCCATACTTTGCCCTCGCGAAACGGTATCTCCTGCTTAGATTATATAATTTTAAAAACAATAAGAAAATCCGCCTGCTTTGTTGGTAACACATCTCTTACAGATCATTATAGTGTCTTACTTTATATCCAAAAATCCACTCAAACACCTAAATTACGTCGATATAAAATGATGACTAATTTTGAATCTTTAGAAACCGACTTAAAAAACATAGATTTTTCCCTAGCTTTTGAAGCACACGAAGGAAACCGATCTTTTTAATATTTTGAAGACTTAGTGAAAAAGTGTATAGTATCAAATTAATTATTAAAAAGTTTCTCAAATCAAAAGCACATACTAAAGCACTGGATCACTCCTGGACTCATACGTTGTATGAAAACCAGAGATAATCTACATAAAAAACATAAAGGAGACATTAATAATGAAACCATAAAAATTACATATAAAAGATACAGAAACTCTTGCAACCGCAGACTTAGAAACCTCAAAAATAATTATGATAGGTAACAAATACAAAAAGCAAGTAATGATAACAGATTGCTATGGAAAACTATACGCAAGAGCACTCATACCGAAAACGAAAAAGGGGTTAAAAAAGAATTACTTACAAACTGTAATAGCATAAATGATGTAAATAAGGTATATAATATAAATATTATGTACACGTTGGGGCTTCGCTAGCTCAAAAATTCAAATTACAATATCAGACAAAAACTGTTAGGCATCATCAAGTGTCTAATTCATTCGTCATCTTACCTACCTATGAACATAAGTTAAAAAGATGTTATCGAATCTACGAACAGACTGTGCTGAAGTGAATGATGGAATTTCCAGTCTCTTATTAAAAAAAATGTCGAATATCTTTTTTGCACATTGGTACACATTTTTAATCTTTCTCTATCTACTGGTATTTTCTTAGACTCATTTAAGTTGGCCCAGGTATTTCAGATTTGGGGGTCTGCCAGTTCGTCCACGTTCGTGCCCCTGGGCAACTCTTGGGTATGCCGCCTCGTCTTTTGCGGGGTGAGGTACTCACGCGGCTGAAGGCTGGCTCTATGTTTCTTTCTTCTATTATCTTTCACCACCTTTTTAGTTACATTTCTTGTTTTGCATTACTTTTATTTTGTTATGTCTATCTTTCACCATGTGAAAAGAACAGAAGTTCTTCGACGACGGCCGCCGACATCATGAGATGGTCGCTGCTCGGCCGCCGACAATCGGTCGGGCATAATTGTGATGGGCCCCAGGGGTGCCAGAAGCCCTTGGCTCAGCGTACCAATCGCGGCCGTCAAGAAGCTCATCAGCTCTGGGCGGCTGCAGGTCGGCTGGGTCCAGGCGAGGGTAGTGCTGCTGGCCGCGAGGCCAAGGCGGTGCTACCGTTGTCTGGACACCAGCCATTTGGCGTTTAAGTGTTCGTGCCCGGTTGACCTCAGTGGGAGTTGTTTCCGCTGTGGGAAGCCCGGTCACAAGGCGCCCGAATGCACGGTTGGCACCCAATTGCCACGTGTGTTAGGCCCTGAGCAAGGAGAGGCGAGACCACGTGTTGGGGAGCAGCGGCTGTATAACAGCGAAGCCGTCCCCCAACACAAAGAGGAAGAGTAAAGCACCGGCATCGACGGCCCGGCAAAAGCCCAAGGCCAAAGACACAAGGGTGAGACCATCCGCCTCCGCCATGGAGCTGAATTCCCAGACCCGTGAGCGGTGATCGGGGGATTGCCGCTTACACGATGGGTCCCGAGGAGATAAGCTCCCCTATGCCCGGGGAGCTCTCGGTGAGGCAGGCGGTGGCATACGAAGTAGCCGCCGCGATGAAGGGGACCGGACGCGATAAGCGCTGTGTGGTCGTCGAGTCATGCTCACGCGATTCCCACGGCCCCGCATTGGCTTGGCTTGGCTTGCTTTTGCGCACCCAGAGACCCGCCTTGATCCTTCTGACCTGGCAGTTTTGGCAGGGGTGCTGCCGGCCGACTTCGAGGTAATACGTGCTGGCAGACTAGATGTGATGCGCGAGACCGCGATTACCAGGGAAGAGCTTCGGAGTGCGAAACTCAGAGAAACTGAGTCCGCTTATGCCCTATGGCAGGAGCGTTGGGACACATCGACCAAGGGGAGGGAGCTTCATCGGTTCTTCCTGGACGTGAAGCCTCGTTCCAAGGCAACTTGGATAGAGCCTGACTATGAAACATCGCTGCTTACCGGTCACGGCTGTTTCAGAGGGAGGCTTCACAGATTGAATCTTTCCGACGTGGGGTCATGCTACTGTGGCGAAGCCGCAGAGAAAGACGTACACCACGCTATCTGGGAGTGCCCTCTGTACGGGGAGGCGCGTAGGGAGCTATTGGATGGGATCCAAGTCTTTGGAGAGGGTCCGGCCTATTACTGCGACCTCGTTTCCACGGCGGCGAACTTCGGACAGCAGATACGCACGACTCTGGCACAGGATAAGAAGTGGACTAGAAAGCCAATAGAGGGCAATTGGAGGTGAATAAGGAAGAAAACCTAGATGGTAGAACCAGTACGGGCTATCGGAAGACACCGAAGTCGTATCTGTGTTGTCCACCCTAGAAAGGGGAGAAGGACTTAGAGACAAATAGAAAGAGATTAAAGAACTTGTAGGGAATCAAGAATTGCGCACCTGAAGAGAAGGACCCAGGACAGTAGGGTGCGCATTCCCATGTTTCGGCCCGTATAAACAAGACGGTTGATAGGGTCATGGGTTGGTGGAGGGATTTGGCCCCGCATTGGCGCAGGAGGGCATCGCCAGGTTTTAGTGGGTAAGCTCGAGGAGTCCCACATAACCCCGCAATGTACTCCCGACCATCGCGGTGTAGACATAATGTATTTCCTGGCGAAAAAAAAAAGAAGTCTTCGACACGTCTCTATCCCTATACTCATTTCAAGCCATTGTCATTAGGGGGGTACAACTTGCTCTATATAAAAGTTATATGACAAATAGACAACAACGAGTTAAGATCGGTGAAACTATTAGTGACGAGCTCCCCGCTGAATATGGTGTCCCGCAAGGTAATACTTTAAGTTCCAGTCTGTTCTTAATATACCTAAATAATTTATGTAATCTGAAACTGCCTTGCAGGAGAATATTTACTTATGCAGATGATACAGCTCTTGTTTTAAGTACCAACACATGGGAAGGGACATTCGGTGCTGCCCAGAAGGGTTTAAATAGCGTATTGCAATGGCTTAATAATAACCAACTCACAATTAATGTTCAGAAAACCAAATATATTCCCGTCTTCATTAAAAAACCAACACGCTCACAGTACGGTCCTACTACCTTAACAGCCCACACCTGCCAACATCCTAAAGTTCCTCCCAAGTTCATCCCCAGTGTTTCTTTATTTTAATATATAATTTTGTGCAATTATTAACAGGTACGTAGTTTCACAAATAATTACATAATTATTAACTAACTAGGTTTTACAATTAGAATTTATGAATAACACGTTTGTGGTGGCCTCACATAGTCAATGCTAATACTACTTAACATAAATATGTTTTAATGTTTATGTTAAATTATAAATCTAATGAACATTAAATTATTTATTTCAAGCTTTATTTCAATATAATAAAATGGTTCCAGCATAATGTTGTCAGGTTTTAAAACATTAGTTTTATCACTCTAAAAATACCTCTTTAATTTGATTTTGTGGTTATGGTCAAAGCATTGTACAGTCTTAGCGCCGACATATATGATTTCATTCACTCATTTGGAACCCGTCAATATAGCCAAATTGGCATGGAAATACACACTTAAATATGCGGTTAAAATATGACCCTCTTTTGGCAGTCAGGAAATAAACAATAGCACTCAGTATTAACCGAACTACAATCATAATATTTTCATCGCAAGTACAGATGTTTACCGCCCAACCAAGTGGACACGGGTCAGCTAGTTATTGATATATATTATTACACGACGAAAGAAAAAAAACATATTTAGCCTAAAATTATTCAGTTTTCTAGGCATAAGACCCTAGGCTAGATCGATTTTTCTCCCAAAAACTCCTTTATACAAAATTTTATGGTAATACTTGTAGCCGTTGCCGAGATGCCGATTATATAATAAATACAAAATTAGCTCGTTTAAAGTATAAGATATTAATTAAAATTATAGTTATATTAAGTAAGTGTAATAATTTTTAACTTTAAGGTACTTAAAGTTAAAAATATACGTTAATATTATTGTTTATTATATCAATAAAATAATAATTAATAATAACATTAAGTAAATGCAATTTTTTAAGTATATGGTACTTATCGCTAAAATATACTTAACTTATATTAAAATATTTACGTTGTAAAAAGTATGTTCAAACATACAAAGTTAATAAAAACAGAGATGTTACCTTGTGTGTATAAAATTGTAAAAAATCTGATTTAACTGCTAATACTAATGTTTCAGCACATCTACTAACTGTCAAAATTCACAAGTGACGGCACAGTCATCAAGCAGTCAATATTTTTTCACTGGTCAGAGCAGCAGTGTTCCAGTGCCCATAGAACTACCTCTGATGAAGAAATCTTCATGCCGTCAGATAAAGAAACTGCTGGTGCAACAAATGAGAATTGTGATCAGGATTCTAGCAAGTATGAGACAGATGCAGGGGACACAGATGAAACATATGTCCCACCGATATATATAGATATGTAGACTCACAGTGTCTGAAAAATATTAGTTTACTTATAAAAATTGAAAAATATTAATTTTCACGAAATGACCTTGCGGCATTTTTATATAAAGTTCAATTTTGATTCACTATCTTAAAAATTTCGCGCGGCGTCATGTCTCGTCTCGAGCGCTGGCCTTAGAGCATTAACTCAACGTGCTGGCTGAAATTTGCTTCGGACCCAGCTTATAATTATGCCTTGTCTAAAACTCGACGATAAATTGGGTCATTTTAGTTATTTTTCCACTTATTCAAAACCGAATGCGGGCTAAGGAAGCGTGGTAGATTCTGAATTTTTTTTAGGTATTTTATAAAATTATTAGTAGACAAAAAAACACAAATTAGGTAAAAAAAATGTATTCAAATACCCCCACTAAACATATTCCGAAAAATAAAAACATACAAAAAATATATAGTTATACATTAATAATTTTTTACACAAAATAACAAAATTCTATTGTTCGTACATATACGCGTACTTTTTGATTCTTTTAATTTATGCTTGTTCATCCCAACTCTGAAAATCACGCATCAAATCTTCAAACAACGGGTTACCACCCAAGCGCCGAATCTGTAAAATTTATTGACAATTTATAAGAATATAAAAAATGAATATGTATCTAACATACTAAACATGAGAGAGCCATGCTTCGGCACGAATGGGCTAGCTCGACCGGATATTTAAATACCACGGCCTCACAGTAAACCGGTGTGAAATAACGCTTGCGTTATGTTTCGGTTACCGGAGGCCCAAGGGGACTTGGAGATTTTAAGGACTAGGAACCCAAGTGCGCAACAACTCTAGTGTTGCGAGTGTCCATGGGCGGCGGTAATGTCTTACCATCAGGCTATCCGTCTGCTCATTTCCTGGTCCATTTCATAAAAAAAGGAATTACATACACGCGTTTCTACGCCAGTTTCCGAATCAAACTATTTGTGTAAATATATTTTGGTAATAATTAACCTTAGGGAATATATCCGCCTCACACAGTATCTCCCTCGTCTTGTCAATACCACCGTCCTTCTACAGCAGCGACAACAGGAACTCCTTTACCATCATGTCGTGCGTGCGTATCATCAGTATACCGAGTACAAGAGCTATGTACAAGTACCTCGGCGAATATATCCGCAATCAGCTCGCACAGGATCTCCCTCGTCTTGTCAATACCACCGGCCTACTCCAGCAGCGACAACACGTACTCCTTCAACTTCATGTCGCGCGGGCGCATCTTCAGTATACCTAGTACAAGAGTTATGTAATAGTACCTCGGCGAATATATCCGCCTCCAATTCGCGCAGGATCTCCCTCGTCTTGTCAATACCGCCGGCCTCCTCCAGCAGCGACAACAGGTACTCCTTCACTTTCATGTCATCCGTGCGCATCTTCAGAATACCTTAAATAAATTGTTCTTTTTAATTCCAATTTATATTATTTAGTTAAAGGTTTTGCCTTTCTTTGAAATTCTTCTTCTATGCAAGTTTATCTATAGACAGAGTGGATCCTTAGAGAGGTGTATAATTTGTTGAGGTTTGTGGAAATTGCTTGAAATATAATTGTTGAAGGTTCCGGAAAAAATCAAGCCGTCTAAGCTTTCACTGAAATTGCTGCCTATTCCGTTTTTCCTATAGTTAATATATATTAGTTAGTAGTTACCCGATAGTTTATCTATGGTATGATATAGTCTACCTTTTAAGGAAAGCTTAATAATATTCGAAGCCACGGTCAAAAACTAGTTGGTTACTTTTTGATAAATTTACCGAGAATAACGTCACGATGCTGGCTCTTCAGTGTGTGGATGACAGGAGCGCTCAGTCGACCCTCAGAGAAGTCGTCGCAAAACGTTAGTGAGGAGAGACCCTGAAAATAAGTCAGATTTTTAATCAACTTCAAAAAAGTATAAGGAGGTTATTATATCTTCAATCCTTGGTATATATTATATTTTTTATCTTTCATCTAAAATGTAAATTGTATCTAATTTATGGAATAAAATTATATATTTTACACAGGAAAAATCATACCTTGAGCTCTGAAATACGTGTTTCCCCCTCTACAGCCTGAAAAATATATAAAACTTTAAGAATGAATAAAAAGTGTAATTTTTTTCTTGCCTACCTTAAACATTAAGGTCATAGATAGGTATCACAGATAAAATACCTCTGGTTTCTTCAAGTCCACATACTCGTCTCGTATCTGATAGTAAATTGAGAACATTTTGGCCAAATATTCATAGTCTGTTTTGTTGTCGCTGAACAGTTGCATTAGTTCCAGTGCCATTATAATTACACTACCTGTGTCTAGAAAAATAAATAATCTTTTTCTATATTTAAGGTTTGGTAAAATCAATTACGGATATTTTGGGTACATGATCTACTGCTTATTATTTATAAAGACGTTTAGGCAAAGAAATATTGTCAAAGGAAAAAAAACATATCATGTATGGGTGACTCTCTGCTCAACACAAACTCGCCCATATAAAGGAAGTTTTTTTTTCGAGTATGACAATTTTTTTTCTGCCTAAATGTCTCTAAATAAGCAGTAGATCATATGTCCAAAATATCCGTAGTTGATTTTACCGGACCTTATTATATAACTTGATTGCAATTCTAATGTCTCACTAAAACTCGAGAACGGCTGGACCAAATTAGCTAATTTTGATCTTGAAATAATTGTGGAAGTTCAGGAAAGGTATAACGGTTTAATGGAGTACTTAATCTTGGAAACATTGCGGGGAAAATACTACAAACGACATTGAACTTTTATATACTATCTGGTCACCAGTGATCAATTTGTCATTTGACAGTCAAGGAGATCATAGGTGCATTCAGTTTACCTATTTGGATTATTAAAAAAAAATTGGCCAACCCCAGTAGGTCGATAGGTGTAAATGTAGGTGTAGTTGTAGGTGTAGGTGTAGTTGTAGATATTGGTGTAAGTTGTGGGTGTAGGTATTTATTTATTCTAAGTAATAGTTCTGACTGAACAACGTGTGTCGGGATAGCTACTATAAAATAGTACCTGGGCGACCGAGCTTTGCTCGGTTATTACTATTTATTGTAATATGGTGAAACTCGAAAGCATAAATCTTATTCACGTAATCACTATAGGTAAATGTATATTGATAACAATATATATTTCTTATAAATATATATTGTTATCTCAAACATTAACTACATTTTATTAAACTTATCTAAAAACAATAAATAAATATATATATATATATATATATATATATATATATATATATATATATATATATATATATATATATATATATATATATATATACTTGAACATATAAAAAAAACAAAAGTAAGTCATCGAGCGGGATTCGAACCCGTGAATACTCATTTCTTGCCGGCCGCGTCTTGACCCGCTGGACCAGACGGACAGTGACCGGCAAGACGAAATTAGCGACCATATTCTGCGTGAACAGAAAAATGCATGAAAACTCGAAAACACGCGTTTTCCCAAACATAAGACTAATCTAGATCGATTCTTTACCCCCGAAAACCCCCATATACCAAATTTCAGCGAAATCGTTAGAGCCGTTTCCGAGATCACAGAAACATTTAAATAAATAAATATACAAGAATTGCTCGCTTATGATATTTGATACCTTTTACCTACGCTTGTATCCGATTGATATAGAGAATCTAATATTATTTAATTATATTTGACTCTTTAAGGCTTAACTTACGGTTGATGAGCATTTGGTAATGGTCCTCATAAGTGACATCACACTGATGTTCCCGCCAATAATTACTTGTTCCAGCTCCTCGTATAAATCTTAGATATCCTTTACAATAAACCTCTACACACTAAAATGTAAACGAACAGATTTCTAGAGTCAATTTACGTTCCGTTATTTTTCTGGTACAACTAGCTACTTTTGGTATATTAAGTACAGTATGTAGAACTCGATCGAGTTATCTCCACACCTCATTTATACGACGACTCTAAGACGCGAGGCTCGCAGTTAACTCGATCGAGTTGTAAATCAAAGGCACCTTGATATGCCTCAAATTAGTATCTATTGCTTATTTGGACGGAACTTGGATCCTAACTTTATGCTAAAAACAGTAAAGTATGGAATATGGAAGCAGATTGCCTGCTTCTTTGGGAACAATAATAACGGAAATATAAATCTTTCTCTTGTATTTTAACATTTTAAATTATAATATTACAAATAAGTAATATTCATATGGGTATATAATATTACAGATAAGTAATATTTATAAGGGAATACGATAGGATCCGCGCTATAATGGACCTTTCGCTACTGGTAAGCAACCAACATACCTTGGGATGTCCCAGTTTTATTACGTCTTCTAGCGCTAGGAACTGCAAATGTATGCATGTGTTAATAGCTAATGCTTTCCCGAACACCCTGTGTGCAGATGGCTGCGTACGCCGGTACAGGGACTCGTCCTGTACGTCATCCTGACTGTGGATTATTTTAGAGAAAAAAAATAAAAAAAAAGGAATAATAAAAGGCGTAACATCAAAGTACTTACATAGCGAATGAGTTGTTTAGTTTCACCAAGATTTCCTGTATTGATTCTAGTTTGCCCTTTGGAATGCGAAGCCAATAATTGTAAGCTTCAGGTAGGTGCGAAGCCACGAGACCGTAGACACGTAAGGGAACCAAATATTCATATGGCCGAAGTAATTTCTTTAAAAAACGTGAAACTTAAGCAACAGAATCTTAACAAAGATTATGAAAAAAAAACGAAATTGCGTAATGCCATAATTATACATAAAAAATTCTTACCTCTTCCATTTTCTTCTCATTGTAAGATATTTTAGTCCACTTCGACATTTTTTCTTCTTATTAAACACCTAAGTCCTAACATAAACCAAGAAAAAAAATGATAAAAAACAGCCTTTGCCAATTTTTCCTAATATAGGGAATTTTATTTTCTTGAGAGGATATTATGTTGGGCCGTTGTTCTTGCTTCTAAAACTTATATCAAGCGCGTGTTACGTTTTTGTAGCCTATAAAACTGTAATTGCATATTTAATTAATATTATATTTTTAAACAAAAGAACAAACGTAACCAAAAACGTCTTATAACATTTTATATATATATATATATGTCGGAGGAATTCATGAGTCGGGTTGCATCTTGATTGCTACTGATTATTTGCATACAATCAGTATGCAAATAATCAGTTTACAATTGAATTGCCCTTAAATTCATTTGATTACTTTTAAATTCGTTTTTTAATTTTAGATAATTTGTAACATTTTTATCTCGCGTAAAAGCCTTAATTAAAATTAAATCGTAATTATTTTGTTTCCGGCCAATCAGAGCAGAGCGCGCGCGGGCCTCGAGTGGGGTCGAGACGCCATCTTTACTTTAGAGGTGCGGACAGTGATTGAAACACATTTGAGTGTGATCTATAGATCGAGTTGGATCGTAGTTGAGAATTATATTTTGTGGTTACTAGTTAAAGTGAGATCGATGTCCTGAACCCACTGCTCGATCATAAATTATTTTTAAATTACTGTTTTCTTAAATTTGTGATTAGTGAAAATACTGTTACACACTGAATAAATTAGTGTTAACCAATGATCATTGTTTTGTGCCCGCATTTTACCCACAATGACGCCCACTAAACAAGCAACTGCTACTGAAAATGATGTTGAGGACAATGTGACTCCGACATCAGAAGTGCGATCGGTGCAGGCACAAAATGTGAGCGAACCGACAGCTGCAATTGACTGTTGGCGAGCGTTACTCGAAGCACAACAAACCAGCATGAGGCTACTCATAGAGGCGCTTACTAACCCACCGAACATGGAAGACAAGAGCATCACGCTACCTAAATTCCAGCCGAAAGGTGCAGACGCCCGGGCCTGGCTGACAACGGCGGACATTTGCCTATCGAATCGAGACGTACAGGGAAGTATATTAATTCTTATACTTAGTAAGGCTATGAAAGGTTCGGCCGCAACTTGGTTTTCTCAAATAGATTTTCCTAATATGAAATGGGTAGATTTTAAAGAAATTTTTCTTTCTCGTTTCGATACGCTCGATACATGTGCTGCAACAGTGTTAAAGATGCTTACTGGTAAACCACAAGAAGAAGAGTGTCTTGCCGCATACGCAAGCCGTTTATTTACATTACTTATAACGCGATGGGACAATCTGGGGAAGGAAGAAATGGTGGTATCTTTGATACTAGCATACATGGGTCATATTGACCCACGTTTACAACGCTGCATTTTTTCCGAAGAAATTACTACCCGCACTAAATTGCAACGTGAGCTTATGGCTTATTCTTATCGCAATCGCATACATGGATGATTTAGTTATACCCTCGAATAGTGTAGAACAAGGACTGGAGCGGTTACGTGTTGTGCTTAAGACTCTTAGTGATGCTGGATTTTCATTTAATATGAAAAAATGTGTGTTTTTAAAGAAACAGGTTCAGTTTTTAGGTTATGAAATATCAGATGGTGAAATCAGGCCTAACCCTCGTAAAATAATTGCTTTGACCAACTCCTTGCCACCAAATACCATTACTCAACTCAGACAATTTCTGGGTTTAGCGTCCTACTTTAGACAGTTTGTTAATTACTTCTCGCTTAAAATGGCACCGCTTTACCGTCTGTTATCTAACAATAATTCTAAAATAATATGGACTACAGAATGCGAAAAGATTAGACAGGATATAATATCGGTATTGACTTCATCTCCCGTATTAACTCTTTTTGACCCCGAACTGCCTATAGAGTTGCACACGGACGCCAGTAGTGAAGGTTACGGCGCAATTCTCTTTCAGAGGGCTGGTGCGAAATTGCACCCAACTCGATCGATAGATCACACTCAAATGTGTTTCAATCACTGTCCGCACCTCTAAAGTAAAGATGGCGTCTCGACCGAGGCCCGCGCGCGCTCTACTCTGATTGGCCGCTAACAAAATAATTACGATTTAATTTTAAATAAGGCTTTTACGCGAGATAAAAATGTTACAAATTATCTTAAATTAAAAAACGAATTTAAAAGTAATCAAATGAATTTAAGGGCAATTCAATTGTAAACAATCAGTATGCAAATAATCAGTAGCAATCAAGATGCAACTCGACTCATGAATTCCTCCGACACGGCCGTCCTGACGTATTACACGCCCTCGTGTGATGTTGAAGGCCTTGCATCATCAGTATCTGCAAAAATAAAGAGATTTTAGTATTGGCCTAGTACATGCGTTCGGCCACTCCTGACCGAAGTAATAACCTATACTGTAACAATAGCCACCTCGCCTTTTACATAGCTACACATCACAATAACTTTGAGGCCAACTCGCCTTTTACTCTTTAATTTATTTCTGGGGCCACCTCGCCCTTAATGGCCACCTCGCCCTTAATGGCCACCTCGCCCTTGATTGGCCACCTCGCCCTTGAATGGCCACCTCGCCCTTGAATGGCCACCTCGCCCTTGATTGGCCACCTCGCCCTTGATTGGCCACCTTGCCCTTCGATCAAGCCAAGCAACCACCACGTTGCTTGAATATCTTATAATGAGTCCTAGTACTCAGTCATTCACTCAACACACACATTCACTCACCGTCATTATCATCTGACACACATGGATCCAGCTCAGTAGGGACGTATGATTGGGGAAATGGACGTAAGCGGTCTCTCGCGTACCTGTATGTACGATTACAACTCAAACTTTTAAGATGATACCTGTTACCGTCGAGTACTTCAATGACCTCATAAGGTCCCTTAAATTTAGGATCCAATTTTGCTTGATTCCGTTCGTGATTTTCAATTAAAACGTAATCCCCTACAGAAAAAGATGTGACTTTCGCTTTATTTTTATCGAAACGTGCTTTATCAAGATATGCGTTATCTCTTATTAGTCCATTAGCTTGTTCCCTAACCTCTTCTAAGTTAACCTCAACCTCGTGATTATCAATCGTTAACAAATTGAATGGTCTAGCTACTCTACCTATTAACAATTCTAGGGGGCTTGCTTTAGTTACTCTATGAACCGTGCTATTTAAAGAGATCTGGACATCATCTAACGCTTCTTGCCAAGACCTACTTGGGCTTACTTCTATGACGGTTAACATATTCTTGAGTGTACTCATAATACGCTCCACCTGGCCATTGGCGAGACATGAGCCGGTTGCTATTAAATGTAGTTGGATATTGTGACTGGCACAAAAGTCTTTGAAATCTTTGTTTGCAAAACACCTACCTTGATCCGCGATAATACGTACGGGGGTTCCGAAAAGAGATATAGAAACCTTGAGAGCACCTATTGCACTATCATTGTTGATTCTTGTGGAATGCCTGAGTAAAACGTATTTGGTAAAAGCGTCTATAAGAACAAACACATATTCTCTTTGATCGTTTTTACCGCTAAGCTTACCAGTAGCGTCAATGTGGATTGTATGCCATGGAATACTAACTTTAGGTATAGGGTGTAACTCTATTTGTTGCTTACCACTTCGTGACTTAGCTACTTTACACGTTATACAATTGTCAACAAATTTTCGGACATATTTTGACATGTTAGGAAACCAATAATGCTGATAAGCCTTTTCCAACGTTTTGTCCCATCCTAAATGAAGAATAGACTCGTGAATATGGTTTATGACCGACCAACGAAAAGCTCTAGGTACAATTGGTAGCCAAATGTTACGGTTGTTTCTTTGAACTTTTCTATAAAGCACATTAGAACGCAATTCATAGATTCGACAACTCTCCAAGTCCAGATCGTCGTTTTCGAGTTTACTAATAATGTCTTTAAGATAGCTCAGTTATATTAACGCGCTTTTCTTTTAGAAAACTCTCCATACCTACACTAGAAGTTTCGCTTCTGACAATGCCATTTGCCTCGGGCAAGTGATTTCCAGAGAAAAAATCAACGTGGGCCATTCCCCTCCCTATATTGGATGTAAAAATCGAACGCTTGAAGGAATGCCCACCACCTGTGAACTCTGGGAGTTAAGTCTACTTTAGCCCTCGAGGCTTTCAGAGAATTACAGTCAGTAACGACTGTGAAAGCTCTGCAATAAAGATAATGGCGAAAGTGTTTAACCGAGTTAACGACGGCCAATGTCTCTAACTCATAAGAGTGGTATCGAGATTCCGCAGGTGTAGTGCGTTTGCTATAATACTCTACTGGGTGCAATTTCGCACCAGCCCTCTGAAAGAGAATTGCGCCGTAACCTTCACTACTGGCGTCCGTGTGCAACTCTATAGGCAGTTCGGGGTCAAAAAGAGTTAATACGGGAGATGAAGTCAATACCGATATTATATCCTGTCTAATCTTTTCGCATTCTGTAGTCCAAAAATTTTTTTAGAATTATTGTTAGCTAACAGACGGTAAAGCGGTGCCATTTTAAGCGAAAAGTTATTAACAAACTGTCTAAAGTAGGACGCTAAACCCAGAAATTGTCTGAGCTGAGTGATGGTATTTGGTGGCAAGGAGTTGGTCAAAGCAATTATTTTACGAGGGTTAGACCTGATTTCACCATCTGCTATTTCATACCCTAAAAACTGAACCCGTTTCTTTAAAAACACACATTTTTTTATATTAAATGAAAATCCAGCATCACTAAGAGTCTTAAGCACAACACGTAACCGCTCCAGTCCTTGCTCTACACTATTCGAGGGTATAACTAAATCATCCATGTATGCGATTGCGTAAGAGTGCGCAAGGTCACCTAGCGCTGTATTAATAGCTCTCTGATATACCGAAGGCGCATTTCGTAGACCAAACGGCATGACAGTAAACTCGTAATGAGCGTCCGGGGTGATAAAAGCAGTTTTTTCTATAGAATTTGACTCTACATTTATAGGAATTTGATAAAAGCCACTAGCCATATCGAGACAGGTATAAAATTGCGCACCTGATAACCTTTGAACTTGATCACTGATTAAAGGTAAGGGGTACCGATCGGGAACTGTGTTAGAGTTTAACTCTCGGTAATCTACGCACATTCTGTCCGTGCCATCGCGCTTCTTCACCAAGAGTATTGGACTGGAGATTGGCGATTTGCTTGGTCTTATAACGCCAGCAGATAAAAGTTCAGCACACTTATTACGCACTATCGCTCGCTCTTCAGGGCTCAAGTGATAAGGCCGCCGTTGCACAATTTTGCTAGGGTCTACTAAATTAATTTCCAATTCACCTGTCTTTACTCTACTAGTAGGAGTACCTTCAACAAATGAGTCCTGAAAGCAGCCAAGGAGTTCCATTAATTGTGATTTAAAGTCATCAGGTATATCAGTATCTACGTCATGCAAGTCAGTCACCGCGTCGCCTATACTGCAGATATTAACCAAAGAAGGCTTCTCAATTATAGTAAGCCTATCACTAGTTATATGAACTGAAAACCCTAAGGCCTATAAATCACGTCCAATCAAAATATCGTTATTTAGATAAGGTATAATGTGAAATAAAATTTGTACATTGTGACCACTTAGAACTACTCTGCATAAAATTTGTAATTCACATAAAACAGTAGATTTTCCTACACCAGTAAGAGTAACAACTGCACGTTGCAATGTGCCACAAGCTTACGAGAGACGCTTTCTTTAATTAAAGAACAATTAGCACCGGAATCAAAACAAAATGAAAACACCAAATTGTGTAATTATTCCGGTGATAGGTTTCACACCACATACTTCCACTCGCTTTACAATGCTAGATGCGGCGGCGGGCAGTGCGCTAGTGCTCGCAGGTGTTTTGGAGCACCGCGATGCTACATGACTTTCAACACCATATCCGTAGTATGTCACCAGGGGCCGCGTAGCGACGGCCATGTAGGGGCGCTCAGGAGTAGAAGGCTGCTTGTCATGCGGTCGGCTGAAACATTCAAAAGATTTATGACCAAGCTTTCCGCAAGAGTAACATTTTGTAGAAACAGAACTTAACCTAGGGCGTTTATTTTACTGCGTAGAACTAGCAGTAGTCTTCCCTATTTCTTGGTAACTGCGCTTGCGATAAGAACAAGCCATAAACTCACGTTGCATTTTAGTGCGGGTAGTAATTTCTTCGGAAAAAATACAGCGTTGTAAACGTGGGTTGATTTGACCCATGTGTGCTAGTATCAAAGATACCACAATTTCTTCCTTCCTCAGATTACCCAATCGCGTTGTAAGTAATGTAAATAAACGGCTTGCGTATGCGGCAAGGAGAGTGCTCCTTGTGGTTTACCAGTAAGCATCTTTAACACTGTTGCAGCACATGTATCGAGCGTATCGAAACGAGAAAGAAAAATTTATTAAAAAACTAACCATTTCATATTAGGAAAAGCTATTTGAGAAAACCAAGTTGCGGCCGAACCTTTCATAGCCTTACTAAGTATAAGAATTAATTTACTTCCCTGTACGTTTCGATTCGATAGGCAAATGTCCGCCGTTGTCAGCCAGGCCCGGGCGTCAGTGTCTGCACCTTCCGGCTGGAATTTAGGTAGCGTGATGCTCTTGTCTTCCATGTTCGGTGGGTTAGTAAGCGCTTCTATGAGTAGCCTCATGCTGGTTTGTTGTGCTTCGAGTAACGCTCGCCAACCGTCAATTGCAGCTGTCGGTTCGCTCACATTTTGTGCCTGCACCGATCGCACTTCTGATGTCGGAGACACATTGTCCTCAACATCATTTTCAGTAGCGGTTGCTTGTCTAGTGGGCGTCATCGTGGGTAAAATGCGGGCACAAAACACAGTATTCACTGGTTAACACTAATTTATTCAGTATGTAACAGTATTTTCACTTATCACAAATTTAATAAAACAGTAATTTTAAAATAATTTAAGATCGAGCAGTGGGTTCAGGACACCGATCTCACTTTAACTAGTAAACACAAAATATAATTCACAACCACGATCCAACTCGATCGACCGATCACACTCAAATGTGTTTCAAACACTGTCCACACCTCTAAAGTAAAGATGGCGTCTCGACCCCACTCGAGGCCCGCGCGCGCTCTGCTCTGATTGGCCGGTAACAAAATAATTACGATTTAATTTTAATTAAGGCTTTTACGCGAGATAAAAATGTTACAAATTATCTTAAATTAAAAAACGAATTTAAAAGTAATCAAATGAATTTAAGGGCAATTCAATTGTAAACAATCAGTATGCAAATAATCAGTAGCAATCAAGATGCAACTCGACTCATGAATTCCTCCGACATACGAGGGGAGGTCCAAAAGTTCGCGGAATGGAGCGGATGGAGTGGGGATAGGGTAGCTCGCTTAGTGTCATACTAATTGAGCACTCATAATTAGTATATATATAAAATCTCAACCCTATAGCGCCATTCGTTTACGAGTACTCGCCTGCTAAACAAGTCAATCCGGAAGCAAACTGCAACTATGGAGAAAATTGAACATCGCGCTGTGATAAAATTCCTTACCAAGCAAGGAAAAAACGTTCAAACCATTTTAAATGAAATGGAAGCCATTTATGGAGATCAGTGCCCTGGTAAAACAATGGTTTATAAGTGGCATGGACTTTTCAAACATGGTCGAGATTCAATTGAAGACGACCCTCGCTCTGGGCGGCCAGTTGAGGCCACCACATCAGACATCGTCGAAAAAGTCGAAAAACTTGTACTGGAAGACACACGTTTAAAGAAAAAACAATTATCTGCATTTGTTGGAGTATCAGATACAACCATTTTGCGGATCCTGCACGACCACTTGGGCATGACAAAAGTCAGTGCAAAAACAGCAGCGCATCGACGCGTCTAAGCACTTTTTGGAGGTGTGTGGAGACAACCCTGTGCAGATTTTGGAGCGGATTGTTACTGGAGATGAAACATGGGTTCATCACTTTGAAACTGAATCAAAACAGGAGTCCATGCAATGGCACAAAAAGGGTACACCACCTCCCAAGAAATTCAAAGTGTCAGAATCGGCTGGAAAGTTGATGGCCACTGTTTTTTGAGATTGTGAGGGAATATTACTGATTGATTATAAAGAAAAAGGTACCACTATAACCGGAGAATACTACGCCACAAT
Source organism: Phengaris arion (assembly GCA_963565745.1). NCBI lineage: Eukaryota > Metazoa > Arthropoda > Insecta > Lepidoptera > Lycaenidae > Phengaris > Phengaris arion. The sequence continues at coordinate 7,120,884 of OY751432.1, forward strand.
ATTGGAAAAGTTAGAGGCAATTAAAGAAAAACGTCGTGGAAAATTGACCAAGGGTGTGTTGCTTTTGCAAGACAACGCGCCGGTTCACAAGAGCCGAGTTGCCATGGCTGCTCTTCACACGCATGGATTCGAACCATTTGTTCACCCACCCTACAGTCCAGACCTGGCCCCTAGCGATTTTTATTTGTTTCCAAATTTAAAAAAAGAGCTAAGGGGAAGGAAATTTTCCGACGATAACGAAGTGAAGGAGGCAATTTCGGCGCATTTTGAGGCCAAAGACAAAAAATATTTTTTCGATGGTTTAGAAAAATTAATCCATAGATCAAATAAATGTAATACACTTAAGGGTGATTATATTGAAAAGGAAAAATAAATTTATTGTTATATTTTATTAACAACCCTTTCATTCCGCGAACTTTTGGACCTCCCCTCGTATATATAGGGGCTACATACCCTGAATATGTCCGCATGTTGCAGAATCGTCTCAAGTACTCCCGGCAAAAAGTCGTAGAATTCATCAATAAATATTAAGGAAGTTCCAAAACATATTATGATACACGGACACGACCAGTCAGCTATCATGCTGGCGATTACGTTTACGTAAAGAATCATTTAAGTGTGGAAAGGCCCCTATAAAATAATTAAGATCAATGGTAATAATACATTGACAATATTAATTAATTGACGTCATGTCGTACACCACTATGACCAGGTCAAACCTGCTCAAGTGCAGAGTTCGTAAAATGTTTGCTTTAAATTTTACTTATACTTACCTATACATTATTTACAAATAACTTTTACTTTACTTTTTTTTACTCTTCATACTAGTGCACACTAAGTATATAATATTAGTTATTATAATTTATAATAGCAAGATACTGTTCTTTTCTTGCAGAACTCATCAACATGCTGAAAGTCAGCAAAATCATTACGTTCAACAATTTAAATCAAGTCCAGGGATCTATTTCGACTATCTTGGCAAGCTCAGCGTTATTAACGGGAAATTAAATGATTGATTCTTGATGCCAATGGACATATCTCACTTAAGTACACCTATTAAAAATATAGACTATGCTATAAAATTAGTTAAGGATCTTTGTGAGAAAACGACATTTAGTAATGTCGATTGTCACCATCTCCTCGATCCGCTAGCTATTAGATATAATGATATGTATAAGGAATTTAGTTCTGTATCCCATTTAGTTACTAGGAAATCAAAGCGTGCTTGGGTGAGTGGAATAGGCTCAATAATAAAACATGTATTTGGAAATTTAGATGAGAATGATGGTCTTAAATACGATGAGGTTATAAAAGTATTGTTTAATAATCAAAATAAATTAGTTTCTCTTGTCAAAAATAATATTTTACTTACCACATCTACCGTGTCGATGTATACCGATACTATAAATAAAATTAAAATTAACGAATTAAATTTGAATGATGCTATCGACAACCTCTCTGTTAAAGTACTTAACATATCTATCATCACGCATGAGCTCTGGTCTCAGATCAGTATTTACAAGGTTATTAATAATTTAGAAACTTCAATTTTAACATTATCCTTCCAATTGGAAGACATAACTAATTCTATTTTATTCAGTAACCAAAATATTTTACACCCTTCTTTAATCACGACACAGCAGTTATTCAGAGAACTTGCCGATAACCATCAACATTTACCTAATAATATGAAGTATCCTTTGAGCCTCGACATAGCCTCAATGAGTTCTATGTTAAGTATTTCTAAAATCGATAGTTATTATGTAGATAATAAGATATTATTTGTTTTCCAAATTCCGTTAGTGTTAATTAAGGAATTTATGTTTTTTCATAATATTGGATTACCGACACCACATGACTCTAGCAACCCCAACTCTTTCAGTTTAATAATACTTCATTCAAAATACATTGCAATGACCAAGACAAATCGCAGTATTGTATCTTGGAGGATGTAAATAGTTGCAAAAACATGTTAAACGAAAACTATATTTGTGAAATTTAAATAATTTATGTAACAAAAACAGTCCACATGTGAAACAGAGTTTATGAGTAAAGAAATCGATAAGTCCCGGAAAATTGTGAAACTAAATTAATTTTTGGAGAGCTACGATATTCGATCGGAATATCTAATATTGATATTCGATCGGATCTGAAACCGCTTAAAAATAATGAATGAATTTTTGTACAGTCAGTACCCGGTAAAGTCTCTATAGATTGTAGAAATAGCGAAGCATCCGAATTTAAGATTTTAGGTTCTGGCATTATGTCACTTCCTAGTAATTGTATCGGTTATCATAAAAGCAATACTCTCATAACTCAACACGATTTTGTCAACGCTACCATAGAAATTGGAATACCTGATTTTACTCTTATTAATGACAGCTGTTGTAATTTTAAGAAATTAAATTTAAGCTCGAGGAATATGACCCCTGTCAAACTACAAAATTTTGATTCACATAATATTAAATTTAATCAACAAATTTTCTTAAAAATCCTGAGGACTCCGAAAATATTCTAGAAAATACTCATATAGTTGCATACGGGACACATCACTGCGTAGTAGTTATACTTATAGTGATAGTAATATTTCTTTATTCCATATTTAGATTTTATAACTGTGTGAAACCCGGCAGCAGAACCTTAAAATTGAATCTAGCAAAAGTTGACTCTAATTCCAAAGTATCTAAAAATGTTCAGTGTGACATAATAGAAATTAAAGAAACTGAACAGAATGTTGAAGATAATATAGAAATTGAAAACATTAATATTATTCGAAGTAGATTTTAGAATTTCAGCTGTAACTTCGATGTTTCCCCGAAGTTACATCTTAGGGGGAGGTGTTATGTCCCGTCCCTGTTAGGGTTGCTTTTGAAGTAACGTCGAATCATTCCATGTTTAATCTGGTCGTGACGGTTCTGCCCAAGGGTCCTTTCATATACTATTGTATTTTCCTTTAATAAAAGTGGTTGTGGAAATAAACCTTTTTTTTTAAAGTCCAATCCGAAGGGACCCCCTAACAGATCTTCATGAAATTTGGCACAGATTTAAAGTTTGATTTTTTGGAGTGTCGTGCGTAGAGTACTAGCAAGTGGTCGCGCTCCGCAAATCAGCACATGTTGCAAATATTAATTAATATTTAATATTTCGCGAGTCGCAGCTCGCTGCCGCTACTTCACCATGGCGCTCATTGCGAGTTGTTGGCGTTCATCCAGAACTTCATCAACACCATAGATGAGGACCGTATCGTGCAGCTCTGCAAGTCCACCTACATCAACAAGGAGATTTGCACGGGCAAGCTGATTCTGTGTGAAGCGCTCGGCAAGACCACGCAGATGTTAAAATCACGAAGAAGAGATGGGAGCGAACGTAGCTTACAGAACATCATCACACTGTTGAAGCAGACGGATCCTAACGACGTACCGGCCTTTGTGGCTAAGAATCTCTACAAGCTGCCGGTGGTTACCATGGACCACGTCGACGCTTCCAGCCTGCTGAGCAAGTTTAACACCTTGAAGACAGAGCTGGACGAGATGCAAGGTAGATTGGATGCATCGGAAAATACCATCCGTGATTTGCAAAGTAAATTATTGCAAATAAAAAGTAATAATTCTTTATGTAGGTCACCCGATCATCCGTTTGCCTCCGTAAACACGCGTTACGGAGCGCAGTTTGACAAGTCGTTGGTCATGTCAGCGGAATTTGACGGGTCAACAACCGCCGAAGCCTCGTCGCTAGCGATCGAGCCGAAGCTGAAAAATCCATCGACTCAGCAGAAAGAGTATGCTAGTGTCACCGTTTACCCCGCACCTCCGCGGAAATCAAAGGGGGAGATGGAGAGCCGCCAGGCTAAGGAAAGCCCCAAGGCCATGGAGAGCCGCAAGGCTGAATCTCTTCGATCGGTCGAGGCCAAGATCAGTAGGTGCGATGAGGCGGGCTTCATTCTGGTGGAGAGAAGAAAAAGGAGGAAGCCCGCCGTCCGCAACCATCGGGGCATCGCACCCTACGTACGCGAGCTGCCCCTGCACAGTGAGGTAGCCACAACGCAGATGTACGTGTGCCACCTGCACTGGTCTATAGAGGTCGAGAATGTCGTGAGCTACATCCGTGAGTAGACCACCTACACTTTGAGGGTTGAGCGTGTGCAGTTTCGCCACAAGATGAACTTCAGTACCTTTGTGGTGAGAGTGCCACCACAAAGGAACTGAAGTTCACCTTGTGGCGAGACGCCACTTTTGTCTACCCTCGAAATGAAGGCGTTCTAGCCGTCGGGTGTAGTTTACCGAAGGTTTCGAGGGAGATTCCCCAACGAGGCGCGCATCACGTCACCGAAAAATGACAATACGTGATAAATTATTTTTAGTGTGCTTTTTTAGTGTGAGAGTGTTTGTAATAATAATTATATTTATACAATTTTTAAATGTGTATCCGTTGTCTGATTGCAATTACACAAGTCATAACTTAGCATGGCATTAGATTGACGTGATGTACATTACATCTTTGTTCTATTGCATATTATTATGTGTGAGCTTAATAAAGAATTATTAAGCACACACATAACAATAATTGAAATATAAATAAAAAAATAATTTAATTTAATAAAAAGTGTAAAGTGCTTAGGCCACGGGAAAGAACAGATGCTAATTTTTATCGCGTGAAAATGTATGGTTATCATTGTATTTACGCAGGTGAAGCTGCGGCTTCAAAAAAAAGGTAGAATAGAATAAAGTTAAATATTAAAGAATTTATTTTAATAAAGAGATATCAGGTGATTAAGAAATAATGTGAACCTTGATGTAGGTACTATTAATTTAACGTTTTTTTTAAATAATAAAATAAAAGGTTTTATAAAGATATTAGTTGAATGATTAAAATAGGTATTAATTGGAAGAATAATTATTTAACTATACAAAATTAAAACCTAGTGCCTATATAAACTAAAATGAATATTTTCGACTTATATATTGCATTAAAATCTTTTTTTTATTTTTATTATCCGCCAATTGTAGATCAGTAAGTTTCTTAAATTAAATAAAACACATATCACACACGAATGTTATACGGTTAAAATACAAAAGTAAAAAATTGTGAGTTAATGGCCTCCGTAGCGCCGTAAAGAATGTACTTAATGTAATTTTACTAATTTTTTTTTAAATTTTTAAATTATTATTTTTCTGCTTAAACGTTTTATATAAGCAGTAGATCATATGCCCAAAATATCCCTTATTGATTTTACCAAACCTTATATTATGAAAACTAAGCTTCTTTAAATCAAATTTGTATTTGTATTAATATTAGTATTTCAAAATTTTATGTTAGAATCTTTGAACGAAAAATTAACAAAACAATTTTTGCTTTACATGTTTTGCAGAAAATTTTATTGCCTTTTAACCATGTTTTAAAAGGTCAACAGTGATAGTCTCCATAAGAAAATATATTTAGCTTTCAATCATTGGTTCAAGCTACCTGCAGAAAAACTACAAACTATTGTTGACTCATTGGATAAGTTGCATCATAGCCACAAACTGTGAGTCATTTATTTTTTAACTTTTACTTCAAATTCATTTAAATTACTTCAAAAGATGATTATTTTTACATACATACTTTATTTTTGTTTTTAGGTCAAGAGGCATATACTTTCATAAGTTTTATTCGACACTGGCCAACTTTACTTATGGACTATTAACTTTACTTATCTTGGTCTATCAGCAAAAAAGCCCATGCTTATTTTTGAAACATAAAAATCCATTTTACGAGTTAATTTATTGTTTTTATGGGCCTATGCGGTCTTAGCTTCGTCGGACTATGCCTGCCGATAGGCTAGACGTTTTAGACGATGAGGGAATTGTCTCCTAGAATTTTAAAGGTTTAGCTATTATTACGTGTGGGGGTCCGACCCTTACACAGTCTCTGACGAGTGTGGTTACTCGCGCGTGTTACTATAGACCCATGTTAACAACGTAGAGGGCCTTTTTTATTATGAATTCCTTGGACAATCGTAACAATTATAACAAATCAAAAACAAAAAATTCTATTTTGCAGCCTCGACGATATCCAGGAAAAAACTTTAACAGTGAGCCCCGCCGCACACGTTGTTTACGGCATACCTCTCACTGTGAACGCCTCGATTTTCATGAGCTATAACAGCTTGCAGAAGATACAACATGTCGGACATGCTGCGGAGGTAAGATCTTTGACATTTGACATTGCAGGCTGATCACTCTTCTTCATTCTTACAAGAAAGATAATCTCTCTCTATCTAAACTCTCGCCTATCGGGTCATCTGTCCTACTGGGCTACAAGATAAAAAAGTACTCTTGTGTTTTGCGCACATACATAAAAATAGCTGCTGATTAGCTTGTCTGGTTTCAATGACACCGTCCTCCGTCACGGAAACACGGAAATCGGTGTGGGCACTATATCGTTAAAGAGATAAATTAATAATAAAATAGGTCTTTCTTTTAAACCTATGAAATTGCCGTTTTGCAGTACTGGCCATTTCAAATCAAAATAATTTTTGTTTGGCTTAGAATTCTAGTTAGAATTAATTTTATTTTAAAAACATGGAATTCTTTTTCCAAAAGTAGTCATTTGTTTATTGATTAGTGTTACATTGTCATCAAATTTCAATCTTCTTCGTCATCATGGATACGTTAAAAATTCGAGTAATCATGGAATATGAGTACCGTCGTGGCAGCAACGCGGCACAAGCGGCACGCAACATCAACGACGTTTACGGACCTAACACTACAAACCAACGCACCACCTGTTATTGGTTTGCTCGCTTCCGTTCTGGAAATTTCGACCTGAAAAATGAACCTCGCGGTCGTCCGAAGACTTTGGTCGACAATGACGAATTTAAGGCGATTGTGGAAGCTGATTATACACAATTAACAGCTGAATTAGCAGCAGCTTTCGACGTTAGGGTCAAAACAATATTGGTCCATTTGCGTCAAATTGGCAAGGTAAAAAAACTTGACAAATGGGTGCCTCACGAACTCAATGATCGCCAGCGCGAAGTACGCGTCGAGACGTGCCTTGCACTGCTCAACAGACACACAAATGAAGGAATTTTGAACCAGATTGTTACCTGCGATGAAAAATGTATTCTGATTTATAACCGCAAGCGCTCAGCAAGGTGGTTGAATCCTGGTTCAGCACCTAAACAATGCCCTAAACGAAAACTTACCCCTAGAAAAGTGATGGTCACTGTTTGATGGTCTAGCGCCGGTGTGATTCATCACAGCTTCTTACCAAACGGGGTGAGCAGTCAATCTCCGCTGCTCCTGCATGACAACGCGCGACCTCATACTGCACAGCAGACGGTCTCCGAGACCACTCAGTCTCCAAGACTCACCAGACCTTGCGTCTACAGACTACTACTTTTTCCAGAATTTGGATAACTTCTTGGCGGAAAAAAACTTCAATACCCGAGAGGCCGTACAAAATGCCTTTGAAGAATTTGTTGCCTCCCGTCCTGCTGATTTCTTTAAGAAGGGCATCAATAAATTGCCACTGCGTTGTCAAAGATGCAGTGATTGCTTGGGTGATTACTTCGATTAATACAATTAAAAAATACATGAAAAAAATTCGTTTAAATTTTTTCATACAAAACGGCAATTTCATAGGTAAAAAAAAACCTTTAGAGGCAGACTCAGATAAAGGCAATATTATAATTTATAATCACTCTGTACAATTTAGATAAAGACCTATCTTTAATTTACGTTAATTTAATTATTCCTTGTTATTAGGTACCTGAATATTTGATATTTATCTCGATTTTATAATAATCACAAGTTATTAGTGAACTTTACATAATTTAAGTCGGTCAGGTATCGAGTACGGAACAGATGTTGGAGGTGCTGCGCGGATGAGGGCTGGAGATGTACTGGCGCGACAACAGCTACTGGCCCAACGAAGAGGAATATAATAACATAGTTGCAAAAAGTACGTAAACTCGTCATATTCATTGATTTTAATCCAAAATCCTAATCAATGTTACTAGTGGTCTCCTAGTTCGAAATAAGGATAATAATATTAGGTCCTTACATATGGAATTGGCGTGGAATACTTTGATCTCAAATATATCTTGTTTGGTTAGGAATTCCAATTTCAAATTTATACCGCTATTTACTCATGCATTTTTGTTTCGAATACCGTAATTCATTAGTTTTTTCCTTTTTTAGTTTTTTCTTTGCGTCACTCTGTTTAAAAAATGGAAAACTTGAAATATCGTATTATTTTCGAGTACTAGTTCCACTGTGGCACAAGTGCTACAGAAACGGCTCGAAGGATTAATGATGTGTATGGCGGCGGTGTCGCAAAAGAAAACACAGTGCGTTTTTGGTTCCAACGTTTTCGTTGTGGAAATTTCGACCTGCACTACAAGCCCCGTGGACGGCCGGAGACCAAAGTTAATAATGATGAATTGAAGGCTATTGTGGGAGCGGATCCATCGTAAACCACGTCCGAGTAAGCTGCAGGTTGCGGTGTGAGTGATAAAACTGTTTTAGTCCACTTTAAGCAATTTGGGAAGGTGAAAAAACTTGAAAGGTGGGTACCTAATGAATTGAGTGCAGCAAACCGATAAATGCGCATCGAATGCTGCGTTACAATACTCAACCGGTACAATAATGGGAAACGCTCATCGCAATGACTGAACCCTGGTGAATCAGCCAAAGCCTGCCCCAAGCGAAAATTGACTCAAAAAAGCTACTTGTGAGCGTTTGGAGGGTGGTAGTGGAGCATGGTTCGGGGAGTACGGTGGATGTGTTTTCATTCCAATTGAAGCCCCTATAATTTGGTATCCGTCTGTTGTGCAATGTGTGGTCTAGCGTTGCCCTGAAGCACTGGTGGCCTAGAGCGAATGACCAACCTCGGTTGTTTAGCAGCTATCTTTTCCATAATGTTTTGCAGTTGCTGGCAATAGACATCTGCCGTAATCGTCTGGCCAGATTTAAGAAAGCTGTAGTGAACGACACCGGCAGTAGTCCACCAAACGCTCACAAGTAGTTTTTTTGAGTCAATTTTCGTTTGGGGCAGGCTTTGGCTGGTTCTCCAGGGTTCAGCCATTGCGATGAGCGTTTTCTATTATCGTACAGGATCCACTTTTTATCGCAGGTAATAATACGATTTAAAATCCCTTTATTATCGTACCGTTTGAGTAATGTAACGCAGCAGTCGACGCGCGTTTGTCGGTTTGCTGCACTCAATTCATTAGGTACCTTTCAAGCTTTTTCAACGCGTTTTCTTGCAGTTGTATAAAATATAGGGCACAAGAACATATTTGCTAATATTTCGGAAATTATTGCGTTTAAGTTTATAATGAGGTACTGTAGGTAATTAATGATTTTGTATTTCATGTAAGTATTCTTATTCCTCCTTACTAATAAAAATATTTACACAACGGATAACTTAAACAACGTTGCTGTCTTTGTCTGTCAAGTGACTTTTCCAACGCATCAGACAAAGACATCAACGTTTTTTAATATACCCGTTGTGTAAATCTTTTTATTAGTAAGGGGGATTATGTATAATTTTTAAATTAAATAAAGAAAATACAACGGAATGCAACTAATTACAATACTATATACAAAATTTTATATTTTTTACATTTATCAATTAATATTTCAGAATATATAAATTAAAAAATATTATACATGTATTCAAATGTGCAGGCTGCGAGGTCAGTTATCGAGGCCAGTGACAAAGTTGACGTGGGAGGCAGAATCAGTTTACCCATCATACACGCGCTGAGGACACCACAAGGAGCAGAGTTACATAGTATTACCTATACTTGCAGTTACTAAAAAATATTTAGGTTACTCTATACTCCATAATTTTTCACGTATTCTGGCGGTAGCGCGCAGTAGGGAGTGATGCAATAACTCAAAATGTATGTCTGGGTCGGAACTCGCATGTACCGACAAACTTCCTACTCGACCAGTTTCTAAACATTTTCCTTTGCAAAATATTTAAACAAAAAGGATGTGACCGCAAAGACTACCGAGTACAGACATGGTTGCACTACGTATTTACACGTGAATATGTGTGCGTACGCACGATTCAACGACGCTGTTAAGTTGTTAAAATTATTGATCTAATGAATAATGAATTATTTACTTTAGTAGGGGACTATTAATAATGTTAAAGTACATAACTGATTAGCTATTCAATGTTGCTGTCGTTGTCTGATACTATGGAAAGTTCACTTGACAGACAACGACAGCAACATAGAATAGCTAATCAGTGTGTAAATATGTTTATTAGTAGGGGTGTTAATATTTTTGTTACTAAGATATTTATTCCATTTTTTTGCGGCAGATATTTTACGTCAGCCCATGAAGAACAAAGAGGAGAAGCGGAATTTTCTGTCAGAACTAGAGCGACTGGGAAGCTTCGAGTACGCCCGGGATGTGCTGTTACGGATAGACCTACAGACTCGCGGCGAGGTAACAATTACACCTTCACACCTTACCTTGATAACTCGTACCAAATAATCGGGCGAGTTAGTATTTGGCCTAGTAAGTAGAATAGAATCCGGAGTCAGTACCGAGCCACTATGTTGCCACTTTAGAATAACCTCCCAACTCCCAAGCCACTCGGAGTAATATACGCACTGGTACTCTTCCGGAAGCACGGCGCACCTGTTTACTCGGTGAGGCGTTTACTTCGTATAGGCGCTGTCATAATTTTCGTACCTTTTACGATTGGTATACGAAATTCACAGAACGACTAACTCGCGTTATGCTCGCGCGTTTTGCCTGTTTCGCGTTGTCTAATCCTTTATGGCCTAACTATCGCGTTAAGACAAAATTTTTGTATAATTAGATAAGAATGTTGTAACGTTTGACCACATTTAACTGTCACATGACACTGATACTTTTACGATATTCCATTTTCTTAGTAACAAGTGTAACTCCTCTGATGTTGCGAGTGTCCATGGGCGGCGATAATGGCTTACCATCAGGTGATCCGTCTGCTTGTTTTCTGGTCCATTTCATAAATAAAACTACAGTGCATAATAATACACCTATTATACGTTATATCCTGGACTCAATAATGGCGGGTGCCACCTTATTGAAAGGGTAGATTCTGAGTCCAAACTAGGTAATAGGAAGGTTTGTAAAAAGTCAGTCTAATGTATAATTCAGTCTATCTCGCGGGTGCCGTACATGTAGCCATATTTACAATAAGGCTATTTCTCATTTTATCTACTTAGCGATTTGGTTTTGAGGATTAGGTCTGCCAAGCGTAAAGGTTTTGATTCTATTCACATTCTATAACGTAACGAATACAATGACTGCCTGGTAAGTATGTAACTGTACACAATACACTCTGTACATTCAAGTAATTATTATATTTGTAGGTCGATCGTCTTGGCGTTAACCCAGAAATGGAGTATGTGTTGGACGAACTGCTTTCCTGGAAGAGTTTGGACCGTCCAAGTATGAGGCGAATATCCGCGAGCGGTTCAGTGTACACAAAATTTAATAAAATAATCTAGATACGAGAAGGTAGGAACATAAAATTTTAAATACTGACATTTAAAATGTAAATTACTTACAATCATTATGAATATAAAAAAAATATTGTAAACAATAATTTAAATAATTGGTGTGGTTATTAATATGTTATTCTAAAAATTAATAATCATCATACAACTTACCATTATATACTGTTAAGTGTATATTTATTTGTTCTACTGATGAATCATGACAAATTGTGTATCGTATTAACGTTAAAACGTGAGAGAGCCATGCTTCGGCACAAATGGGCTTTTTTTTCCGTCCCCCTAACATTATCAGGGCTTGTTATTTTCTTTTTAAGTCTTTTTCTCTTTTTAATTCTTTTTCTATTTTCTTATTTTTTAATGGTCATTCATCTACTTTTACAATTCTTCTTATCTCATTATATACATTCTTTGTAGTGAAGTACTAGGTACATGTCAAAAATATAAAGAGCAATATGTAAAAAATCAGAGATATAAAAAGCAATTGTTTAAAAACCAATAAAATTTCAATAAAATACAATACAATCCAATAAAATGCAATAAAATACAATAATATCCAATAAAAATTTACGAAAATAATAAAATTCAATATGTCACTGATAAAAGATACTAAAAAAGATGAAACTACGGCACACACATTCAATTTAACTATCACAGTCTAATCCTACATCTAGAGCCTACACTAATATCACACAAGTTTATCACAGTTTTTCTTATTTACTACTCCCACTATCTTCTTAAAAAAAGCCAGGATGATATCCCTCTTTTTTCCCCGCAGGATGGAAGGCAGATTCTCACCCGTCATAGATGTGCCCGAAATCTGCTCAATATCATATCTATTGCTAGCAAAAATTGGGCACTCCAGTAACAGGTGAGGAACTGTCTCCTCAACTCCCGGCTGACACGAACACGACGGATCCTCCTTCAGCTTGAATCTGTTCAAGTAGAAGGCGAATCCGCCGTGTACGGTCAGGATCTGTATGGTGACCATGTTATGTCTATATTTTTAACTATCTTGTATGCAGCGCTTGGGAAGACGAGCTTCGTAACCCCGGCCGTCCCTCCTACTTCGTATCTCCTGTCCCATTCCTCAACCGTATCCTCTCTTAAGATACGCTTGACGAATGAAACAGGACACAGGTCGTAGTCGGGCCTTCTTTTCAATCGCAGCGCGGCGTCCTTCGCTAATTCGTCAACCCTCTCATTTCCTCTCAACCCTGCGTGCGCCTTGATCCAAAACAGGAAGACCTCCCGCCTCTGCGATGCAGCTTTTCGGAGGGCCGCCCTAGTTTGCACTGCCAGGGGATGAGGGGAACTAAGAGTGACTGCCTGGAGAGCCGATCTGGAATCGCTAAGGATACCGACCTTCGCCATTCCACTCTTGCAGGCTATACTTACTGCTCTCTGGAGCGCTAGAAGCTCAGCTTGGTAGACAGTGCGATACGGCGGCAATGCAAGCTTGCCGGCTTTCGTCTCGGCCTCACCCTTCCATACGGAGAGTGCGGCTCCGACTCGACCCTCAATCTTGCTGCCGTCCGTATAGATCCTATGGACGTGGATGTTAACCACGTCTACATATAAGTCCTCGTCTACCAACCCGAACCTCAGCTCTACCTGCTCTGCCGGATGTGGGTCCTCAATCGCTGGAGCCATTCGCTCCACCTCCCTGTCCCTCAACACCGGGTGTGGTACTCCTTTCTTGATCTCATAAAGCCTCGATGCTTCGAGTATTCTGAGGTCAAGAGGGAGTATCCAAGCCAGCAGCGTCGCAGAGTTCAGGGAGACGGTCTGATATGCTCTGCAGATCTTCTGGGCAAAACCCCGTTGAACGGAGTCGAGCCTTTTTTGGACCCCCATCTTTTCCACGGTGGGTGCCCACGCTGCTGATGCATACAAAATAGTCGGCTCTATAACTGCTGTATATATAGCCCCCGCTATATACCCCAAACCTACTCTGGCTGCTCTAGCTAGTTGTTTATAGCGTGTTATGGCCTTCTTGCAAACGTCTCCTAAATGTTCATTAAATGTAAGGCCTCCATCTATGGTGAGCCCTAACATTTTTATCGATTTCGAGTATTTTACATCGACACCCCCCATCGAGAGTCGGGGCACATCATATTTTAACTTCCTAGTTGAAAGTAAGGCATATGTATTGTGGGGAGCGAAATTTAACTTATTTGTTCTACCCCATTCTCTTATACTGTTCAGCACTCTATTTGCCCTCTGTTCTACTAGTTCTCTCTGTTCTAGGGCCGTATCCCCATCCACCACAATCACAATGTCGTCGGCAAACGCTTGGTTCCACACATTCATATCTTCTAACATGGATAGCAGGGGGTCCAACAAGAGGTCCCACAGGATTGGTCCACCTATGGATCCCTGCACGCGCCCCTTGTTGGTCTCCCTGCTCACTTTCATACCCACATACCTTACATTCACTCTTCTTTCACTCAGGTAGCTGCTGATCACCCGCCTCAGGATCCCCGGACACCCAACCCCAGCTAACCTAAACTTTATGGCTGGCCACCAAGCACTGTCGAAGGCCCCCTCTATGTCCAGCGAAACCACAACTTTTCTTCTCCTTCCTCCGTTTCCTGATGTGGCTCACCAACCTATAGAGGGCGTCTTCGATGCTCCTTTGGGGCATGAAGCCATATTAGTTAGGGCTGATCTTGGGCAACAGGTAGAACCTGAGTCGGGCGACCAGCATCTTCTCAAAGATTTTGCCGAGAACAGGCAGGAGGCCGATCGGTCGATAGGCTTTTGGTACCCGATACGATTCCTTGCCCGGCTTCCTTAGCACCACCACGGTCGCCTGCTTCCACTGTTTGGGAAAGCAGGTGACAGTGAGGCACCTATTCAGCAGAGCAAGGAACCATTCCGGGTTACATTCTACAGCGTGTTGGCAAATGTCAGGCGTGAGTCCATCCGCCACGGCGGCCTTTTTGGGGTTGAAGGACCTTACGGCTCTCTTCAACTCCTCCATGATGAAAGGAGGGTCGTCCGGACCCGCCGGCGGTTCGGTGTCCAAGGACTCCGGCCGCCGGCGCGTCCGCCGATGTTCCTCACTTTCATCACTTTGCTGGTCCTCGGGGTAGAAAGTCTCCGCCAGCCATTCCGCAGAGCTTCGGGCGTCGAGGGTTTCACCGTCCCTCGTGAGGGGCAGATTCTCATCCCTCCCTGTGGCTCTGCTCAACACCCTGTAGATGCCCTCCCAGATCCCTTCCCTATCCTGCTTCCAGCAAAACTCCTTCCAACTCTCAACTTGCGCATCCTGTACTGCCTTTTCATACTTCTCCTTTTGCTCCAGGTACAACCCAACGATGCGGTCTCTGCGATCAGGTGCTGCGTTCCGGATCCTGCGTCTCCTCGTGGCAACCTGCTTCTTCATCTGCGCGAGCTCATCATTCCACCACGACAAGGTGAATTTTTGTGTGTCTTTTGGTCGGCATTGTGTCTCTGCATGTCTGTGTGATCGCTTCTGTGTATCTGTCTATTATATCCTCTATTTGTTGTGTGCTGCGTATTGTGTCCATGTCTTGTACAGTTAATTGTCTGTCCGACATCAGCTGGGTCAGTTTCTCACGAAACTGAATCCAGTTTGCCTTCTGTGTGTTAAATATGCGTGTGGTTCGTATGCATACCCATTGCTCCCAGTACGGCAGACACTTCCCTCCCTCGCGGGTCTTCTGTATCGCCACCCCACCACGGGCTCTTTGCGTTTGCATCACCTCCCAGGACCATCTCATCGGAACCTAACTCTCTTCCTATCCGCATAAGATGGTCCAGGTATCAGGGCCCCACAGGCTTATCGGGCTCGAAGTAGAAGGACACTACAATCATCTCCCAGGCTTTGGTTCGAAGGGGGGCAACCACAATGTTGTTATTGCTGAGGCGTGTGTGTAATTCGACATCCAACGTGTCGTCGAGTACTACAACACACGCCTTCACCACAGCACCCCCTTCTCCATCGCTCTGGTAGACCCTCACCCCATTGTATGTCCTCATACTCCGCGCCCCACCTATGTAGGGCTCTTGCAGCAACGCAACGCAAGCCTTACGCTTGGTGGCTTCGAGTAACTCCCTTGTGGCGATTTGGTTCCGCTGGAGGTTGGCCTGCAATATTCGGTACTGGAAGTACTCACCGGAGACAACCTCAGCAATACGACACTGCCGATCTAGCTCCCCCTCCGGACAGCTAACTGAGTGCACGCGTTTAACCGTCCCGTATTTTTGACCAATAAATCCATTTTCGATTAATAATTAGAAGAGAAATAATAGGAGTGCATAGCCCTGCAGGAGTAAAGTGTGTGACAACTGAAGACAGCGGCAAGTATCAGTGCTACGACAGTGATACGACCAGCTACGACCGCTACTAATCGCGACCACGGCTACGTACACGCATTGCAAGACTCCTTAGCATTTCGGTGAGCCTTTTAGTGCTTTTACGATGCCACTTAAGCGTACTCCACCGCCTGCGATTCATGCCCCGTCGGCAACCCCCTCCGCCTCGAGCTACTCGCTCACCCGGCCGACTATACCGCTACAACATGCGGGCTCGGACTCCGCGCTTGATAATATCACGCGAAACAAGCGCAAGTTTATTAGTGACGAAGAAAGTTTAATGACCTCATGCATTGATCAAATGAAAAAAATGTTTGAATATTTTATAGAGATGCAAGATAAAAAGCTATCTATAATTCAAAATTCTATAACAGAAATTAAACAACAAAATGAAGAAATGATAGGGAGGCTTTATTATAAGGGCAAAAAATATGACGAAATGCGCGAAGAATAAGACAACTACAAGAGTGAAAACTAAGAAATTAAAAAGTACGTAAATTTTCTAGAAAGCAAAATAGATCAATTAGAAAGGAACACAAAGTCGTGTGAGGTGGGAATACGATACATACCAAAAACCGTAGAATTAGAAACAAAACAAGATTTACATACATACTTTCAAAAAATATGCACAACGATAGGGGTTAACATTAATCGGGATAAAATTAAAAATATATACAGAATAAATACAAAAAACCAGTCTAACATTCCGATTATTGTTGATTTCGTGAGCACCGGATATAAACAAGATTTACTGGCAGGATATACAAAATATAATAACCAATATCCAGCTAACCTATTAAACACCAAATATCTGCAAATAAATGGACCTGAGAAACGTATATTCATCTCGGATTCGTTAACCCCTAAAGCTAGAAAACTATTCCGAATGGCACGTGATTTCGCAACCAAAAATAAATAAAAAATTTGCTGGACATCAAATGGAATTGTCTACATAAGAGAAAAGGAAGGAGCGAAAATATTAAGAATCTTCTCTGAAACAAATCTTAAATTAAACAACACACCCACAAAATGACTGGCCAGGTTTGCATGCATAAATTATAGTCAGTATGTTAAGTTTTTCAGTTTAAACATTATTATAACATTAGAATAATTAATTAGACACTACTTTGTTATTAGCTACACATTAAATTTACTTTTAATATCAAATATAAACAACAAATTACACAATGGGCAATTTTTAAAAGTACTCTACTGCTCTAGAGATAATTTAGTAGTTAATGTGTTATAAAATGAATAATGAAGAAAAATGGGTGATTATAATCGTAATAAATATTTATATAATTAAAATTCAACAACGTCGATAATATTAACTTACAAAATGAAATAGATAGTGTTGATGTTTCTGACTCTAATACATGTGCGATAGAGGACTGCAAAGATCTGTAAACTAAATACCCAAAATCAATGTCTATACTAACCCAAAACATAAGAAGTATTAAAGCTAATTTCAATGATTTACAAATCCTTCTTTTTAAATCCAATACCACATGGGATTTTGTCGTGCTTACTGAATGTCGCTTATCTCAATGTCCGTTTGTACCCTCACTCGAAGGATACATATGTATCACAACCACCCAACATTACTTACAAAATGATGGTGTTACAGTCTTTTACAATAAAAACATACCTGTGGCAATACATGAACCCATCTTAACAAATGCATACTGCCTTGTTCTAACTACAGATGAAAACAGTGTTAACGCACAGAATCTGTATGATACATCTTATTGGTCAAATATCGCGTGATAACGCACGCTGCGTTACGATTGGCCGTCGATGACGTGATATTTCTACTACCAGTGAAAGGAGTTCTCACGAAACGGTTAGAACTACATATCGCAACGCCATTCTTTGTTATACGCATTTTTAGTAACAAAAATTAGAAATAATTGTAAAATTAGGTTTAGATTTTGGAACAATATACGCAATATCAGTCAATCTACTGTTTCTCTTCACTCCTCAAATAATAAGCAAGAAATACGCAATCAAACCAGCGCAAACGCATCAAATACAAAACATTTGGTCCATCGTTCTTGGATATTGGAGAAGTTTATTCTTTGAGAGACGCTATTTGGTGGAGAAGATATATACAGTGCATCATCGGTAAGACGTGCCAGCAAAAATTAACCAAACCTATACCTATTCGCCTAAGTGATACCGTATTGTTATCAATTTCGGTGCTTTCGATTGTACCTGCCTGCTGACTTGCTATCATTCGCAGTAGAAGTACCTGCTTGCAGTTTATCGTTTGTGCTTCATTTCCAAACCGTAAGTACTTACAGTACAATGACTAGTTCTGAACAAAAGGTTGAAGATATGTTAAGATTTTTGAGGAAAAAACGAGGTTTGATAAAGTGTAGGTTAACAAACTTTAAAAAATATGTTTCCTCCTTTCAAAACATTGATTTAACTGTTCATCAGCGAGCATAGTTAAAATTACGTATACCAGGAGCTCAAAATTTAATGAATGATTTCAATCAGGTACCAAGTAAGATTGAAGATCTCGTGCCGGAATCGGAATCCGATAAGTTGATCGAATCACGCGCAGAATTCGAAAAAGAATATTATGTAGTTCTTGCTTTGTTGAACTGCATGGTAAATCCCGACAGTTCAGATGAAAGGTCGGTTAATAAGTCTTTTGAGTGCTCCTTAGTACATGAATGCAATAATCATAGTGGTGAGTCCTTTAAATTACCTACAATATCTATTCCTGGCTTTGACGGTTCAAACGAACACTGGGCTGAATTTCGTGACACATTCATGTCTCTTATTCATAACTCGAAAACAATACCAGCGATCCAAAAATTTCATTATTTAAAAGCGAAAGGCGACGCTAAGGTGGTTATCGAAAATGTGGAGTTTTCGTCAAGTAATTATCAAGTAGCATGGGAACTTTTGATACACAGATTTAATAATACTAGATTAATTATTCAAAGTCACATTAAAGCTATTTTTTCTATTCAACCTGTAACAAAGGAGTCATCTGTTCTAATAAATAAACTCATTGATACTATCTTAAAAAATATACGATCTCTAAAGATTTTAGGTGAGCCGACTAAGTATTGGGATACACTGATTATTTATATTGTTGTGTCAAAGCTGGACCCCGCCTCAGAACGCGAGTGGGAACAGTATAAAAAATACATTTTATAAATTAAACACAGATCTTAAAATACTTTTTTCTTAAAGAAAAGGCCGACTTATTAACCACACTTACCGTTAGCCACTCGAGCAAAAGGTTTTAATAGTAACGTAAATAAAAAATAAATTTTTAATAATAACGCATCTCGAGTTCATTGCAATTTAATAGCGGAAAATAATAATACAAATAGTAAATCACAGAATAAAAGACTACGTCCGCAGTTTATTAAGCTATGTTTAATGTGTAACAATCAACATCCGTTATACTCGTGTCAAAAATTTCTCGATTTTAATCCACAAGATAAATTAAATTTTGTGAAAGATAAAAGATTATGTATAAATTGTCTGCGTTCCGGCCATTCCGTGGAGGCTTGTCTTTTCGGTCCATGTAGAAAATGCGTTCAAAAACATAACAGTTTGATTTGTGATGCTATTAAGTTAAAAAATAATACTGTAACTTTAGCTATGTATGGGCACGGTTCAAGTAAATTTCCTCCAACCGTTTCAGTTAATGATACGAGCGCGCGCAGCTGTTATGAATTGCAGTCACACCATATGGCGCACAGCGATTTACATAGCGAAGGAGATAAATTATTTTGTCCAGATTAACTCGTCATGTTATCGACGGCTATTGTCGAAGTATGTGGACAATCGGGTATTACAGCGCGCGTGCAGGTCTTGATAGCGGAAGCGAGCGTTCCTTTATCTCACAATCGTGACGGGAGCTTCAATGCACGTATTCAATGTTTAGTGTTGCCTCAAATAACCTCTAAGTTGCCTACCACTACGATAAATTTAAAATATTTTAATGTTCGTCATAACTTATATCTAGCAGGGTCTGCCAGATATAAGTTATGATCTTTCTATGAATCTCAAAATATTGATTTATTGTTAGGTGTGGATTTATTTTGGGATTTATTGATCGATGGAAAAATTCGTCTTAAAAATGGTTCTTTCATTCAAAATCCGAAATTAGGTTGGATAGTTTCCGGTGTCGTTCAATCTATTCCGTGTAAACAAAGGGTGAAACAAGTTCATTGTAATTTTTTAACACAGTCAACAGATATGGTTTCGCTCGATCAATTAGTTAGGAGTTTCTGGAAGTTGGAGGAACTGCCTGTGACTTCTACTAAAATATATGTATACTCAAATGAGGAGTCTGCATGTGAGGAACATTTTTTAAAAACAACAAAAAGGCTTTCGGACGGACGTTATTGTGTCCGTTTGCCATTAAAACAATCTCCTAAAACTTTAGGTGATACACGCGAACAAGCGACTAAACGGTTTTATGCATTAGAAAAACGTCTTGAACATAATTCTAACTATAAAGCCATGTACTGTGATTTTATTAATGAGTATATCAATTTAGGTCATATGAGTCTTGTTAATACTTATAGTGATACACATTATTTTTTACCGGACCATGGAGTGTTTCGACAACACGCTACAAAGACTAAGTTACGAGTAGTGTTTGATGCTAGTATGCCATCTAGCACTGGCGTATCACTAAACGACCTGCAAATGATTGGACCTGCAATACAGGGCGATTTAATTTCAATATTATTACGGTTTCGTGAACAGAGGTATGTCGCTTGTGCTGATATCGAGAAATTCTATCGTCAAGTGCATCTAGCTGAAGAGCAGCGTGACCTTCAACTCATCGTGTGGCGCGATAATCCCTCAGAACAGCTGAGAGTATACCGCTTGAATACCGTAACGTACGGAACTGCGGCAGCACCCTATCTTAGTTGTAGGTGTTTAAAAGATTTAGGGCAAAACTGTGGCATTCCGCAAGCACACACTATAGACAATTGCTTCTATGTGGATGACTTGGTGGTTACTTCTAATAGTATAAATGAATTAGAGAGCATCTGTGAGGGCACTAGTAACATTTTAAGTGTGATAATTTTGAATAAAAATCATATATTTCTATTTACTTTTATTTAGTTATAACTATTCATTTTTACACTAATAGAAAACATCCTTCACACGAAAGCCATAGGTAGCAAGAGACAAGTCCGGACATGTTCTCCTACTTCTTTTTTATAGTTTAACTTTTTAATAACAAAATATAAAAGTATACACTCTAACACCCCTCCTTACTTTTATATTTCGACAACTAATAACTTATATAACATTTTATTTAGTAACATAAAATTCTTAATTTTAAACAATATCTTAACTTTCTTAACAATATATATATTTTTTTGTTTCCTTAGTAACAACAAACTACATAATTAACATAACATTTTGTTTTACAAAGATAAGTTTAAATTATCTCTAAATTTAACAAATTTAACATAGCCTAAAGCTTTAGTTAACAAGTCAGCAATATTATTTTCGGACTCTATTTTAACAACTTCAATTATTCCTTCTTTTACATGTTCATGAATAAAATGGTATTGTACTTCTATATGTTTTGAGTTTTTAGTAAAATTTCCATACTTAGCAATAGCTAAAGCTCCTGAATTATCCTCATATATTTTAATCGGATTACAAATATTTTTAAAAGCATCATTAACCAAACATATTAAAAATTTTATTTCTGTTACAGCTTCTGAAAGCGCAACATATTCTTGCTTTATACTGATTTTCATTTTTCTTTTTGAAGATCCACTTTACATCTATTACCTTGTTGCCTCCAGGTTTATCCACTAGTGTCCATGTATTATTTTTATTTAAACTGTTCATTTCACGATCCATAGCCAATTTCCACTCATTTGAATCCGAACGAGTCATCGCCTCCTGAAAATTCTCTGGAATCATAGCGTCACAATAATTAACATTAATGCAGTAATATCCAAATTCATCATCATATCTTTTTGGTGCTTTAATTTGTCTCCTTGATCGAGTCACATTTCTATTTCTTTCAACATTTAGTATATTATCATCTTTTGTCACATTATTTTCTATATTTTTATCACTAAGCATAATATCATCTTCTATACTTTCATTTCTCTTTAACTCGTCTATTACTTGTACTGTATATTTCATTTTTTGTTCATCTGTATTTTCCTGTTTTTGTATATCTATATTCTCCTGTATATCATCATCCATTCCACACAATGTAACATCTTGTTCTATAATATCACAATGCCTTGCTATTATTACTTTATTATTTATCAATACTCTATATCCATTTTCACTATAACCCAATAATATTCCTGGTTCAGCCTTTTTGTCCCATTTTGATACTCTTTTTACTTCAGGAATTCTTACATAAACTCTACTGCCATACATTTTTAAAAACTTAAAATCAGGTTTCCTTTTAAAAAATATTTCATATGGAGTTTTTCTTTCTATTGTATTTGTTAATGTTCTATTTTTGAGATAAGCAGCTGTTTGAATTATTTCAGGCCAATATCTTCTATTGACTTTAGCGTCTGACAATAAACATCTACCCATATCCATCAAAGATCTGTTATACCTCTCCGCAGTTCCATTAAGTTCATGTACATATGCTGGGCAAGGTTTAATTACAATTCCTTTTTGTTTTGCAAATTGAAAAATTCTACTGTTTTATGTACTCGGTACCATTGTCACATATTAATTCTTTTATAATTTTATTTGTTAGGTTATGTACTTCATTCACATACTGTACTAAGCAATCATAGACTTGATCTTTTCTTTGAATACAATAGACTTTTACTAATTTACTGTAGTCATCTATAAAACTTAAGAAATATTTTTCACCATGGTTTCCGATGGTCTGATGAGGGCCATTCAAATCTGTATGTACGATTTCAAGAATATCCCTTGCTCTTCTCCTGTTATTATGAAAAGGTAAGTTATGCATTTTATTTTCAATACATGTTGCACACTTTAAATAGTCTGACTCTATTTCTTTAGGAATTCCTTCTAATAACTCATTTTTACACATTGCTTGCAAATTATTGAAATTTATGTGACCTAATGTTCTATGTAATTTTTCTTTTATGGTCATTTTACTTTTACTTACATTTGTTATCATCATTTCTTGACTAACATAACTTTTCATTTTATATAACTTTTCATCTTTAATTGCAATAGCTAATATTGTTCCATGTGAATTATATATTTTTGACAATATTCCTTTTGAAACAATGTTATGTTGATCCGTAATTTTTGCATAGCTCAATAAATTTGCTTTCATTCCTTTTACAAAAAATACATTGCTTATATTTATTTCAGATTTTTGTCCATACACAGGGAAATATATTTTAATATTACCAATCTTAGTCGCTTCTAACATTCTGCCATCACCAACTTTAACTTTTACAGTTTCTTTCAGGATTTCAAAATTTTCAAAGTATTTATCAGTGTTAATTATATGATCAGTACAGCCGCTGTCAAGTAACCATTCTATTTGACCAATGTTTGTTTTCTCTGATATGTTAATTGTTGTGCTGTTAGCAATAGTAGTATAAAAATTGTTACTCTGACTTTGAAAACGTGGATATCCTCTGCCTCTTTGAAAATGATTACTTTGAAATTGATTAGAATACCCACGACCTCTTGATGTATAAGTCTGGGTGCGACAATCTTTTGATAAGTGTCCAATTTTACCACATTTAAAACATTTGTATTTCTTATACTTTGGTTGTGTGTGAAAAACATTTGATGATTCATTTGTCTTTTCAGGTGTACATTTTAACTTTATTTTACTCTTTAAATAATCAACTGTTCGTTCTGTTTCAGGTAACACATCTATAAGGTCTCCGATGTAGCTGTAGTTTTGTGGGAGAGCTTTCGACATGTAATTTAGTTTTTCGGCCTCAGTTATAGATGCTCCTGCCTGCTTTAACTCATTAACAGTTTTCTCAAAATCATCAAAAAAAGACGATAAGTCCGTGTAGTTCTTTAGTCTTATATTTTCAAGGTTATGGCGACATATAATTTGTAATGCCGTCGACCTTTTTTGGTACATGTTACCAAATTTCTGAATTATTTCATAAGCCGAATTTAAATCACTGATATATTCTAATTGTCGATTCGTAATGGCGCTATAAATGTAATTTGTCGCTTGAATATCGCGATCATCAAATTTTTCGTCATCCTTGGCTGTCTTTGGCCGCATCACCACATCTTTACATTTTTTGAATTGTAAAAACTTTAGAATTCTTATTTTCCAGTTAGTGTAATCAGTCCCGTCAAAAATAGGAATATTAATATCACCTTTGGACGCCATAGTTTTCTGCATGCAATCTTAATCTTGAATTTTCTTTCTTAATCGAATTTGTTTTCTATTTTTCCTTTCAACCACGCTCTGCTACCATGATAATTTTGAATAAAAATCATATATTTCTATTTACTTTTATTTAGTTATAACTATTCATTTTTACACTAATAGAAAACATCCTTCACACGGAAGCCATAGGAAGCAAGAGACAAGTCCGAACATGTTCTCCTACTTCTTTTTTATAGTTTAACTTTTTAATAACAAAATATAAAAGTATACACTCTAACAAAGTGCAGCATGTATTAAGCTGCGCAAATGGATATTTAATTATGACCGCTCTAACCTAAACACAACAGCTTGCACTGACAATAATGCACAGCAGTTATCGTTGTTCGATAAAATTATACAAAATAAAACTTTAGGCATCGGTTGGAATAGTATAATTGATGAAATTTACTATATATCTCAGATTCAAAACGATAATGTCAATTATACTTTTAATAAACTAAATAAACGTCTTATATGATCATCCGCGTCTCAGATATATGATCCATTAGGGCTGCTGAGCCCGGTGATAACGGTTGCCAAAACTTTATTACAAAAATGTTGGTTGCCAAAACTAGAATGGGACGAACCGGTTCCCGATGATATTTCGCAAATATGGAATAAATTTATCGACGGATTATCTTATTTAAAGTGTTTACGTATTCCGCGTTATGTGATGTGTATTGAACCTATTCGAATCGAGTTACATATTTATACAGACGCGTCGCAAATTGCTTATGGTGCCTGCGCGTTCGTTCGCACTATCAATACGTCAGCTGATGTTACGGTGCGCTTGCTATGTTCCAAAGGCAAGGTCGCGCCTACTAAACCCACGACTATACCACGTTTAGAGTTGTGTGGTGCTTTGTTAGGGGCACGTTTATATCACAAATTAAATGGATCACTACGTTCAAATTTTGATAAAGTAGTGTTTTGGACGGATTCTACTATCGTTTTGGGTTGGTTAGGTATGCCTATTAATTTGTTAAAACCTTACGTTCAAAACAGAACGACAGAGATCCATGAGTTGACAAAAGAACATTCGTGGCGTTACGTGGCGGGCAGAGATAATCCAGCCGATTTGGTATCGCGAGCCCAAAATTTAAGCGCGCTTATTTCTTCATCTTTATGGTGGAATGAACCAACATTTTTACAAGATATCAATTTTGAAATACCAGATTTAAAAGAGTGTAATTTAAAATTGGAGGATTTACCAGAAACTAAATCATCTAATGTCTGTTGTCATAGCTTAAATCAGTTAAAGGATAACAATTTATTTGACTTTTCTCGGTTTTCGCAGTATATGCGATTGAAAAGAGCCGCTGCTTATGTTTTACGTTTTATCTATAACGCTCGTAATGTAAACAACAAGCGATCTGGTTCACTTTCTGTCGATGAACTAAAATGTGCGGAGATGACGTTAGCAATGTTTAGTCAGCGGGAATCATTTGTTGATATTTTAGACTCGATTAAAAACAATCAACCTATAAAGGGTTGTAGTCAACTTTCAAAATTAAATTTATTTATTGATTCGAATAATTTAATTAGAGTAGGTGGACGTATTATAAATACAAAAAGCCTCATTTTGAATTTGATAAAAAATTTCCTATTCTTCAACCCGCCGAACGTGCGATTGCGACCGACGACGGTTACTCCTATTATGGGAAACTTGCCGAAAGAACAGTTAGACCCAGGTTTTCCATTCTTGCGTTGTGGCGTCGATTACGCTGTACCCAGTGTTTACGTTGAACCGTAAGGGTAGAGGCGCTAAATTACAAAAATCATATATATGCCTATTTGTGTGTTTAGTAACGCGCGCAGTCCATTTAGAGTTGGTGAGCGACCTTTCGTCGGATGGGTACCTTTTAGCTTTGAAGCGCTTTATTGCTCGACGTGGTAAACCACGCGACATATTCTCGGACAATGGGAAAAACTTTGTCGGCCTGATGAATGATTTCAAAAAAATTTTAGCTTCTTGCTCTGAGGAAATAAAAGAATACGCAATTTCTCAAAATATTAACTTTAAGATGATTCCTTATTACGTTAGTCATTTCGGGGGATTATGGGAGGCTGGAGTAAAAAGCTGTAAGCATCATTTGCGACGTGTAGTAGGAAACGTATATCTAACATTCGAAGAATTCAGCACGGTACTGGTTCAAATTGAAGCTATTCTCAACTCCCGTCCATTAACTCCTCTCTCCACAGATCCCAACGATTTTCTCCCACTTTCTCCAGCTCATTTTTTGATTGGCCGTCCACTGACTGCACCTGTAACGACCGAGGTACACGACGTTCCTGCTCATCGCCTCACACGGTACCAGCGAGTAGAACAAATACGCCAGCACTTTTGGAAGCGATGGTCTCAGGAGTATGTGTCTGAACTTCAGACCAGGAGTAAGTGGCACCAGAACAGGGGAGAACTTAAAGATGACATGTTGGTATTGATAAAAGATGACAACTTACCGCCGATGAAGTGGAACCTAGGCCGTATCGTAAAAATATATCCAGGCAAAGACGGGGTGTCAAGAGTTGCCGATATTCGCAAGGCAGATGGCGTAGTAAGGCGAGCATTTTCTAAGATTTGCCCACTTCTTCCATGTGAATTCTGAGTTCGGAGAATTTTTGGAACCGTCTCCAGATTCCAAGGCCGAGGAGTATGTTAACGCACAGAATCTGTATGATGCATCTTATTGGTCAAATATCGCGTGATAACGCACGCTGCGTTACGATTGGCCGTCGATGACGTGATATTTCTACTACCAGTGACAGGGGTTCTCACGAAACAGTTAGAACTACATATCGCAACGCCATTCTTTGTTATACGCATTTATAGTAACAAAAATTAGAAATAATTGTAAAATTAGGTTTAGATTTTGGAACAATATACGCAATATCAGTCAATCTACTGTTTCTCTTCACTCCTTAAAATAATAAGCAAGAAACACGCAACCAAACCAGCGCAAACGCATCAAATACAAAACAAACAGCTATCGTAGCTGTATATCGATCATCGTCCATGTATAACATCCAATATTTTCTGAGTTCCTTAAATCAAATCCTTCAAAACTTAAAATCATATAAAACACTTCTTCTTGTGGGTGACATAAATATTAACATTGCAGAATCATCTACAGATCCTCGCATGGATGAATACCTTGATGTGTTTTCAAGTCATGGTATGCTTCCAGCCCATACGCTACCCACAAGAGGGGGCACTTCTTGTCTTGACCATATCATTTTAAAAACTAAGAGACCTGCTTCTTGTTATGTAGCTGATACTTCGATTACGGATCATGACAGTGTTATTATATTTATTCAAATCCTGCACATAACACCAAAGTTTGTAAAAAAAAGTTTATTACGAATTTCGAAAATCTAGAATCAGACCATAAACTCCAAAACTTTGACCCAATATTTGAAGCGCAAGACGTTAATCAAGCATTATCAAATTTTGTGGAAATTATTAAAACTGAAATTGCTTCCAACACAATCATTAAAACAACATCTAATCGTAACTATCTCTTAAAACCCTGGATGACACCTGGGCTTTTACGATGCATTAAAACTAGAGATACTCTACATAAGAAACTTAAAAAAGAACCAAATAATGAAATAACAAAAATATCATATATGAGGTACAGGAACTTTTGTAATAGAATTTTAAAAAATTTAAAAAAGATTATGATAAAGGACAGATTTATAAGGCAGGAAAAAATAGTAGATTAGTATGGAAAGCAATTTGAAAGACTACTTTTACTGAGAAAGACAATAGCGTACCCATAGAACTTCTAAAAAGTAGCAGTAAGGAAGACATTAATAAAATTAATTTATATTACGCTCAGGTTGGCGTCAATTTAGCTCAAAAAATTAAACCTCAACCTCAAACTAGGGGTGACGATAATGTTTCAACCTTAAATTCCCTCCGTTTGCTACCAACTTCTGAACAAGAAGTAAAATCAATTTTGTCGACCCTGCGCCCAGATTGTGCTACAGGTCATGACGGAATCTCAAGTTCTTTACTAAAGAGATTCGCATATATTCTCATTTCTCCCTTAGTTCACATTTTTAATCTGTCACTCACAACCGGTATCTTTCCTGATTCATTTAAACTAGCTCAAATTATTCCAATCCATAAAAGTGGGTCTAGAGATCGTGTCGAGAACTACAGGCCAATAGCCATCCTACCTGCCCTATCTAAAATTTTAGAAAGAATTTTAAACAACAGACTTACTAGTTTCATAAACAAAAATAATTTATTCTCTAAATCACAATACGGTTTAGAACAGGTGTATCAACTACTGATGCTATACAGGATTTAACAGATTATATAGTGAAGGGGTTAATAATAATAAGAAATGCAAAGTTATTGTCATTTTTTTGGATCTGGTTAAAGCTTTCGACACGGTCTTTATACCCATACTGATTTCGAAATTAGAAAAAAATGGTGTAAGAGGCCTACAGCTCTCTTTTTCAAAGCTACTTGACTAACAGACGTCAACAAGTTAGAATCGGAGAAACCATAAGTGATGAACTACCTATTGAATATAGCGTCCCACAAGGTAGTATTTTGAGCCCTACGCTCTTCTTGATATATATTAACAACCTGTGTGAGCTAGATCTACCTTGTGGAAGAATCTTCACCTATGCCGATGACACAGCTCTTCTGTTTCAAACCAAATCCTGGGATAAAACGTTTCGTGCTGCTCAGCTAGGGCTTAAGCCCTAAGTCACAATAAAAATCACATAAAGTCACAAAATGGCTTAACAGTAACTACCTCACCCTAAATGTTGACAAGACACAAAACACAAACAGACACACACACACACATTCATACAGACACATACACACACTTATAGGTGTTATACCCACATGCTCCATCTTCTAAAATACATTAGGTTTTCATGACTTTCGACCACAAAGTAAATACTATTAGATTGTATAATTTTCACTCACATTACATTTCCTATTATTATTCTAGTTCAGATTCATGGAAAGTGGTATCTCCATCAGTGTGTTGTTGATTTATAATAAACATTCATTGAAATGTGTTAAAATTCGTACAGATATGCGTTCATGTTTGATTGCCATCGTAGCAAATTGTTGCATAGAGAATGCCCAGTGTCCTTTGTAATTTCTGATAAATATATAATAATAGTTTATTTAAGTAAGTTCATTGTTTGTGAGGGGGGCCTGGGGCGCCAATCCAAACCGTTGTGTTGTCTTCCAGGAGCGAACTCAATTTTTCCATCCTCACTCTACTCTCTTCCATACATTCCTTCATTTCATCCATCTTCTTCATCATCTCTTTCATTCCTTCGCTCATACCTTGTTCCATTAACATGTTTTTCTGTTTCAGATCCCTAGGGCATCAGTGCATCGTCTGCTGCGTTCGTCGTGCCTACGGGTAGCTGAGGGGGATGTAAAGGACTCCCCAGCCCTCCCCAGCTCTCCGCCAGTTCCTGCCTTAACACTGGTGAGTTCCGTCTCCAATTATTTTATAATTTGGTACAGCCTGTCTACTGCTGCTAAAGCACCTTCTTTCAACTCTATTTTAAAATTTCTAGAGTTGTTTATACAGTACTTTGCACGCTCTAGACAGGCTCTACCTTCTTTCGTCATGGGTCTATTTTGAATAAAAGGACTTTCGGGCTTCTCTATTGTAATTGCTTTTTTAGCTTTGGGTTTGGGTGCTGGTGGATCATTACTCTGCTTACATTGCTTGGGGGATATGGCTTCTAGGATTAAGGCTTCGATTTTATCTATGCTTTTTCTAAGTGCAGAAGATTTTGCGGGTTGCGAGAGTGCCTTGCCCTCATTTGCCTTGTCTTTTGTTGGCGGGGAAATGATAAAAGTGTCACTACTCTTTCGGGGGGTACGCAACATATTGTCTACTAGGGGGACTCGTCAATTTAAAACGTCAATTAAAAATGCAATAAAATACGATTGTAAAATAAATAGAGTTCAATTGAAATTGTAAAATATGTCAATAAAATGTCAATAAAATAATTTAAAAAAAATAATATTTCAATTAAAATAAATGTCAAATAGTAAAATGTCAAATATTATTCCTAAAACTAACAGCTTCCCCAATAGGGGATTAACTAACCTAAGCTAGCTACGATAAATATATTGTAGTGTGTCTGAGTCCTAAGCACACAATATAAAACTAATACTTGCAACTACACTAAAAATAGTGTAGTTGGTCTTAACTTAATTTACAATATAAGCAGTAGCTCCAATAGGAGACTACTGGTCCAGGTCAGTAACAATGTTTGTACCTTAGTTTTAAGCTTTTTTCAGGTGCTGATGCAGTGGATGCGGCGGCTCCTTTCAGGAAAGTGCTGGTTTTCTTATTTTTTGATTTTCCAGGTGATGCAGGTGTCCAGATGTTCCGGTACTTCAGGTGTGGCGTCCTCTATTTCGTCCGGCGCTGGATCCCGAAAACCGCTGCTTTCTGCGACCTCCAGAAGCCAGGAGGTTGATTTTCTTATTTTCCAGGTGGAGGTAGACCTTGCAGGTGCTCGGTTTTCCCCCGACCGAATTGCATTTGTTGTGCAGATGCTGGTGGAGAAAACCCCGTGGCTCTAGGACAACTAGAAGCCAAGATATCGGGGTTTTTATTTTTTCAAGATGGCCGCCACTTTTTCTGCCTGGACTTTAGATTTTGGTTTTCTCAGCCGTCCTTAGAGATATTGGAGCCGAGTTTGAACTCGTTTTCCTTGGATTTTTGTCCTCCTTCCAATGGTCTGGCTTGCCCCCCAAATTCGCCCTTGGTGGTCGAAGGCTTCTGATGTGGTTCCAATTTAAGGAGGGGACGGCTGAGGTGATGCCTTTTATAGCAAAGTAAACCGCGTCTTACTAACCCTTCAGGGAGCGGAGATATGGCCGCTTTTTTGCGATGTTTGACAGTTGCTGAGCTGTCAATGTCAAAGTTTGAGGGCTTACATCTCGGCAACTATTTGTCGTAGAGGAAGGGGTTCTTGGGCTTGATGGTCTTAGATTTTCCCCTCTATCAGCTTCTAACCTTATTTCAGTCCAAAAATTTTTGCCTAATTTTTGGCTATTTTTGGGTCTTGATCTTATGGGTCCGTTAGCCCAACTTCCCCGCTGCCCGTATCTGCAATCCGCGTCTTACCTCCTTTGCCTCCAGAGTTATAGGCGTTTAAAAATTTACAAAATGCTCGACAAACGTCAATCTAGTTTATTTTTTTTGTAACTCCTAAAAAATTGTCCTACCTTGGGCTTTTAATGGTGCTAATCCTCAGGCCCTTCTCAACTATATGCCGCTCGCCTCTGTACGTCAACTGGTTCGGGAGTTATAAGCGTTTAAATTTTTCGAAAATGGCCGTCAAAATGGCGGCCAAACACTTTTTTTGGCTCTATCTCCCGTTCCAGTGACCGTAGGAGGGCGTGCGAGGCATCGTTAGTTTAGTCTCGACGTCTGCCGTCTGCTCCTGGTGCCTGGTTTCCGCTTTTTCCAGCCGCTCCCTTTTTATCATGATTTATACCTTTTCTAGGTTTTCTCTGTTTCTAGAGAAGCTGGAGGCAAGCGGTTTTTGGCGTTTTATTGGGGGTGAGTGTAGGCAGCCTGTGGTGGTAATTTGAGTAGCACGACCAGCTTCAGCACTTTGCCACTGCGGTTTACCGGAAAAGTGGTTATTCCGGTTTTTCTCCGGGTTGGAGTTCCGGACCACCTACCTTTGGCGATGTAGCTGTTTCGGTGCTTATTTGTGCTGGCATTTTTGCTTGTCAAATCCCACGCGTCTCTGAAGGCCACTGCGCTATTCGGTGTTAAAGTTTCACTTTTCTAATTAAATTGACTCACCCCCTGTGATCGCTAAAATTTTTCTTTTTCCGGATTTCGACTTCTCTATCCGCCATCTTCACGGATTTACACACACTTTACCACTAGATCCCTTATTTCCCTGACCTCGTGGGGACGCCAAAACTTTTAACACAAGGTCAAAGGTACTTCTGGTTGGTCTATAATCGTGAAAACCACTACACACACAAAAGTCACTATCCTGCACAATGTCTTAAAACTATCACAAAAATCCGTTCACTGTAGCGTCTTTTATCGCGGTTTAAAGTTTTACATTTTTAACACTTCCGGTTTTTCCGGGTTTTCAGAACTTTCTCGTACTTTTTAAGATGTGCCCGTATCACGCGCGTGTAGGGGGTACCGAGACGCGTCGTTTGGTACCAAAATTATCAAAATCGGTGCACTTTTTACCACTTTTTTGAATTTTTTAAGACGGAGCGAGGTTAAAAGCATGCGTTCTCGGCTGAGATCGGCTCGAAACTCTCGGCACGAATGGGCTGGCTCATCCGAATAAATAACATGGCCTCACAGAAAACTGGCTTGAAATAACGCTTATATTGTGTTTCGCCGAGTGAATGATGTTAGGGATTTTTAGGACCAGAAAGTCAGGAACGCAAGTGCGCAATTTGACTGCGCGAGGAGTTTCAAGTGTAAATATTTTGGTGTTTTTTAATGAAATGGACCAGGAAACGAGGACATGGTTTCCTGGTCCATTTCATAAACAAGTGATTTTATCTACTAGCTTTCTAATTTTTCATTATTTTGCTAGCTACTCAACCGGGGGTACTAAGGCGGAATAACCAGCCAGAGCATGGTTGCTTTAGTACTTCGCCAAACCAAATTTTTTAACGACCTTGAAATTCCAGTTCTTCTTGACTGCTACGTTAGATAGAATCTTGAATATTGCTATCAAATATGGAGCCCATCCAATGTAGTAAAATGTATATATATTATTTTGTGAAATGAGAAACTTCAGAAACAGTTTTTGTACCTACCTAGTCCCATACGCGCGTAATCTTTGTCGTGAACTAACATCTTAGTGTCAGTTTATACTTAATAAACGGCATTTTTAAGATAGCTTTTTTAAGGTTCAAAATTGAACTTAATTCACCACACAAGATGATACACGTTTCATTGCAAGAGTTCGAATTTCGAGCCGCACCGCGCTGCGCAGCGCAACACCGCTTTGAAATTGTAAGATATAGATAGGTCTATACTAAAGTCAGTAATGACAGTGATGTTTTTAGAGCAACTGTCTGCACTTTATTATCCTTACAGAATTTTATTAATGATTGCATAAATTATAACAGACTGAAAAGTACCTTAAGCCTATCATAATAATATATAAAAATTCAGTATTAATTGAATATCGGTAACAACCGCACACTATTCGAGTTAAAATCAGTTCGCGATTCGACAACGTGGAGATCAAGGGGGTGCCTACCAAAAAGGACGAGAATCTCTTTGAAATCATAGGATCCATCGACAATTACTTAAATTATCCAATTTTTAAGACATCAATAAATTACGTCACTAGGATACCGCTACATAATAGCAAAGAAAAGTCCATTGTGGCCATTATGGTTAACTTCATAAATAGATATGTGATAAGGAAGATTTTGTCGCTGCAGCGCGGTCTATTAAGAAACTAGCGGCTAATGACATCGGTTTTCGAGACAGTACACATCGTATCTATGTGAACGATCATTTTACGGCCGAAATGAAAAACTTGCTGACGAAGACGTAGTTCACTCTTGAACACATATTATGATATCGCTACGTGTGGGTGAAGTTCGGTAAAATACATGCTCGTTGACATGACACCTCCAAGATACACATAATTAACTCAGAGAACGATTCAAAAAGATTATGTTTGTCTGTGTCCTATCATGCTTCGCATTTTCATCATTATTATTTTCTTACATAAAACAAATTTTTGCTATACTGGAGCAATATTTCAAATACCATAAACAGTTATACTTATCAATGCCATTTATTAAAATAATTGTTATTTACTTAATTTTTACTACTCATCTCTCTCTAATACTCAATCCCAATTGTTTAGTACCCCTGACATGTATTCCATAATTATCTATCTACCTCTTTGTCCTCGCTCGAGCGTCTTTTGTATTGCTTATTGCGTTGTTGCGCCTGTAGTGAATACGGCTAAACATAATAAATATCTGCCTCACTTTTGCACGTACGTTTTAACTACTGTGTATATTGGTCTGCTCGCACCATACGCAAACGAGTTCTCTGTGCTAGTATTTATTGTTACCTTATACCTAAAATAGTCTATTATTCTGTATCTTACAATTATTCTACTTTTAAATAAGGGATAAAAATTCACCATTAATTATGTACTACCAGAAAGTAAGGGGATTGCGAACTTAAGTGGATATACTCAAGCGTAATGTTTGTACGGGTAACGATGATGTTGTATTTTTGACGGAGTCCTGGTACTTGGTTGGGATCACTGATAGCGAGAGATAATAAGGTTAATGACATCTTTTTACAAAATCCTCTTGATAAATACTAACTAGTCGGCGACTTTCACATGAGTAAAATTAGTTGGCATTTTAAAGACCGATTAATGCCCGGTTCCTATATTTGAAAAACGATCCGTTCTAGTTACAAATGGTGGAATATTATACGAGGCGTAAGCTTAAACCGTTCCTATAAAAACGTCTCGTTAAGCAACTTACCGTCGGCTTGCTACTAACGGAAGGGAGGGTTACTAGTAACGGACGGTAAGCGTAATGTACGAAGAAGACAGTTTAGGCCGTTCCTATAAATATTTTAAACGTCAGTAGTTTGTCAAGATTACTATTCGTAATGCCATGCGGTTACCTGTCAATTTCGGTCGGTTAGTGTCTATTTCACTGAATGAATGAATGAATGAAAAACTCTTTATTGCACCAAAAACAAATAGGACATACAGAACATAGAAAAACTAAACTTATAAAAGCACAAAAGGCGGTCTTATCGCTACAAGCGATTTCTGCCAGACAACCTTTATAATCATGACACATGTTTACATGTAATATACTGGTAGGTGGCTTTATAGACACGTAAAGAGAAAATTATTTTAATACATATTGTAATTTAAGATTTCATAATACTTTTATATGATATATACTATTTAGGTACACTACTTTATAATATTCGTTAATACATACACAAATACTTACATATCGTACTATAAATACTATTATTAAAAGTAAATAACGTAAATAAATAAATACTATTATTAAAAGTAGAAATAATGCATACAAATTATGGACTTATAGTAAAGATCACCATGTTTTCAATTTCACTGTTTTCGCTGCAAGCTGCAAGAAATTTGAAGAAATGTCGAGTTCAGACAGTTCGTACGAATTTCAAAGGAGATTTCGACTTGATAAAGAATCTGTTGAACACTTACTACTTGAAGTTTATCCACACTTAAGAGTAACAGGAGCCAGGTTAGTATGTTGGAGGCATTTGTACACCGTCAAAATAAATACTATGAAAACATAACCTTATACCTACTTAAAATATGAGTAAAAACTCTATTATAGTTAAATAAATTATTGATGTTATTTCAGAAATCATGGGATATCTCCACTACATCAGGTATTGTTGACATTAAGGTTTATTTATTTATTTATTGTATATTGACACATCAATAGTTTGTAGGAGTATTACATTTTAAGTTTAAAACTAAATTACATATAACAATTTCTTCTCCTTCTTCTTCTTCTTGGGTTCTATGATTTAATAACAATTTTGCTACATCAGGAGAAGAACCAACTTCGCCTTGAGGTTCGAGCGTTTGGAATCTCGTCATAAAGTAACCTTTAGTTCTTTTGTGGTGAGAGTTCCAACCCATCACTTACCGACCTTCGAGAAGTAGGAGTTCTGGCCGATTGGAGTCGTCTACAGAAGATTTAGAGAACGACTCCCGAACACTTCGCGCCCCACGTCGCAGACAATACGTTTTTAATGTTAGTGTTAGTTTTTTTATATATAATATATATAGTTAGTCTATAAGGTATAATATGGGCCTATGCAGCTTGAAATAAACGGTATTTAATTTAATTTAATTAAATAAAAAAATTGTTTCAAATTGTTCACTCTGATATTCGAAGCTCTTTTACGAGCAGCCTTTTACAAATTGTCCCATTTCAATTTGAGTTGCTCTCGCTGCCGTGATATTTGACCACATTTTGAATAAAATATGTTGGTCAAAGTAGCCCAACATTCCTCTTTAAGTTTGTTTGTGGCCGCATTGGTCTCTTTTGTTGTAAGTATTGGGTTGCTTTGTATGAGATCCACAGGCAGGACAACCTCATCCTTGCTCATAGGCTTCTTTGTTTTCTGTAACAGAAATATACCTAAATGAAGTAAATCTTCAAAAACGTTGCAATAGTTGTAGGTACAGTTTGTTAGAAAATGTCAAATTATAGATGTTATCTGTACTCACCGGCGTAATATCCATTTCAAAAGTTGTACGTAAAACACTACTAGAAACTTTATTATACTTTCTTCTGTAAAAGTCGTAATAACAGAGATTATCTAGGTACTTTTATTTTGAAAAGATGATGGATGTCATCAGTCAAACAAAACAAAAGGGCGCTTACGTTCCGTTCCCGTTCTTGTTATGTGTATGCATTCTACTGTATTTGGTAAGAAAAAGATAAAATAACACGCAGATACCTGCGATTGTACATATAATAATAATATTATTACGATAAAAAAATTAATTACTATCAATCATATGTGAATCCTATTTATTATGTCTTGAATTTTTGTGCCATTTTCTGTTTCAATTTTGCGTATAACGAAATGCACAACTAAGAGTGAAGAGGGCTCAGTATTTGAACGACCGACGGACGCTCGTCGATAGCAGGTATAGAAAGTTAATTGTGGAACAGTGTTTACGACTCGTAGTCGGTTGTAGAAAAACGGATAGTAACTTTTATACCATGACGATCCGTTGATTATAGGAACCGGGCATTAAGCTATAGTCCATCTAACTATCAGTTTCCAAATGAAATTTCACTTATTGACGAGCTACACATGCACGGTCTCGCCCAATACAATGGTGTTTTAAACTTCCAAGGTAGAATACTAGTCTTAGTTATTTCAAATGACTAATGCCCGGTTCCTATATTTGAAAAACGATCCGTTCTAGTTACGAATGGTGGAATATTATACGAGGCGTAAGCTTAAACCGTTCCTATAAGAAACGTCTCTTTAAGCAACTTACCGTCGGATTGCTACTAACGGAAGAGAGGGTTACTAGTAACGGACGGTAAGCGTAATGTACGAAGAAGACAGTTTAGGCCGTTCCTATAAATATTTTAAACGTCAGTAGTTTGTCAAGATTACTATTCGTAATGCCATACGGTTACCTGTCAATTTCGGTCGGTTAGTGTCTATTTCACTGTTTTCGCTGCAATCTGCAAGAAATTTGAAGAAATGTTGAGTTCAGTCAGTGATAGGGAAATGTTCGATATTATCACCACGGACTCCAGTGAGACTGATTCAGAAGAAGATAATAGGCGTGATCGAGTATATAAAGAAAGAGTGAATTATTTATCGACCCTGGATTCGTACGAATTTCAAAGGAGATTTCGACTTGATAAAGAATCTGTTGAACAGTTACTACTTGAAGTTTATCCACACTTAAGAGTAACAGGAGGAAGGTTAGTATGTTGGAGGCATTTGTACACCGTCAAAATATATATTATGAAAACATAACCTCATACCTACCTAAAATAAGAGTAAAAACTCCATTATAGTGAAATAAATTATTGATGTTATTTCAGAAATCATGGGATATCTCCACTACATCAGGTATTGTTGACATTAAGGTTAACAATATTGCTACATTAGGAGAAGAACCAACTTCGCCTTGAGGGTCGAGCGTTTGGAATCTCGTCATAAAGTGAACTTTAGTTCTTTTGTGGTGAGAGTTCCAACCCATCATTTACCGATCTTTGAGAAGGAGGAGTTCTTGCTGATTGGAGTCGTCTACAGAATATTTAGAGGACGACTCCCGAACACTTCGCGCCCCACGTCGCAGACAATACGTGTTTAATGTTAGTGTTTATTACATTATATTATGTATGTTAGTCTATAAGGTACAATATGGGCTTATGCAGCCTGAATAAAACGATATTTAATTTAATTTAATTTAATTTAATTTAATTTAATTTAATTTAATTTAATTTAATTTAATTTAATTTAATTTAATTTAATTTAATTTAATTTAATTTAATTTAATTTAATTTAATTTAATTTAATTTAATTTAATTTAATTTAATTTAATTTAATTTAATTTAATTTAATTTAATTTAATTTAATTTAATTTAATTTAATTTAATTTAATTTAATTTAATTTAATAAAAAAATTAGTTTCAAATTTTTCAGTCTGATATTCGCAGCTCTTTTACGAGCAGCCTTTTTCAAATTGTCCTATATCAATTTGAGTTGCGCTCGCTGCCGTGGTATTTGACCACATTTTGAATTAAATGTGTTGGTCAAAGTAGCCCAACATTCCTCTTTTAGTTTGTTTGTGGCCGCATTGGCCTCTTTTGTTGTAAGTATTGGGTTGCTTTGTATGAGATCCACAAGTGGGGCAACATCATCCTTGCTCATAGGCTTCTTTGTTTTCTGTAACAGAAATATACTTGTACCTGAATAAATTAAATCTTCAAAAACGTTGCAATATTTTAAGCGGCAAACATATAGGTACAGTTTTTTAGAAAAATATCAAATTATAGATGTTATCTGTACTCACCGGCGTAATATCCATTTCAAAAGTTGTACGTAAAACACTACTAGAAACTTTATTATACTTTCTTCTGTAAAAGTCCTAATAACAGATACTATATACGTACTTTTATTTTGCAAAGATAATGGATGTCATCAGTCAAACAAAACAAAAAGGCGCTTACGTTCCGTTCCCGTTCTTGTTATGTGTATGCATTCTATTGTATTTGGTAAGAAAAAGATAAAATAATACGCAGATACCTGCGATTGTACGATAATAATAATATTATTACGATAAAAAAATTAATTACTATCAATCATATGTGAATCTAATTTATTATGTCTTGAATTTTGTGCCATTTTCGGTTTCAATTTTGCCTATAACGAAACGCACAACTGAGAGTGAAGAGAGCTCGGTATTTAAACGACCGACGGACGCTCGTCGATAGCAGGTATAGAAAGTTAATTGTGGAACAGTATTTACGACTCGTAGTCGGTTGTAGAAAAACGGATAGTAACTTTTATACCATGACGATCCGTTGATTATAGGAACCGGGCAATAGTCATGGTAGTGGAATGTCTCGACCCTGGTGCCAATTGACACCCTACATAGTGCTTTATATAGTTTGTCAGAGTCTAGAGTTTGTCACTTTACATTGTTTAAATCCGGCTCCTCGTACGAAACGTTTATTTTACAAAGGCGACTACATTTCAATTAACTCAGAAATATGTAAGATCGATTGGAATCTTGAATTTTCGAATAGAATTATTCAGTATTCAGTAAAATATTTTTACGATTCTATTAATAACCTTATCGACAAGTATATCCCTACTAAAAAGTTAACTAATAAATCTTACCCTGCTAGGTATTCTAAACCACGGATCAAAGTGATTAGAGAAAAAAATATTTTATACGAAAATATAATATCTACGGCAATCGTGCTGATCTTGAGTCATTTCAACTGCTTCGTGACAGAGTGAAGCATCTGGAAAGATAATGTCATCAAACCTATATAAATAACGTCCAAAAGTCTATAGTTAAAAATTCTAAATCCTTCTGGACCTATATTAAATCACGGAACAATTATTATAAGTCAACTACTTTTCCGTGCAGTCTTAAGTTTATCAATTTACAAGTAAATACTATTCTACTAAATTTGCAAGAAAGTGGCGACCGTGAAAAAAGAAGATTTCTAGATTTTCAGCAAATACAAAGCATCGGATCGAAGTCACTGGAAAGTTCCAGCCATTTTGCAGAGTCATTCTCAGCCAACGAAGAGGAAATAGTTAACCATTAATTGAAATCTATTGGATATTTATGATAATATCCAACAAATATAAGGGATTAAGAAGAAGATTTGGTATTTTCACCGAAATAAAGTGAGTCCGTTCCTTTTTTATTCACTCATCACCATATTCACCCACATTCTATATGAGTTTGCAATAATTGTTGAAGCTCGTAAATGCATTTAGGTACATTTCTTCATTATTTTTAATTGTTCATTTTCTTTCAAAGCACCTATTTTTGCATATTTGCCTACTTTTGCGGTCGAAAGTCTAAGACTATTGAGTGTCGCTTTCCGACTGTCTATTTTGTACATTTATGCCTACTTTTGGGACTTGAAAGTCTAAATTCATAATTAAACAACCATTCGCTTTCAATTTGCCTATTTTGCATATTTGTCTACTTGGTGATCTGAAAGTCAAGACCTTATTTGTCGCTTTCAGATTCCCTAAACCCTTGCGTTTATGCCTGTTTTTCGACTTGAAAGTCTAAATTACAATATAATCGTACCTATTTGCCTGCATTCAAATTTATTAAAAAATTGCTAAACCAATTTGGCCTAATATTTAAGATTATTTATGCTTACCTGCGCACGCGCATCAATTCATTATATTACATTATAAAATCACTTATCACATTTCATTTCAATTTGCAACTTTAATAGTGATACAGAATATTTAAAATAATTTCACATTCCACTATTTCAATATATTCCACATCCTAAATTACATTCTTAGTGATTCAAAGGCTTTGCATATTCATACTTCATTCCCTCCCTATAGGTAATATACCTGCAAGTGTAATTTCTCGATAATAGAAAAGATCGAAACATTCCATTCCAGGGTCACAGCGCGGCGCGTGACAGCAACCTCATACATCCGAGAGTGCATACGTACTGGGAGTGTGCATCGACTGACGCCGGCTGTACGCGCAGTACGGCGGCGCAGTACCTACTGATCCTGAATTCCAGCGTTATCAGTATAGCCAGCTGTTCTATTAATTGAAGCGAGGCCGTATTGTATACATTTTATTTTTATAATTAATTTACCTATCTTTGTTTTGCGTGCTAACTTTGTGACATGGAGGCATCACTTAAAGTTTTAAATGTTAAACGAGCCTCAATAAAAGGTCGCGTTACTAAATTCGCTAATCAAATTAACGACTTAAAAACTTATACTAAAATCACACAAACTGATGTCAACATATTAGCACAAAAATTAGTAAAAATTGAGGCTTTATTCGCTGAATTCGATGGTGTGCAAAGTCAAATAGAGGGAATAGACGCAGATAATTTAAGTAACGAATTAGATACCAGGGAATCTATAGAACTAGCATTTTATACTTCTATAGCTGCCGCTCAGGAAATTATTGAACAAAATTCGGTTTCTAAAAAATCATGCCACGATCAAGGTCAAAACAGTTTTGTTAGCGCAGATGACGATGACCAGGAGGTTATTGGTTTTCGTTTGCCTATTATTAAAATTAGTAACTTTGATGGTACCTACTATAAATGGCTTGAGTTTAGAGACACGTTTAGCTCGCTCATTCACAACAATTCTAGGATTAAAAACATACACAAATTCCATTATTTAAATTCATATTTGGAAGGTCATTAGTAATTTACAAGTAACTAACAGTAATTATCCTGAAGCTTGGAATCTTTTATGCGAACGGTATAACAATGTTAGGCAAATGATAAATAACCATTTAAAACTTTTATTAAATATTGAGCAAGCTCGCGAATCTGACAAGTCACTTAGATTTATTGTTGATCATGTCACAAAAAATTTGCGTGCCCTTAATAATTTAAACCAGCCCACGGAACACTGGGACACATTAATTATATATTTAATTTCAGCAAAGTTAGACAACAACACTCGAATTAAATGGGAGGAATATATTCATGCTAACGTTAATTCTTCGGATATGCCGTCTCTTGACAATTTTATGACGTTTTTAAAGGCTCGCGCCGATGTACTCGAGTCAGTTTTTCGTAACAAACAAGATTGCCAAAATAAAAACGTAAAATCAGCTCCTAATTTCTCTCATAACTCTAAAAATTCACAAATACAGCAATCAACTAAATCATTTTTTGTTGAAAAGACGAATAATTTAAATAACTCAATTGGTTATAGATGCGTTGTGTGTAGTAAAAATCACCGAATTTATGAGTGTCCACAATTTTTAGATAAATCGGTTGATAACCGGACTGCACTAGTAGCTAAATTAAAACTATGTACAAATTGTCTACGCGTTGGACATAATTTACGTGGATGCAGAATCAATGGTTCATGTAAAATATGTCGCGATCGACATAGTACACTACTTTGTAGGTCTAAAACGGACTCCGAGCAAACGGAACCAATCGCAATGTCCGCGATGACTTCATCGGAGGTTCTTTTATGTACCGCACTTATTGAAGTTGTCAATTCTACAACTAAAAATTCTATAACTACTAGAGCACTTCTTAATTGTGGTAGTCAGTGTTCGTTTATTTCTGCGAAATTAAAACAACAATTAAATTTAAATTCATTAAATTCCAATATCCAAAATGTTATAGGTATAGGTAACACTTCTTTGCAAATCAACACGGAACGTTGCAATATTACACTAAAATCACGTTTCAATTCATTTACAGCTAATATTACATGTTTAGTTATTCCTGAAATAACGGGTAAAATACCTAAATCCTATATTAATATTAAAAATCTAAACTTAAAATCATTCGAGCTCGCAGACCCCAGTTTTAACAAGCCCGCTGACGTAGGACTACTTATCGGTGCTGATATTTTTTGGGACATTTTGCTGCCCAATCAGCACTCTATAGGGACCGGAAATCCCATCTTACGGCAGTCAAAATTAGGTTGGCTTATTGCAGGTCCCATGCGCTATACTCATGACACCAATAACAATAGTAATACTACACAATGTAATTTTTCTAAGATTACTCTGGAAAATGGTAATAGTAAAATTACAGAATTGCACAATGATCTTAAAAGGTTTTGGGAATTGGAAAGTTTGCCACAAAAATCTTTACTTACAGATAGGGAGAGAGATTGTGAAAATCATTTTATACAAAATACTAAACGTACTGCAGACGGGCGTTTTTGCGTTAAGTTACCATTTTCTAGGTCTTCTGGGTGCTTAGGAGATAGCTATTTTATGGCTAGAAAACGATTTTTTAACTTGGAACGTAGGTTCAGAAAACAGC
Organism: Phengaris arion; assembly: GCA_963565745.1. Classification (NCBI taxonomy): domain Eukaryota; kingdom Metazoa; phylum Arthropoda; class Insecta; order Lepidoptera; family Lycaenidae; genus Phengaris; species Phengaris arion. Next base: position 7,164,180 of record OY751432.1, read on the forward strand.
CCGAAATTAAAGCTGCCTACGTTGATTTTATAAATGAGTATGCTAATCTTGGTCATCTTTCAATTCCAGAAATTAACAAACCTGTAAATGGCTATTTTATCCCTCACCACCCGGTTATCTGCGAGAACAGCGAGTCTACTCGACTTCGTGTTGTTTTCGACGGCTCTGCTCGCACGAAAACGTCTAACTTATCTATAAATGATATCCTAATGATAGGACCGTCAATACAAGACTCTCTTTTTAATATACTACTTCGGTTTCGTCAATACCGGCTTGTATTATGTTGCGATGTAGAGAAAATGTACCGTCAAATATGGTTAGAAGAGTCTGATCGTAATTTCCAATTAATCCTTTGGCGTGATGCGCAGGACAAGCCTTTGCAAACCCTGAGACTAAATACGGTCACATACGGCTTAGCGAGTTCTAGTTTTCTTGCAACGCGTTGTCTTTGGCAGGTTGGTGAGGAATGCAATGACTCTATTATAAAAAATATAATACAGAATGATTTTCTGATCGACGATCTTATAACTGGCCATGAAGATGAGAACCAGCTCCAACAAGCGGTTTCTCAGGCAGGTTTCAATTTGCGTAAGTACCGCTCTAATTTACCTACATTGTTGCCGTCTAAGTCTTTGCAATCCAACGGTAATTTAATTGTAAGCGAGACATCTAATACACTAGGTCTGAGCTGGGATCCTTCGTCGGATATTCTTAAATTTCCAGTCGCTATAGATCATGCTAATTCTGTGACTAAGCGGAGTATACTTTCCACAACTTTCAAATTGTTCGACCCCTTGGGCCTCCTATCTTTGTGCACTATCATTCCCAAAATATTGCTACAGACTCTATGGTCTCTGAAACTTGATTGGGACGAATCAGCACCTAAAGAAGTTGTCAAATCCTGGAAGACTTTTATTGATGGTCTCCAGTCTATTGCATCCTTGTCTATATCTAGGCCGGTATTAATATCAAACTCTATAAACAATGAAATTCATTGTTTTTGTGATGCCTCACAATGCGCCTATGGTGCCTGTATTTATCTTCGTTCGACAAACGTGGAAGGTCAGGTACACCTAAAATTACTTTGCGCTAAATTACGCGTTGCTCCTGCATCTATTCAAACTACTATACCTCGTCTCGAGCTCTCGGGCGCTCTACTTGCAGCTGAGCTATGCTCTACCGTAACGCAAGCTTTACGTTGCAAAATTACGAGAACGTCTTACTGGACCGATTCTAGTATCATTTTAGCTTGGTTACGTGTCGGGTCTATAAATTTGAAAACGTTTGTAGCCAATAGAGTAGCCGCAATTCGGGAACTTACTGAAATTGCTTCATGGCATCATATCTCCACTAAAAATAATCCTGCAGATCTTATATCACGCGGTGTAGATCCTAGGGAAGTTGCTAATTGCAATCTGTGGTGGTTTGGACCGGAGTTCCTGTCATCACCGGAGAATGAATGGCCTCTATCACAGTTTCAGACTTATATTGAGACGAACGATTTACCAGAGGTTAAAGTTCATTTAATAGAACACAATAATAATTTAAATCATTCTATTTTTAACATTGAAAAATATTCTAAACTTAAAACTATACAAAACATATTTGCTTACATTAATAGATTTTCGTATAATTGCAAAGACTCAAAAAATAAAATTACAGGTCCTTTAACAATTTCAGAACTTGATAAAGGGCTACTATATCTAATTCATATTTTCCAGTCTGAGTCGTTCTCTAAAGAATTCGCCTTGTTAATAAAAGGAAAATCTCTAAATCCTAAATCTAATGTTGCGGCACTTAACCCATTTGTGCATAACGGTGTTATTCGAGTAGGTGGTCGCATTCAAGACTCTAACTATAGTTTTGATATGAAACATCCTATGTTACTGAGCTCGAAACATCACTTAACTAAACTGTTATTCAAACACGAACACCTCAAGCTCTTACACGCTGGTCCGCAAGCTCTTTTAGCATCTCTACGATCGTGGTTCTGGCCTATTAATGGTAGAGACTTAGCGCGCCGGATAGTTTTAAATTGTAATGTTTGTAGAAGGTTTAAAGGTGAAATAACTAAAAACATAATGATCGGAAGGGTCGTGGTTGTAAGATTACAAAATGCTATTTATGCGTATTTATTTGTTTTAAGTATAAATGCAGTAAAAAATTAGAAGCAGTTTCTGAATTATCTAAAGATGCTTTTATATTATGCCTCCGTCGTTTTATTGCTCGTAGAGGCATTCCACAAAAAATATATTGCGACAATGGTGGCAATTTCGTAGCGGCTGCTAAAGAAATTGAGGAATTCCTAAATTCTAACGCGAACGCTCTATCTGATTTTGCAACCAAAGAAGGCCTCGAATTTTGCTTTTCCCCAGCATACGCGCCTCATTTTAATGGGTTAATGGAAGCCGGCGTCAAATCTGCTAAATTTCATTTGGCGCGTATATTAGGCCATACTCATTTAACTTTCGAAGAGCTCTCGACATTGTTCGCTCAGATAGAATCTAGCCTAAATAGCCGCCCTTTATCTCCTTTAAGTTCTTCCCCAAATGATCTCTACCCCTTAACCCCGGGCCACTTTTTGATCGGAAGACCGCTAAAGGCGATGCCATCTCCATCTCTACTTGAGACTAACACCAATCGTCTTGACCGTTTCCAGCGAATTGAACAAATTAAGCAGCACTTCTGGAATCGCTGGAGCCAGGAATACATCTCCGAGCTACCGGCACGCACCAAATGGCGTATAAGGAAATGAAATTTGCACGCCGGCGATATGGTGATATTGAAGGAGGAAACTCCACCCCTGTATTGGCGACTCGGACGGGTAGAACGAACTTTCCCGGGACCCGATGGCGCTACCCATGTTGCCGACATTACTACTTCCCGAGGTGTAGTCCGCCGCGCTCTCAATCGAGTGTGTTGGCTCCCTAATCCTGACGATCAAGCCAAGCCAAGGGTATCTCCAAATACTGGTGAAGAAGCTGGAAAGCTGTGAGCTTTCCAGGGCCGGGTGCATGTTCGCGCGTTAGCGCCGCACATATGCGAGATCCCATACGAGCGCGCCCGACGGAGCTCTTTTGTCCCACTCACATGCACGGAAATGTTCGCGGCGATACCCGACGCAAAACCACTACGCCTACAACCCTACTCATGGACACACATTTTAATTGGCTCTTTTTATATAGAATTATTTTAAAGTTATAAAACCTGAATATAATTAGTCTAAAGTATTCAGAATTTCATTTATCTCTTATGTACTATCGTACAAATACAGGTAGTGAAATGTGTGTGAGTAATATTAATCCCAGTTCGCCGATTGATGTTTTAGATTCACATATCTCTAACGTTATATAAATGTGATGAGGACATGAAACTATTGTTGGAGCTTGATACTTCTAAATCAGCCGGACCAGACAACTTGCCAGCCCAATTTTTTATATCTACTGCTATTTCCTATTTAGTAAGTCATTAAGGGAGGAAATAGACCCAGGTATATGGAGATCTACATTTATAACCCCGGTATATATAAAGGGGCCTAAACCGATATTACAAACTATAAACCCATCTCAAAGTTGTGTAGTATCTATCATATAAAAACAGTTTCACTGTAAAATATCGCGCCAAGTACACATTTAGCTATTGTTATATACAACAAAAAACCGATTTTTACAAAATATAAGGAAATCAAAAAAACAACCCAAGTACTAAAAACATTTCAGACTCGGAGAAAAATTAGCTAAATAAATAATACTAACATAAAATTTTGTGTAACCCTGTAATTAATTATTATTAATCGATGAAAAATCGAGTTAATCAAGTCGAGTCGAGTACATATTCAAATATGAATGATAAGGTTCGTTACAAAAAAAAAGTAATTATTTTATGACATATTTGTCATAAAATAATTACTTTTTTTTACTTTCAATTATTGAAATGTAGCCCGTGAAAAAGATAATATCTGATATAATAAAACGAATCATTGCTTTAGCTAGAAATATATCAGGTCATTTAAATACATTGTATGTTTTTAGTAAAGAAGTTTTTGAAAAAAATCCGCAATAATTGACAAAAACAAAAAAAAATATCTTCGAAAATTAGGAAAATATTTACTTGGCGCGTCACTTTGTATAGTTATATTTCGTACCTACTCGATTAATGAGAAATGAATCGTTACAATTTTGTAATTTTTTATCTTCTTTTCGTTATGTAAATAGAGAATTAATGAATCGTTATAATTTTGTACCTTTTTATGTTTACTTAACTATGTATATTGACACCAATTACTAAGACACCAATTGCAAACAAAAGCTAGAATTGTGATTTAAGTCATATATGTATCGAGATGAAAATATGAATTTTTATGCTATGGTTGTTGTACTCTCGACTAATGCAATATAAACTATGAACCAGTCTTTTTTATAAATTTGAGTATCAGAAGTTAATGTCGTTCCTGTAGCCTTTTTGTTTTATGTCTATTTGGTTGTTTCAGCTGTAGAATTTTTGAATGATTGCAACACACGAAGCACTTAATGTATCCAGTAATTCTAAAAGTGACGCGCCAAGTACATTTTTTCCTAATTTTCGAAGATATATTTTTTTTTGTTTTTGTCAATTATTGCGGATTTTTTCAAAAACTTCTTTACTAAAAAAATACAATGTATTTAAATGACCTGATATATTTCTAGCTAAAGCAATGATTCGTTTTATTATATCAGATATTATCTTTTTCACGGGCTACATTTCAATAATTGAAAGTAATATTTGTCATAAAATAATTACTTTTTTTGTAACGAACCTTATCATTCATATTTGAATATGTACTCGACTCGACTTGATTAACTCGATTTTTCATCGATTAATAATAATTAATTACAGGGTTACACAAAATTTTATGTTAGTATTATTTATTTAGCTAATTTTTCTCCGAGTCTGAAACGTTTTTAGTACTTGGGTTGTTTTTTTGATTTCCTTATTTCTTGTAAAAATCGGTTTTTTGTTGTATATAACAATAGTTAAATGTGTACTTGGCGCGATATTTTACAGTGAAACTGTTTTTGTATGATATCATTATTTTTTGTGAGACATAATAATTAATCACAGGGTTACACAAAATTTTATGTTAGTATTATTTAATTAGTTAATTTTTCTCTGAGTCTTAAACGTTTTTAGTACTTGGGTTGTTTTTTTGCTTTCCTTATTTTTTGTAAAAATCGGATTTTTGTTGTATATAACAATAGTTAAATGTGTACTTGGCACGATATTTTACAGTGAAACTGTTTTTATATGATATCATTATTTTTTGTAAGATTAGTTGTTTACTCTAATTATATTTGATAACATAGTAAAATACTCATTTAATAAATGCAAACAATTAAGAATAAAGTATAGGTATTTATTTGCCGACTTTCTTTTTACTTTCTTACAGTAACAAAACCAAGGAATAACGAAACGCAACAGACCTTGACATTTGACAATGACTTGCCATTCATCTCCATTTTTACTCGCTCGCAAATCAAATGTACCATGTTCTTTCTCTTTGGATTCTTTCTCGTTCGGATTGCGTTTTAGAATTATTACTTTTAAAAACGACCATTGCTATTCGTATACGGACTGATCTATTTACTTACACGATTACTTACCAGTTACCAGTGCGATATTTGTGGACTTGATTTGGCTTAAGTTTCGGTTGCTGTTTGTAGTAAAATATGATGAGGTGTATTAATTGTTGAATAGCTACGACACGCTTGAGACGACATGATGTACCCTTACTACCGATGCCTGCTCGAAGAATCCTTGCAAACTGGTTAGAAATGGAGGTATGTACTTTGTTAAGAAACTAAATTATTTTACATCATCTTATTTACTTGTCGAATATTTTCTTTTGTGTGAGGCATGAAGAAAATTAATATAAAGTATTTATTTAGATATAGCCGTGATAGCCTAGTGTATGTATAATTATGAACTTTTAATATAAGTTTTAAAAAGTTTTAATATAAGTAAGTTTTATTTTCCAGCTGCCAGAAAATGACCATATATGTCACCCATGCTTCTTGATATTATCTACGGGCACTGCCAACGAACGTGTACTGGGCCATACCATGGTTTGTCTTGGTTGTGGCAAATCAGTCAGATATCTAAGATATCACATAATTGAAGCGGAGAGCCCACTTTTAATGGGTTTTCCTTATGCTGCCAGACTTCAGGTATGTATTATTTCTTACTTATTATTTTAATATTGAATAAGGAATAATTGATTATAATATAATAATATCCTACAATAGTTTTATAAAGTTCTGATTTCCTAAAAAGCATTGCTGCCATTATTTTTCAGGCCATATTTTTTACCTCTTTCTCTTAAAGTTTTATTTAAATAAGTATAGAGTAATTAGAAATTAGAGATAGGTTAAAATAATTAATTATGTATTAAGTATTAATCAGGTTACTTTTTTTGTAGGGAATAACAAACAATTACGTCATGCCTGTTGGATAAGGTGTAACAGACGGCATCAACATGATTCAGATAGAGAAGATAGGATCCAACTAATAGGCACCATACAACCTGAAGATGCATTGGTGCCAGTTTTACCTGTACCACCAATGTTACCAACACCAAATCTTACTCAGCCGAGCCCTAGGGCTACTATTATATTACCAAATTATAAGCGAGCATCAAACACTTCTTCGCACTGCATATTTTATGCATGCAATAATAGATCATTTAATATGGTTCCTACATTTATGAAAAGGATTTTATTAAATGAACATAACTTTTATATACCCAGAAGTGCCAGAGTATGTCAATTGCATTTGTATTCAAATTAATGGCGAGTTGTCCGCAAACCTAATAACTTTCAATTCTTTGAATGCTCACCAAATAGAAAATTTAATTAAAATATCAAAATCTACTGGTGAGTTTATCAAAATTTTGAAAACATTGATAATATGCCCAACCATGTCTGTCATTACTGGACAGGACGAATAGTAGCAGAATTTTTAAATCTTTTAAATAGTTTGCCTGACCTTAATGTAAAAAAGCCCAAAGTTGCCCTGGCTATATATTTAGCAAAGTTAAGGATGGGTGAAAGTAACAGGAGACTTGAAACAATTTTAAATATGCCTAGATCAACCCTAGAATTATTAATGAAGAAAGTTAGAAATTGTATGTATCAGTATTTTGTACCACAACATTTAGGAACAACTCACATCAATCATGCTGACATTGTTGCCAGGAATTTAAGGATACCTTATGCGTGATTTGGAGATCCAGAAGCAGCACCTGAAAACAGGCCAGCTATTGCTATTTTCGATGGCACCTATATTTTCTTACAAAAGAGTGCTAATTACATGTTTCAAAAGAAAACATACAGCTTACATAAATATGATAATTTAGTAAAACCATTTCTAATTGTTTCCTGTAATGGGCACATTATAGATGTTGTATGCCCCTTTCCAGCTACTCAGACTGATGCTGAAATAATGATCAGTTTGTTTCAAAATGAAAATGGTCCATATCGTACAGTATTTAGACCTAATGATATATTTATCCTAGATCGTGGGTTCCGTGAATCTTTGCCTGCTTTAGAAAGTTATCATTACAGAGTTTATAAACATAATTATAAATTTTATGAGTGTGATGGTTATTAATAATCTATTAATTTTTGTAGAATGTAGACTGTAATAATTATTTTTTATTGTTAATTTTGCATGCCCATAGAGGCCTATGTTCTGAACCTACATCAAATATTATAAGACCTATTATTGTAACACACATACGCAAAAATAAATGAATTTGAATTTGAATTTGAATTTGAATTTGAAAAACCAGAATCACTTCAGGCAGGACAGACCCAACTCACCTATCGTCAAGCAAACAAAAGTAGGAAAGTTACTCTTCGCAGATGGGTAGTTGAAGTTGTTAATGGGCGGTTCAAAAGGGACTTTAAGCTATTCAGACAATGTTATTTTAATCTGGCTGCCAAACATTTAGTGATAGATTTTAAGATAGCAGCAGCAATTATAAATAAATACCACCCTGTCCTCACAGATAATCCTCATTGTGAACAAATTATTGAACGGGCACTGCATTTTATGAATGAACCCAATCATCTAGGCCAATTTGTAAATGATCATGGTTTGAATGGGAGACGAGTAATGTTTACTCGAATCAATGGGGATCTACCACAGTTAGAGCATTTTCCAAGATTTTCATATGATCAATTATTATTAATTTCATTGGGCCCTTACCAGATAAAACAGTCTGTGTCTTATTATGGAGAACACATCAGGGCGAATGGAGTGTACGAGGTTGAAGTGTGTCCAGAACTTGACAATTCTGAGGAAATGGTTTTACGCATTGGTGGGACCACTCCTTATTTATTGAGAGGACGTATAAGGTCCAGGCATATTAGCCAAAGAATATATTACACATATATTTTATTTGATGTTGAACCTAACAATGATCCATTAAGCTCATAGTTAGGATACTACTGCAGCTGCGTGGTGGGTAACAGGACAGTAGGATGCTGTTGTCATGTAATGACTATGATATGGTATTTAGGTTGGGCAAGATATCAGACAAATATTACACCACCAGCATCATTTTTGGATGATATTTAATTTCGAATTGCAGAATATTAGATATTAGGTTAGGTTAGGTTAGGTTAGGTTAGGTTAGGTTAGGTGAGCTCAAATTTTCTTAGACAAAGCATATGCTAGTCGACGGATCTTTGTGTTTTTGGAGTCCAGCGAAAGCTGTGTTTTTGGCGGTTCTTTTGGTGAAAGAAACATCTCGGTGAGCCATCTGGTTCTCGAGATAATCCAATTTTAGTCGTCAACTACTAACTTGTTAGAATTCCCATACATCGGTAGAGATAGTCATCCACGTAAAACAACATCGGTCGACTGCTTTTGTCCCGGTGTTGTTGTGCGTGGGAGGCCCTCCCGGGGTGGGAATATTTTTGTATATATATATCTAGGTTAGTTTAGTCGTATAGGTTTGTTTTTGTTTTTATTTTGGTGAAGGTTTTTTGTATAATAATTTTATTAAGTTAGGTTTTTGTGTACGGGCTGTTGCCGGTACATTTTCTTGTGATCGGGAATATATAACAGGGGTGTGCCCTGTGGCACCCCCAAAATTTATTTTCGGCAATATGCCGAAAGGTGTAGAGGAAGTTGGGGGGAAGGGAGATGAGAGTGAAAGGGGGGATAGTAGGCGATCCGGAAGGGGGCTTCGGCTCGAATTCGGAGACGCACGGAGTGGGGAGGATCGAAGTGGGAGTGTTTGTCGGCAGGGATCTGTCCGAGCCGGGATAACGCTGGAGGAGGCGTTAGGGGACTGGTCTATGCAGTCCAACTCCGAGTCGGAGGCCTATACTGGGAAACGTTCTTTTCCATTTCCAGGGGAGGCCTCTGGCTCGGATACGGAGGACGTGGCTGTGAGCTACATAGCGGGCCGAAAGAACATGGCCAAGCGTGGAAGGGCTCGTGGGACTGCCACTAGGGGCCGGGCGGAGGAAGCCCGAGAGTCCGAATTTGTAGCAGCACTGGACAAGAGGGCTTTCTTGAAGTCAGTCTCGGACCCTGGAGATCAACCGATTCCTCCTGGCCCTCTGGAGCTGGATGTCGATAGCCTAGGGGCTCAAGACTTGATGCAGGCGGCGGAGGCGAATCTTATGGAGATTATTAATCTTTCTGGGAAGTCCACCAATCTGAAGGGTGGATATGCCAACAAAATCCGTCGGGCTACGGGCACGGTCAGAGCGGTGATCGAAACGTTGATGGTGCGCACTGAGGCAGAGGAGACTCGCCGCCTCCGTGCAGACAATGGGAGACTGCAACGGGAGGTGGCAAATCTCCGGGAAGAGGTGCGCGCCTATAGACGTGACTTCGAGGAGGCGAAGAAGGCGGCGGCTAAAAAGTCGTCGTCACAGTCGGTTCCGATGTCCGATGAGCAGCTGGGCATCCTAGAAAACAATATCGCCAGGTTGGTAGGCAACCTGGTTGATGGGCGCCTGGCAGCTCTGGAGGATCGACTGCTGCCCCCTCGCGTGGTTCGTCCGCCGCTGTCCGCGGACAAAAATAAGGCTCCCCGCGAGGCCCAGACTGTTGCAGTTACAGCTGATCGTGAGGTGCCACCGGAGCGAGAAAGGTCACCGGTGTTGGGAGGTACTCGGAAACCTGTGGTCCCTGGAAGGGTGGAAAGGAGCAGGGAGGAATTACCAGCGCTCCCAGTGCAACCGTTGGTGCGCCCAGCCCCTGTGCAACAGAAGAAGGGCAAGGGGAAAGGGCCGAAGTCGACAAAGCCGACCAACTCTGGCCCACCCGCCTCGAAAGAGGCGTTTGTGTCGGCCGGCGCCTCAAAAGAGACACCTGCGGGTGCTTCGAAGGAGCCCTCAGAGGCTTGGACTGAAGTCGTCCGCCGAAAGGCTTCCTCAAAGAAAGCGGCACCAAAACCGCAAGCTAAAGCAGCAGTAAAGGGGCCCAAAGTTGTTTTACCCCGCTCCACGGCTGTTGTTGTTAAACTAAAGACGGAAGCGGTGGCGGGGGGTATGACATATAGCTCCGCCTTAAAAAAGGCGGAGACCTCAATACGGCTGGAGGAGCTGGGTATCGGCCCACTCCGCATAAGGCAGGCGGGCACCGGAGCCAGGCTAATCGAAATACCTGGTTCCAGCAGTCACGAGAAAGCGGACGCGTTGGCAGCCCGCCTGACCGAGATTCTTGCGGAAGAGGCGGAAATCTCAAGGCCCGTGAAGAGTGCCGAGTTTAATATCACGGGCCTTTCGGATGCTGCGACTGCGGATTCAATTAAGGCCGCAGTCGCTAGGGAGGGTGGCTGTCTCTCCACTCAGGTCTGGGTGGGAAAGATTCAGCACGGGTTGATGGGGTCAGGCTATGCCCGCATGAGCTGCCCGGTGTCAGCTGCCAAAAAATTGGTGGCGTTGGGCAGCATTGCTGTGGGGTGGAGCAAGGTGTCGCTCCACCTTGTTGATGCGCGTCCCAGCCACTGCTTTAGGTGTCTGGGAAGGGGGCACTTTTCGGCGCTGTGCCCCCACTCGGAGAAGGTCCGCAGCGGATTATGCTACCGCTGCGGCGAGCCTGGACACATGGTGGCTGGGTGCAAGGCGGAGCGCCCTAAATGTGCCGTTTGCACGGATGCGGGCAAGGCGGCGGACCACGTTATGGGGAGTAGGTTATGTAACCCCCCACCCATACGAGGCAAATTTCCCTCCACCCCTAGTCAAGATAGGGGGAGGGTGGCGGCGCCTGAGGCCGAAATGTCCGAGTAATGCCAGGACATTTCGGCTTCCTTCAAGGGAATGTTAACCACTCCGCTGCGGCTCAGGACCTCTTCCTGCAGTCGATGGCGGAGTGGAATATCGATGTGGCGGTGGTTGCGGAGCCCTATTTCGTGCCTCCCCTGCCGCACTGGGCTGGGGATGCGGCGAACTCCGTAGCCATCGTAGTTGGAACAGGCGCTGGTCCACCCCTCATACCCAAAATGAAGGGGGACGGGTACGTGGTGGCGGTTCGGGGAGAAGTTGCCATTGTTGGGGTGTACTTCTCTCCGAACCAGAATCTAGCGGCTCTGGAGCGATTTCTTAATGCTCTAGGGCCGCTAGTGAGGCGGCTGGCCCCTCTTCCCGTGGTCGTGGCGGGGGACTTCAATGCCAAGTCCTCGGCGTGGGGGTCCCCGATCACGAACCCAAAAGGGAAAGAGGTGGAAGAGTGGGCGTTGGCCACGGGACTGTCCCTGCTCAACAGAGGGACGGCCCCGACCTGCGTGCGATGGAATGGGGAGTCAGTGGTGGACTTGTCGTTCGCCACGCCCGATATCGCACGCAGGGTAGGAAGGTGGAGGGTGGTAACGGAGGTGGAGACACTCTCGGACCACCGCTACATACGGTTCGAGGTGTCTCCAGCCTCCGGGTCGAGTTCGGCGTTGTTCAGGGGTTGTAGCAGGTTCCCGCGTTGGGCGATCACAAAGCTCGACCGGGAACTAGCGGAGGAGGCGGCCATAGTCGGTCGCTGGTGCCTCCCGTCGTCGTCGCAAGGTCGGGGAGTGGACGAGTTGGCTGGCTGCTTCCGAGACGTGCTCTCAAACGTCTGCCGGGCAGCCATGCCAAGGATCCACGGTCCCCCGCCGCCACGTCGGGCGGTCTATTGGTGGTCGGCAGAACTGGCTGACCTTCGCGCCGCCTGCAATGCGGCGCGTCGTTCCTATGGACGCAGCAGGCGGCGCCAACCCCAGGACGCGGAGAGAGATGGCCGACTATACCGGGTCTACGTTGAGACCCGGGAAGCCCTGTTGTTGGCCATCAGCCGAGCCAAGGAGGAGGCATGGCTGGAGCTCGTCGGGGGTCTTGATGATGACCCCTGGGGTCGACCTTATAAAAGGGCGCGGGACAAACTCCGCGTCCAGTCGGCCCCGTTGACGGAGACGCTACAGCCGGAGCTGCTGGGGAACATCGTCAGGGAATTGTTCCCTGACCCCCCGGCAGGTTTCGTTCCTCCGAGAATGGCTCGGCGGACGTCGGACTCGACCGTGGAGGGTGTTCCGCCCCCCGTCACCGACCAGGAGATGGAGGCGGTTCTGTTCCGCCTCCGGAGTAAAAAGAGGGCGCCGGGGCCGGACGGGGTGCACGGGAAAGTGCTTTCTGTAGCACTAGTGCACCTCAAGGACCCCCTCCGGGAACTGTTCGACCATTGTCTTCGGTCGGGCCAGTTCCCGAGGACGTGGAAGGAAGGGCGGCTCACCCTATTGCCAAAGGGGGGCCGGCCACCGGACCAAGCGTCGGCGGTGAGACCAATCGTTCTGCTGAGCGAAGTCGGGAAGGCCCTAGAGCGAATTGTGGCTTCTCGACTCGCTCGGCATCTGGAGGAGGGACCGGGACCGAGACTGTCTGATTCTCAGTTCGGTTTCCGGCCCGGCAGGTCTACCGTCGACGCTATTAGGCGCCTACGGTCGGTGACGCAGGAGGCGGAACGCGAGGGGGAGGTGGTGTTGGGGGTGTCGCTCGACATCGCCAACGCTTTCAACAGTCTTCCCCACAGCGTGATACGGGAGGCACTGAAATACTTCGGTGTGCCCCCGTATATCGGAAGACTGTTGGGAGATTGGCTCTCCGGCAGGGAAGTCGTGTGGGAGGACCGGGAGGGGTCTTTTGTGCGGTGGGGAGTCGAATGCGGTGTCCCACAGGGGTCGGTATTGGGACCCCTCCTCTGGGACATCGGCTTCGACTGGGTCCTGCGATGTCGCCTCCTCCCCGGGATGAGTGTCATCTGTTATGCGGATGACACTTTCGTCACATCCCGGGGACGAAGTTACCAAGAGGCGAGGCGGCTGGCCGAAACGGCACTATCGTTGGTGGCTGGCCGCATCAGGAGGTTGGGGCTTCGGGTTCGATATGAAAAGACCGAAGCTCTCATGTTCCGCGGACCCGGGAGGCGAAGACCCCCCCCAGGTGCACGACTTCAGGTCGGAGAGGAGGAGATCAGGGTGGGCCCCACAATCAAATATCTTGGGCTCACCCTGGACGGTAGGTGGACCTTCGGCCCTCATTTTGAACAACTGGGGCAGAAGGTCATAAGGGCGGCGTCATCGCTGGGTCGGCTCCTACCGAATGTGGGGGGACCCAGCCAAGCCTGCAGGCGGCTGTACTCCGGGGTGTGCCGGAGTATAGCACTGTACGGAGCCCCAATATGGGCGGATGCCCTCACCGTCCGCAACAAGGCCCAGCTGCACAAAATGCAGCGGGTCATAGCGGTGAGGGTCATCAGGGGCTACCGTACAGTCTCCTGGGCGGCAGCCACTGTCCTGGCGGGGGAACCGCCTTGGGAGCTCACGGCAAGGGTCCTTGCCGAGACGTACCTCCTCATGTCAGAGAGGAGGTCACATGGTGAGGTCCCCTCGTGGGAGGAGCTCAGGCGGTTCCAAAGGCTGGGAGAGCAGTGGGTGCTGGGAAGGTGGGGAGAGGCGCTGGCGCAGTCGCAGTACGGTCAACGTACGGCCGAGGCGCTGCGTCCAGTCCTTGCGGCGTGGATGCGCCGCAAGCGAAAGCCACTCACCTTCCGCCTTACACAGGTGCTCACCGGGCATGGCTGTTTCGGTGCGTACCTGTGTAAGGTCGCCAGGAGGGAGCCAACGCCAGCCTGCCACCAATGTGGCGCTGCGGAGGACACGGCCCAGCACACCTTAGAGGTGTGCGACCGATGGGCCGTGCAGCGCCACGATCTCGTGGCAGTGCTTGGGCGGGACCTCTCGCTCTCGAGTGTGGTGCGCTGCATGCTCGAGAGCGATGAGGCCTGGCAGGCGGCGGTCTCTTTCTGCGAAGCCGTCATTTCGCGGAAAGAGGCCGCGGAGCGGGACAGAGAGAACGATCAATCCTCTGTTCCGCTCCGCCGGCGTAGGACGGGAGTGCGGAGGCGTCGTTATGCGAACCTCCAAACTTCCGTCTAACGGGGCTCCGGGAGAGGATGGGAACCTCCCCGGCTTAGCCAGTCCCGGCGTCGAGGGGGACGCTTCAGGTTGTCGGAGCGGCCCCTAATTGTGGTGGAAGTCCGGTCCCTATTGAGGTAGACCGGCCGGTCGCGGTGGGTGTCCTGTGCTAGACAGATCCGGGACACTCCCCATTTAGCGGCTGATGGCAATCCGCAGGTTAGTTTTAGTGGGTAAACCGGCGAGTCGCGCCGGGAGTCCCACATACCCCCGGGTCCCCCAACCCGGGAAGGGCGTAATGACCTTTCCCCTGCGAGATCAAAAAAAAAAAAAAAAAAAAAAGGTTAGGTTAGGTTAGGTTAGGTTCCCCCCGACGGTTGCCCGCCTTGTCGTGGCGGTGGGGCTCAGTAACCGTGGTTGAGGACCCACGGTGAAGCGAAGAGGCAACCAGGGCCGGCTTGGCAGGAGGCCGGGCCGGCCCGAGGAGGAGCGCTCCCGGCGGACTGGAGGAGCCATTCCGCTGCGGACGCGCCTAGAGGTGGGACCGCAGAAGAAGAGGAGTGCCGGTATTACGGTGCGCCGTACTCCCTATCTTCTGCGGCCGTGGAGGATCGCAGGGGGAGAGGGTGGTGGTGTTGTGCCGCTATCCCTACCCCCCTGCGAGCTAGCGGGGCCGTTCCGCACGGAAACGGCATCGGTGGGGCCGCAGGGGAAGAGGCAAGTTTGGTATTACGGTGCGCCGCTTGCCCTATCCTCTGCGGCCGAGGTGTAGTTGGCCTGCACCAGTACTGTGGCAGACTCGGGGGGAGGCTGCTACAGTACTGGTGGAGGCGGGGGAGGAAGGCGCACTTACCATCAGGTGCGCCTGCCGCCGGCGGGGTCGCGGATGTGTGTATCGTTCCCGTGGCCCCGTCACAAGGCGGCGTGGAGAAAGGTGGGGGGGGGTTTTAGTGGGTATACCGTGGGTCTCATTAGCCTAAACGGGAGTCCCACATCACCACTCAGATGCCCCCTGCGCCCGGGTGGTATGCGTAATGCATTTCCCCTTCCGGAAACAAAAAAAAAAAAAAAAAAAAAAAAAAAGGTTAGGTTAGGTTCCCCCCGAGGGAGCTTTAATTTCCTTAGGTGGAGGGTGTATGTGCCGACGGATTTTAGAGTTCGTGGTGTCAGTCGATGCGCATTTGGCAGGCGAATTTTTTGATGTATCGTTTATCTCGAGATTCCCACGGGTTCTCGAGATACTCGATTTCGAAGGTTCTTGTGACTTCTATACGATTTTGTATAGAAGCCTTGGGTAAGTCATCGACGTAAAACGATACTGGTCGACGAGTTTGTCCCGGTGTTGTTTTGCGGCGGTGACCCCCATGGGGGGGAGGGTACATTTGTAAAATAGTATTTCATTTGGTCTTTTGTTTGGGTGTGTTTTAATTTTTGTTCTGGTGTTGGTTCTTAGTTTTATAGTTTTTATTAAGTTAGGTTGAGGATCGGGCTCATCTGCCTGAACATTTGATTAGTGTCGCAGCTCATACCAGGGGTGGGCCCTGTGGCACCCCCAATTTTACTGTCGGCAATATACCGAAGGGTGTTAAAGAGGTTGGGGGGAAAGGGGTTGAAAGTGAAGGGGAGGGTAGAAGTCGTTCCGGACGAGGGCTTACGCTTGAGTTTGGGGACGTTAAGAGAGTAGAGGTTGGATCAGGCCACGCTCGTGCTGGGGTGACGTTGGAGGAGTTGTTAGGGACTCCCCAACAAGTCGCGGACTGGTCCATGTCGGAGTCGGATGTCTGTGGGAACAAGCGACTGTTTTCAGAGGTATCCGGCTCTGAAACGGAGGGTTTTGGCTCTGAGTCTCGGGCTGAGAGCAACACCGCCAAGCGTGGTAGGACCCGAAGGTCTGGCGGCAGTATTGGTGCTCGCCAGGCGCTTAGAGAGCGTGCCCAGGTGGCCCGTGAGGCCGAGTTTGCGGCTGCACTGGATAAAAGGGCCTACATTAAGGCGGCTCCAGAGAAAGAGGTGCAAGTGACTCCTTCTAGTCTTTTAGACATCGATGTCGATGCGATGGGACCTGATGAGCTAATGAAGGCAGCGGAGGATCACCTGAGCGAGATACTAGGCGTCGCAAGTAGATCGACGAATTTGAAGGGTGGCTACGCCAACAAATTAAAACGGGCCACCAGTGTAGTTCGCGCAGTTCTGGACGCGCTTGCGGCGCGAACAGTGGTTGAGGAGACTCGTCGCCTCAGGGCCGATAATAATAGGCTCCAAAGGGAGGTAACGAATCTCCGAGATGAGGTCCGAGCCTACAAGCGCGACTTCGAAGAGGCCAGGACTACTGTGGCCAAGGAAGGGGGTTCTCCAATGTCCAGTGAACAGCTGGGCATCTTGGAGAGCAACATCGCGAGGCTTGTGGGCAACCTCGTTGATGGTCGTCTGGCAGTGCTGGAGGACCGTTTGCCGCCTCCTGCTGTAATGAGACCGCCTCTGGCGGCCGATAGGAGAGAGGCAGCTAAAGAGCCCGCCAAGGCGAAACAGACGGTGCCGGTTTCGCGGGAACGGTCGCCGATATTGCCTGAGCCAGCTGCAGCAACGCGGAACAGGGCATCTCGCGAGGAGTTCCCGCAGCTGCCGGTGCGCGCGGCAGCTAGACCGGCTCCTAACTCTAGCTCTAACAAGAGCAAGAAGAGAGCAGAGTGGTCTAGCTTCGGTCCGACCGCTCCCGTGGGCAACAAGGGGCCGCATAACGCACCCCAAAAGGCGCCCCAAAAGGGACGCCTGGAGCCACGCCCTGCAGCTCCAGAACAGCCTGCGGCTCCGGCGCTCACGGAGGCCTGGTCCGTCGTGGCCAAGCGTAAGGCGCCGAAGAAGGCCAAGGCCAACAACGTGCCACCAGCCTCAAAAGAGGCAAAGAAGAAGGGAGCTAAGCTCGTGCTCCCTAGCTCCTCCGCCGTCATAATAAAGCTTCGGCCGGAGGCGGTTCAGCAGGGGGAAACCTATTTCTCCGTGCTGACCAGGGCCCAACAGCACATCAAGGTCGATGAGCTGGGAATTGGGCCCTTAAGGATACGAACGGCGGCCACGGGGGCACGCCTTATCGAAGTTCCAGGACGTGCCAGCGGCGAACAGGCGGAGGTCCTGGCAGAGAAAATTGGTGCGTTGTTGGTGGGCGTCGCGGATGTGGTCAGACCCGTAAAAACGACAGATTTTAGGTTGACGGGTCTAGACGAGACCGCGACGCGAGAAGGCATAAGAGCAGCAGCAGCTGCGGAAGGGGGCTGCTCGATGGGGCAGATGTGGGTCGGGGAGATTCATCTCGGCCCACGGGGGGTCGGCTCGGTGCGTATGTCGTGCCCGCTGGCAGCTGCAAAAAGGCTGCTCCAGCTTGGCGCGATCCGCATCGGCTGGAGCAAGGTGCGGCTCCAACATGAGGGGGCTCGTCCCAGGCATTGTTACAGATGCCTGGGTAAGGGCCACTCAGCGTGTCTGTGTCCGCCCTCCGAAACGGACCGCAGCGGCTTGTGTTATCGCTGCGGTCAGCAGGGCCACAAAGCTGCTGGCTGCCAGGCGGAGCTCCGGTGCGCGGTTTGCCTAGCCGCGGGCAAGAAGGCGGACCATGTGATGGGGGGCAGAGCGTGCAACCCCCCATCAGTCCGTGGAAAGTTATCCTCCTCCCTAAGTCCACCGGGGAGGGGGCTGGTGGCGCCTGAGGCCGAGATGTCCGAGTAATGCCAGGACATCTCGGCTTCCTTCAGGGTAATGTGAACCACTCCGCCGCGGCTCAGGATCTCTTCCTGCAGTCGATGGCGGAGTGGTTAATAGATGTGGCGGTCGTGGCGGAGCCCTATTATGTTCCTCCCCTGCCGCATTGGGCTGGGGATGATGTGGGCTCCGTCGCAATAGTGTCGAGGCCAGGTGCTGGCCCCCCCCTCATACCCAGAATGAGGGGGACTGGATATGTTGTTGCCGCTCGGGGAGACGTAGTAATAGTAGGTGTTTACTTCTCCCCGAACCGCAACCTAGCCGCCCTAGAGCAATTCCTTGATGCTCTAGGGCCGCTGATCAGGAGGCTAGCCCCCCTCCCCGTCGTGGTGGTGGGGGACTTCAACGCCAAGTCCTCGGCGTGGGGTTCCCCTGTCACTGATCCGAAGGGGAGGGAAGTGGAGGAGTGGGCTTTAGCCTCGGGACTGTCCCTTCTCAACACAGGGACAGTCCTCACCTGCGTGCGGCGGACGGGTGGTTCAGTGGTGGACCTGACGTTCGCCACTCCCGACGTCGCGCGCAGGGTGGCAGGGTGGAGGGTTGTAACGGAGGTGGAGACACTCTCGGACCATCGCTACATACGGTTCGAGGTGTCTTCAGCCTCTGCATCGAGCTCGGCGTCGGTGTCCGGGGGACGTAGCAGGTTCCCGCGTTGGGCACTCACTAAGCTCAACCGGGAACTAGCGGAGGAGGCGGCCATCGTTGGCCGCTGGAGCCTCCCGTCGTTGGAAGGTTTGGGGGTGGACAAAATGGCTGGATGTCTCGGCGACGTACTCACTAACGTCTGCCGGGCAGCCATGCCTAGAGTTTGGGGTCCTCCCCCTCCTCGACGGGCGGTGTACTGGTGGTCAGCCAAGTTGGCCGACCTTCGTGTCGCCTGCGATGCGGCGCGCCGCGCCTATGTTCGCAGCAGGCGGCGCCGTCCCCAGGACGAGGAGCGTGATGGCCGGCTGTTCAGGGTCTACCGTGCCAAAAGGGAGATCCTGCAGCTGGCCATCAGTCGGGCCAAGGAGCGAGCGTGGCTGGAGCTGGTGGAGGGTCTGGATAATGACCCGTGGGGTCGACCGTATAAGAGGGCGCGAGACAAACTTCGCGCCCAGTCGGCCCCACTGACGGAAACGCTCCAGCCGGAACTGCTGGGGAACATTGTCCGGGAGTTGTTCCCGGACCCCCCGGCAGGCTTCGCTCCACCGCAAATGGCTCGACGGACGCCGGGCTCGATGGAGGAGGGTGTTCCGCCATCCGTCACCGACTTAGAAATGGAGGCGGTTCTGTCCCGTCTCCGTAGTAAGAGAAGGGCGCCTGGTCCGGACAGGGTGCACGGGAGGGTTCTATCTATAGCTCTCGTGCACCTTGAAGATAGCCTTCGGGAACTGTTCAACCGCTGTCTACAGAGCTGTCAGTTCCCGAAGGCGTGGAAGGAGGGTCGGCTCGTCCTGCTACCTAAGGGCGGGCGACCACCGGACTCTGCGTCGGCGGTGCGGCCGATCGTGTTACTGAACGAGGTGGGCAAGGCGTTTGAACGTGTAATAGCCTCCCGCCTCGTTCAGCACTTGGAGGAAGGACCAGGGCCCGGACTGTCAGACTCACAGTTCGGGTTTCGGGCCGGTCGGTCGACCATCGACGCAGTGAGGCGCCTGAAGTCGGTGACGGATGAAGCGGAACGCGGGAGGGAAGTGGTGGTGGCGGTGTCCTTGGACATCGCCAACGCCTTCAACAGCCTTCCCCACAGCGTAATACGCGAGGCACTGAACTATTTCGAAGTGCCTCCGTATCTCGGGAGGCTGTTGGACGCGTATCTCTCCGATAGGGAGATCGTGTTCGAGGATCCGTCGGGGTCCTTAGAGAGGCGGCAGGTCGAGTGCGGCGTCCCTCAGGGTTCGGTTCTGGGACCGAACCTCTGGGACATCGGCTACGACTGGGTCCTGCGGAGCGGCATCCTCCCCGGAACAGATGTCATCTGCTATGCAGATGACACTTACGTCACGTTCCGGGGAAGGACGTATCAGGAGGCCGCGCGGCTGGCTGAGGAGGGGGCAGCCCACGTTGTCAGCCGCATAGAGCGCTTGGGGCTTCGGGTACGTTTAGACAAGACCGAAGCCCTGCTTTTCCGCGGACCCGGGAGGAAAGGACCCCACCGGGTGCACGACTCCTTATCGGAGAGATGGAGGTCAGGGTGAGTCCAACCCTTAAGTGTCTCGGACTCACCCTGGACGGGAGGTGGACCTTCGGCCCCCATTTTCAACAGCTGGGGCCGAAGGTCGTGAAGGTCATCAGCGCTGGGCCGACTCCTTCCGAATATAGGAGGGCCCAGCCAAGCCTGCAGGCGGCTATACTCCGGAGTCTGCCGGAGTGTAGCTCTGTACGGAGCCCCAATTTGGGCGGATTCCCTCACTGCTCGCAACAAGGCCCAGCTGCGAAGAGCGCAGCGGGTCATAGCAGTGAGGGTAATCAGGGGCTACCGTACAGTCTCCTGGGTGGCAGCTACTGCCCTGGCGGGGGAGCCGCCTTGGGAGCTTACGGCAAGGGTCTCTGCCGAGACGAACCTCCTCGTGTCAGAGGGGAGGTCACGTGGCGAGGTCCCCCCGTGGGAGGAGCTAAGGCGGTTCCAAAGGCTGGGAGAGCAGTGGTTGCTGAGGAGGTGGGATGAGGTCCTGGCGCAGTCGCCGTATGGCCAACATACGGCCGCGGCACTGCGTCCAGTCCTTGCGCGTGGATGCTCCGCAAGCGAAAACCCCTCACCTTCCGCCTTACGCAGGTGCTCACCGGGCATGGATGCTTCGGTGCGTACCTGTGTAAGGTCGCCAGGAGGGAGCCAACGCCAGCCTGCCATGAATGTGGCGCTGCGGAGGACACGGCAGGCCTGGCAGGCAGCGGTCTCTTTCTGCGAAGCCGTCATTTCGCAGAAAGAGGCCGCGGAGCGGGACAGAGAGAACGATCAATCCTCTGTTCCGCTCCACCGGCGTAGGACGGGAGTGCGGAGGCGTCGTTATGCGAACCTCCAAACTTCCGTCTAACGGGGCTCCGGGAGAGGATGGGAACCTCCCCGGCTTAGCTAGTCCCGGCGCCGAGGGGGACGCTTCAGGTTGTCGGAGCGGCCCCTAATTGTGGTGGAAGTCCGGTCCCTATAGAGGTAGACCGGCCGGTCGCGGGGGGTGTCCTGTGCTAGACAGATCCGGGACACTCCCCATATAGCGGCTGATGGCAATCCGCAGGTTCAGTTTTAGTGGGTAAACCGGCGAGTCGCGCCGGGAGTCCCACATACCCCCGGGTCCCCCAACCCGGGAAGGGCGTAATGACCTTTCCCCTGCGAGATCAAAAAAAATAAATAAATAAAAAAAAAAAAAAAAAAAAAAAAAAAAAAGGTTCCCCCCGAGAGCTTTAATTTCCTTAGGTGGAGGGTGTATGATTTTTGAGTTCATGGTGTCAGTCGATGCGCATCTGCGAGACGAATTTTTGGAGGTGTCGTTTATCCCGAGATTCCCACGGGTTCTCGAGATATTCGATTTCGAAAGTTTTCTCGACTTCTATACGATTTTGTATAGAAGCCTTGGGTAAGTCATCGACGTAAAACGATACTGGTCGACGAGATTGTCCCGGTGTCGTTTTACGGTGGTGACCCCCACGGGGGGGAGGGGAAATTTGTATAATAGTTTTTGCTTTGTTCTTTTGTTTGGGTGTGTTTTTATTTTTATACTAGTGTTGGTTATTAGTTTATAATTTTTACTAAGGTAGGTTAAGGATCAGGTCATCTGCCTGTACATCTGGTTGGAGTCACACTTCATATCAGGGGTGTACCCTGGGGCACCCCCAGTTTTATTGTAGGCGATATGCCAAAGGGTGTAGAAGGAGTTGAAGGGGACGGGGTTGAGAGCGAAGGGGGGGTAAAGTCGTTCCGGACGAGGGCTTACGCTCGAGTTTAGGGAGATTAGGAGAGTAGAGGATGGACCAGGAAAGCGCGAATCAGGCTGCGCTCGTGCTGGGGTGACCTTGGAGGAGTTGCTAGAGCCTCCCCAACGAGTCGCGGATTGGTCCATGTCGGAGTCGGATACCTGTGGGAATAAGCGACTGTTCTCGGAGTTATCCGGCTCTGAAACGGAGGGTCTCGGTAATGAGGCTCGGACCGAGAAGACCATCGCCAAGCGTGGTAGGTCCCAGAGGTCTGGCGGCAATCTTGGTGCTCGTCAGGCTCTTAGGGAGCGTACTGAGGTGGCCCGTGAGGCCGAGTTTACGGCTGCCCTGAACAAGAGGGCCTATATGAGAGCCGTTTCAGATGGCGAAGTCCAGGAAATCCCTCCCGGCCCTCTGGACATTGATGTGGATAGGCTTGGCCCGAAAGAGTTGATGGAGGCTGCGGAGGGTAACCTGAAGGAGATTCTCGGAGTTGCCAATAGGTCAACGAATCTTAAGGGCGGCTACGCCAATAAGACAAGGCGAGCCACCGGTGTGCTTCGGGCAGTCCTGGACGCGCTTGCGGCGAGAACGGTGGTAGAGGAGACTCGTCGCCTCAGGGCCGACAATAGTAGGCTACAGAGAGAGGTGACGAATCTCCGAGATGAGGTTCGGGCCTACAAGCGGGACTTCGAAGAGGCCAGAACTGCTGTTGCCCAGGAAAGAGGCTTTCCAATGTCCAGCGAGCAGCTGGGGATCTTGGAGAGCAACATTGCGAGGCTTGTGGGCAACCTCGTCGATGGCCGACAGGCGGTGCTGGAGGACAGATTGTTGCCGCCTCCTGCCATAATGCGTCCGCCTTTGGCGGCTGATAAGAGGAAGGCGGCCATAGAGCCCACTAGGGAGAATCGGATGGTGCCGGCTGTGCGAGAGAGGTCGCCGATATTGCCTGAGCTGGCCGCGGCGTCGCGGAACAGGGCACCTCGCGAGGAGTTCCCGCCGCTGCCGGTGCGCGCAGCAGCTAAACCGGCTCCTAGCTCTAAGAGCAAGAAAGGGGTGGAGTGGACCAGCTTCGGTCCGTCCGCTCCCGCTCCCGTAGTGAACAAGGCGCCTCAAAATGCGCCCCTGAAAGCGCCCCAAATGGGACGCCCTAAGGGAGCAGTGCACCCCGCTGCTCCGGAGACTGTACGGCCGGCAACTGCGGCGCTCACAGAGGCCTGGTCCGTGGTGGCCAAACATAAGGCGCCGAAGAAGGCCAAGGCCAAGAACGCGCCACCAGCCTCAAGAGAGGCAAAGAAGAAGGGAGCTAAGCTCGTGCTCCCTAGCTCCTCCGCCGTAATTATAAAGCTTCGGCCGGAGGCGGTTGAGCAAGGGGAGACTTATTCCTCCGTACTGACCAGGGCCCAACGGCACATCAAGCTTGATGAGCTGGGAATTGGGCCCTTAAGGGTGCGAACGGCGGCAACCGGGGCACGCCTTATTGAAGTGCCGGGACGTGCCAGCGCCGAACAAGCGGACGTCCTGGCGGAGAAGATGGGAGTGCTGCTGTCGGGAGTAGCGGATGTGGTCAGACCCGTCAAAACAACCGACTTCAGGTTGACGGGTCTTGACGAGACCGCAACGAAAGAGGGTATAAGGGCAGCAGTAGCTGCGGAAGGGGGCTACTCAATGGGGCAAGTGTGGGTCGGGGAGATTCATCTCGGCCCACGGGGGGTCGACTCGGTGCGAATGTCGTGCCCGCTGGCAGCTGCGAAAAGGCTGCTCCAGCTTGGCGCGATTCGCATCGGCTGGAGTAAGGTGCGGCTCCAGCATGAGGGGGCTCGTCCCAGGCATTGCTACAGATGCCTGGGTAAGGGGCACTCAGCGTGTCTGTGTCCCCCCTCCGAAGCGGACCGCAGCGGCTTGTGTTACCGCTGCGGTCAGGAGGGCCACAAGGCTGCGGGCTGCCAGGCGGAGCTCCGGTGCGCGGTATGCCTAGCAGCGGGCAAGAAGGCGGATCATGTGATGGGGGGAAGAGCGTGCAACCCCCCATCAGTCCGTGGAAAGTTTTCCTCCTCCCCAACTCTACCGGGGAGGCGGCTGGTGGCGCCTGAGGCCGAGATGTCCGAGTAATGCCAGGACATCTCGGCTTCCTTCAGGGAAATGTGAACCACTCCGCCGCGGCTCAGGATTTCTTCCTGCAGTCGATGACGGAGTGGTTAATAGATGTGGCGGTCGTGGCGGAGCCCTATTACATTCCTCCCCTGCCGCATTGGGCTGGGAACGACGTGGGCTCCGTCGCAATAATGTCGAGGCCAGATGCTGGCCCCCCCCTCATACCCAGAATGAGGGGGGCTGGGTATGTCGTTGCCTTTCGGGGAGATGTGGTAATAGTTGGAGTCTACTTCTCCCCGAACCGCAACCTAGCCGCCCTAGAGCAATTCGTTGATGCTCTAGGGCCGCTGATAAGGAGGCTAGCCCCCCTTCCCGTAGTGGTGGCAGGGGACTTCAATGCCAAGTCCTCGGCGTGGGGTTCCCCTGTCACTGATCCGAAGGGGAGGGAAGTGGAGGAGTGGGCTTTAGCCTCGGGACTGTCCCTTCTCAATACAGGGACAGTCCTCACCTGCGTGCGGCGGACGGGCGGTTCAGTAGTGGATCTGTCGTTCGCCACTCCCGACGTCGCGCGCAGGGTGGCAGGGTGGAGGGTGGTAACGGAGGTGGAGACACTCTCGGACCATCGCTATATACGGTTCGAGATGTCTCCAGCCTCCGCATCGAGCTCGGCGTCGGTGTCCCGGGGACGTAGCAGGTTCCCGCGTTGGGCACTCACTAAGCTCAACCGGGAACTAGCGGAGGAGGCGGCCATCGTTGGCCGATGGAGCCTCCCGTCGTTGGAAGGTTTGGGGGTGGACGAAGTGGCTGGCTGTCTCGGCGACGTACTCACTAACGTCTGCCGGGCAGCCATGCCAAGAGTTCGGGGTCCTCCCCCTCCTCGACGGGCGGTGTACTGGTGGTCGGCTGAGCTGGCCGACCTTCGCGTCGCCTGCGATGCGGCGCGCCGCGCCTATGTCCGCAGCAGGCGGCGCCGTCCCCAGGACGAGGAGCGTGATGGCCGGCTGATCAGGGTCTACCATGCCAAACGGGAGATCCTGCAGCTGGCCATCAGTCGGGCCAAGGAGCGAGCGTGGCTGGAGCTGGTGGAGGGGAACGAGAACGATCCCTGGGGCCGACCATATAAGAGGGCGCGAGACAAACTTCGCGCCCAGTCGGCCCCACTGACGGAAACGCTCCAGCCGGAACTGCTGGGGAACATCGTCCGGGAGTTGTTCCCGGACCCCCCAGCAGGCTTCGCTCCGCCGCGAATGGCCCGACGGATGCCGGGCTCGATGGAGGAGGGTGTTCCGCCACCCGTCACCGACTTGGAGATGGAGGCGCCTGTCTTCTGTCCCGCCTCCGTAGTAAGAGAAGGGCGCCTGGTCCGGACGGGGTGCACGGGAGAGTCCTATCTATAGCTCTCGTGCACCTCGAAGACAGCCTTCGGGAGCTGTTCAACCGCTGTCTACAGGGTGGTCAGTTCCCGAAGGCGTGGAAGGAGGGTCGGCTCGTCCTGCTACCTAAGGGCGGGCGACCACCGGACTGTGCGTCAGCAGTGCGGCCGATCGTGTTGCTGAACGAGGTGGGCAAGGCGTTTGAACGTGTAATAGCCTCCCGCCTCGTTCAGCACTTGGAGGAGGGTCCTGGACACTTACGTCACGTTCCGGAGAAGGACATATCAGGAGGCCGCGCGGCTGGCTGAGGAGGCAGCCCTCGTTGTCAGCCGCATAGAGCGATTGGGGCTTCGGGTACGTCTAGACAAGACCGAAGCCCTGCTCTTCCGCGGACCTGGGAGGAAAGGACCCCCACCGGGTGCACGACTCCTTATCGGAGAGACGGAGGTCAGGGTGAGTCCAACCCTTAAGTGTCTCGGACTCACCCTGGACGGGAGGTGGACCTTCGGCCCCCATTTCCAACAGCTGGGGCCGAAGGTCGTGAGGGTGGCATCAGCGGCCGAGGTGTAGTTGGCCTCCACCAGTACTGTGGCAGACTCGGGGGGAGTCTGCTACAGTACTGGTGGAGGCGGGGGAGGAAGGCGCACTTACCATCAGGTGCGCCTGCCGCCGGCGGGGTCGCAGATGTGTGTATCGTTCCCGTGGCCCCGTCACAAGGCGGCGTGGAGGAAGGTGGGGGGGGTTTTAGTGGGTATACCGTGGGTCTCATTAGCCTATACGGGAGTCCCACATCACCACTCGGGTGCCCCCTGCGCCCGGGTGGTATGCGTAATGCATTTCCCCCTCCGGAAACAAAAAAAAAAAAAAAGGTTAGGTTAGGTTATATATTGGTTTGGGTTAGTTGTATTATTTAGGTGTACTTTTATTTTATTTTAGGTGTGCCTTGGGGCACCCCCAATTTTACTGTCGGCGATATACCGAAAGGTGTTGATGAGGACGAGGGGAGGGCGGTTGAATATGAAGGGGGGGGGTAGAAGTCGTTCCGGACGAGGGCTTACACTCGAGTTTGGGGACGTTGGGAGAGTAGAGGATAAGTCGGGGAGGTGCGACTCAGGCCGCGTTTGTGCTGGGGTGACCTTGGAGGAGTTATTGGGGACTCCCCAACGAGTCGCGGACTGGTCGATGTCGGAGTCGGATGCCGGTGGGAACAAACTGCTGTTCTCAGAGTTATCCGGCTCTGAAACGGAGGGTCTTGGTGATGATGCTCGGGCCGATAAAGGCATCCCCAAGCGTGGTAGGACCCGGAGATCTGGCGGCGGTCTTGATGTTCGTCAGGCTCGTAGGGAGCGTACTGAGGTGGCCCGTGAGGTCGAGTTTGCGGCTGCCCTGGACAGGGGCATTTGAGGGCCGTTTCAGGGGACGAAGTCCAGGAGATCCCTCCCGGCCCTCTGGACATTGATGTGGACAGGCTGGGCCCGAAAGAGTTGATGGAGGCTGCGGAGGATAACTTGAAGGAGATCCTCGGAGTCGCCAACAGGTCCGCGAACCTGAAGGGTGGCTACGCCAATAAGATAAGGCGGGCTACCGGTATGATTCGGGCAGTCCTGGACGCACTTGCGGCGAGAACGGTGGTACAGGAGACTCGTCGCCTCAGGGCCGACAATAATAGGCTCCAAAGGGAGGTGACGAATCTCCGAGATGAGGTCCGGGCTTACAAGAGGGACTTCGAAGAGGCCAGAACTGCTGTTGCCCAGGGGACGGGCTCTCCAATGTCCAGCGAGCAGCTGGGCATCTTGGAGAGCAACATTGTGAGGCTTGTTGGCAACCTCGTCGATGGTCGACTGGCGGTGCTGGAGGCTAGATTACCGCCTCCTGCCATAATGCGCTCGCCTTTGGCGGCCGATAAGAGGAAGGTGGCCAAAGAGCCCGCTATAGAAAATCGGATGGTGTCGGCTGCGCGAGATAAGTCGCCAATATTGCCTGAGCCAGCTGTGGCAACGCGGAACAGGGCATCTCGCGAGGAGTTCCCGTCACTGCCGGTGCGCGCGGCAGCTAGACCGGCTCCTAGCTCTAGCTCTAAAAAGAGCAAGAAGGGAGCAGAGTGGTCTAGCTTCAGTCCGTCCGCTCCCGTGGAGAACAAGGCGCCGCATAACGCGCCCCAAAAGTCGCACCAAAAGGGACGCCTGGAGGAGGCGCGCCCCGCAGCTCCAGAACAGCCTGCGGCGCCGGCGCTCACGGAGGACTGGACCGTGGTGACCTGGAAAACTGGAAGTTCAGTGACCTTATATATGCCGGGGACGACTTCTGGGGCCCTGACTATGCGGGCGAAGTAGATACTGCCACCGGGTTCAGACCTCGCCGGAATTTCGGACACGTGCTCCGCCACGAATCCTAGTTCGGCGAGTCCGGCCTTTATGTCCTCGGTGGCTGTGGAAGAAGGTAGGCCCCTAATACCTACCTTGATTGCTCTATCTTGTGGTAGAGAAAACGAGAACCAGGAGGCTTTCCCCTGCTGCTCCAGGTCCGTCAGATATTTTTTGACGGTCCTGTATTCACGTTCGCTTCGGGGCATGAAGCGAACACCAGGACCGTTTTGTTTGGCAAAGGGGGTATGCCCAAGGATGTCACGGAGACGGCGAAAGTGGCGCACCCAGTCGTCGATCTTCTCGACGACCAGGGGTGGGTAGCGAGACTTGTTTGGGGGTGGTGCTGTTTGGGTAGCAGTCACCGGTGCAGTAGCGGGAGGTCGTTGGGTATTTGGTTGTGGCCTGGGGGCACTGACCTCGGCGTAGGTCCGTTGGTCGGCGTACCCGGCCGGTATTGGCGCGTCCAGGTCTATAAGTGGAGGAAAGGTGGGCTCACGGTAGCGGTACTCACGCGGCGGAGAGCAGTTGTCTGCGGTCGCAGAAGTTGCGGGTTGATATATATCGCGCGGCTGTGGGGCCGGCGAAGCGTCTGGCGAGCGCGGAGAGCTCGCGCAGGGCTGGTGTGGGCCACGCGGCTGTGCAGTCAGCGCGGTGCGGTGGTGTCGCGGCTGGGGAGCCGGCGAGGGGCGGGGGGGGCCCGCGGTGGTGCGGTGTGTGTTCACTTGGGGGACGTTGACAGGTCCGGGGTGTGTAACAGGCTGGAGGGGGTCACTCGCCTGTGCAGTACGGCGCGATGAGCGCCTCGGTTTGGCCGAGCCCTGATCGGCTGTGCTGGGCGGGGGCCCAGACTCGTCGCAGGCCTCCATCGGAAGGCATTGGGGCGGGGGGGTACCAGTACACCCCCGCGAGAATGCCGAGGGCGACCCGGGGCGGGCGGTGTCCTGTCCGCACAAGCTAGGCTCGGCGAGCGGATGATGGTGCGTGGGGTCCGAGATCGAACATGAGCTGGACCTGGATGAGGCCGGGCTGTACGTGATCTCGGAATCCGCACGTGAGTCTTGGTGGTCGTGGCGTGATGGCCACGGATCGTGGTCATTCATGTTCACACTAGATGACACGACATTTACACACTAGTCACAAACAGTAACGGGTGCACGAAAATAACACTGAGGTATTCACACAAGAGGGTGGACGAACGGGAAACACTAAGTGTACGCACACAAAGACGGTACACACACTTAGGGAGGCTGTCTCCTCGTGACCCCAGCGATGAGTAAATCTCAACGGGAGGTCAAGAGCAGTTCAACTCCCAGCAAGGCGCCAATTTACAACCTATTCTGACGAAGTAGGGTGTAAATTGACGATCGCTATAAGAGGTTCACAAAAACTGCACTAGAGGGCGGGATCGGCACGATCGCGGAGTGAGCGAGACACTCAACGCGTTTAGAGCGAGACGGCACTGATGCGGAGTGAGCGAGTCACTACTACGCAGTCAGAACGAGACGACACGAAACGCGGAGTGAGACACAAACACACGCGAACTAGGAGACAGGACGATCCGAATATTTAATCAGAATAGTGAGCTTATAATATATTATATTAGGGGGTATTGATTCACGCTGGTGTATGTCATATTCTTCTGACCAATGACAAGGTGTGCGCCGATGTAGGAGTGAGATGGACGACACCGCGTCTCTGTCTCTGGTGACGTGGATCGTGCGAGTGAGACGGATAATACTTCTCAGTGCGTCTCACTCTGTAGCGTGGATCGTAAGCGGTGGTATCTGGATACGCAGGACCAATAGGCAGCTACAGGACTCCCCTTCAAGTGAAACGTACCGGAGCTCTGATGATTCGCCCGGTTCGCGATTGTTTCACGTCGTCTCGTTGTTGTCCCTCTTTGTCCTCGTTTATGGTATAGGCAGGCTTCAAGCGGTCAATTGATACGACGGCTTCTCGTCCGGCTCGGAGTATCGTATAGAACTTGCTATTTCGTTTAAGTATACGAAACGGTCCTTCGTACGGCGGCTGAAGCGGTTTTTTCACAGCGTCGATTCGTACGAAAACATGTTCACATTTTTCTAGGTCTGGATGTAAAAATGTGACGCGGCTGTTGCTGTGGTGCTTTTCTGGCTGTGGCTTGAGGCTGTTGATGGTGCGGCGAAGGTTGGAGACGAAGTCGTAGTCCATTATTGTTTTGGCTGCTGGTTCGATGAAAAAGTCGCTAGGTAGTCGCAGACTTTGGCCATATGTGAGTTAAGCGGCGCTAACTCGCGTGTCCGTGCGGAGTGCGGCACGCAGTCCTAACATGATGGTAGGTAGTTCGTCGATCCAGTTCTTGTTTGGCGTGAGTCGGGCTTTCAGTGCTGTTTTCATACAACGATGCCATCGTTCCACTAGGCCGTTACTCTGAGGGTGGTAGGCTGTAGTTCTTGTTTTTTCAACGCCTAGTATTTGTGTGAGAGCAACGAAAAGTTGACATTCAAATTGCCTTCCTTGATCCGAAGTAATCTTGGTTGGGCATCCAAAACGGGATATCCAATTTTCGTAAAGTGTCTTCGCTGTAGTTTCTGCTGATATTTCTTCTACTGGCGTTGCTTCGGGCCATCTGGTAGCTCGGTCTACCATGGTAATGAGATAGCGCTTCCCGTCGGGTGAAGTGGGAAGAGGTCCGACGATATCGATGTGCAAGTGAGAGAAACGATCTGTTGAAGGCGGGAAAGTAGATACAGTACTTGAAGTGTGTCGCTGTATCTTCGCTTTTTGACATTCTGTGCATGCTTTCGCCCATTTTCCGACATCTATGTTCATTGCAGGCCAAAAGAAACGGTCTTGTATTAATTTGCGTGTCGTTCGTATACCAGGATGACTGAGTTCGTGGACGGCGTTGAATGCTTTTCTACGAAGTTCTTCTGGTACGTATGGACGAATGCGTGAAGTCGAACATTCGCAGTATATTTGCCTCTGCGATGTCGGCAGGCTAATTTTCTTTATGTGGAGATGTTGTTGTTTCATCAGGTCTTGTATAGCGCTGTCCTTTTCTTGCGCGGTGGCGAGTTCATCGTAGTCGACCGAAGTGGGAAATGATATCGCATCGACTCGTGATAGTGCGTCGGCTACGATGTTGTCTGCTCCACTGATGTGTCGAATGTCCGTCGTGAATTCGGCGATGAATAATATTTGTCGCGTTCGTCGCGCTACTTCGTTGTTGCTATTGATCTTCGTGAAGGCGTATGTGAGAGGTTTGTGGTCCGTATATATGATGAGATGTCTTCCTTCGAATATTTTCCGGAACTGTTTCACAGCCATGTAGATTGCGGTGAGCGAGCGGTCAAATGCGCTGTACTTGGTTTGAGCGTCGGAAATTTTTTTCGAAAAATATCCAAGTGCTTGCCATTGATTGTTTATGTGTTGTTGTAGGACAGCTCCTGCGCATGTATCAGATGCGTCACACATGAGTGCGAGTGAGGCAGAATGATGTGGGTGCGCGAGTATGGCGGCTTCTTGAATGCTTTGTTTGCATTTCATGAAAGCTTGATTTGCCTCTTCGGTCCACTGAATTATTGTCTTGTCCTTTTTCTTGCAGTTGTGCAGAAATGAGTTGAGCGGGGCTTGAATGGCTGCAGCTTTTGGTATGTTTTCTCGATAATAATTGAGCATACCGAGAAAACGTCGGAGTTCTTCTATGGTGGAAGGTTTTGGGTAGTCGATTATGGCTTGAATTTTGTCTTCCGGTGGCTTGATACCTTCTTGGGAAACTGTATATCCAAGAAACTTGACTTGTGGCTGACCAAAAACACATTTAGACGGGTTTATGGTAATGCCGTATTCTTCGAATCGCTGTAGTACTTCGCGTAGCTGTTGGCGATGTTGATGTTCGTTTTCGGAGGCTAATATGACGTCATCGATGAATGGAAATGCGTAGTCGAGTCCTCGGAGTACTTCATGAATAAACCTTTGAAAGGTTTGACCGGCGTTTCTGAGTCCGGGACACATTCGAGGAAATTCGAAGAGTCCGAACGGCGTTGTGATGGCTGTTTTCTCGATGTCCTTTTCTGAGTTGGGTATTTGCTGGTACGCGCGGTTGAGGTCAATTGTAGAGAAAATGACCTTTGAAGACAGCTGGTTGGTGAAGTCACGTAGTCGTGGAATGGGGTATCGGTCGGCTATAGTGACTGAATTTAGTCGACGGTAGTCGCCACAGATGCGAAGATCGCCATTTTTCTTTGGTACGACGTGCAGTGGGCTGGCCCAAGGACTTTTGCTTGGCCGACATAATCCTTGTTGCATCATGTTGATGAATTCGTTTCTCACGTCGTTGTATCTGTGTGGCGGTAGTGGTCTTGTACGGCAATATATAGGTTGTCCAGTCGTTTCTATGACATGTTCTACGTTGTGCTTGTTGTTGAGCTTCATGGCAGACAGACGAGTTGTACCAGGGTAGTCGGCCAGGATGTCGTGGTAAGACTGATGCTGGTCGATGCTTCTTATGGTAGGTATCTTCGAGTTTGTCGCTGGAGCTGGCACGGTGAGGTTAGTGATGTTGTCTATCAGTCGACGGTTTTTTAAATCGACTATTAGATTGTGAAAATTGAGAAAATCTGCGCCAAGGATTGGTTTTGTGACGTCTGCTACGACGAATTTCCACTTGTACGGTCTTCGTAAGTTGAGGTCGAGTTCGAGCGTTTTTTCTCCGTATGTTGCTATTGTTGTGTTGTTAGCGGCGTATAACTTGAATGGCAGAGATTGCACTGTAGATCCTTTTGTTCTCGGTATGACACTAATATTAGCGCCAGTGTCAACCAAAAATTGAAGCCTTGTTCTCTTGTCAGTGATAAAAAGGCGGTAGGATTTGCTTGATACGTTAGGTTCCGCCGCTGCTAACGTTCTCTTTAGTTTTCCGACTTGTTTTCTTCATTAAATGTGCACGGAGTTGTACATTTTCTTGCGTTGATTCCGAAGCGACGATGATAGTAGCAGTACGGCGACGGAGTGCTAAACCGTTCGCGAGAGCGAGAGGGCAGACGTTGTGGTTTGCCGTCTCTACCGCGTGAGTCCAGGCGATAAGAACGGCTCGATCTGTACGGCGAGCGCCCCCTGTAGTGATTTTGCGATGACTTGAGCTCGGCGATTTCATTTGTTAATTGTTTTATGACTTCTAGAAGTTCTGGATCTCGGCTCGTAGGTGAGGATGACGATGAACACGGTGTTGACGCGACGGCGGAGATTTCTTGATTTTGTTCAAGCATTTTGTCAGCGAGAAGTGCTAGTTCGTCGAGTGCGGCGGTCTTGCTGATAGTGTCGCTTACTACAAGTACGGAGCGGACGTGTGCGGGGAGATGATTCATCCACATGAGGCGTAATGTTGAGTCGAGAAATTTGTCTCGCGCGAGATTTCGCATGCGACGAAGTAATTGAGTGGGCCTTTGGTCTCCTAGTTCCATTTCTTGTAATAGTTTTTGAAACTGACGTCCTTCGCTTTCTTCGTAGACGGAGATTAGGCGTTCTTTGAGGATTTTGTA
The DNA here is from genome assembly GCA_963565745.1 of Phengaris arion. Lineage (NCBI taxonomy): Eukaryota > Metazoa > Arthropoda > Insecta > Lepidoptera > Lycaenidae > Phengaris > Phengaris arion. The sequence continues at coordinate 7,197,616 of OY751432.1, forward strand.
CTGGTTCTGGGCTGGCGGACTGTAGAGAAGGTCGGCTATCTGTTCGACGTCTTGTTTGTCAAGCTGGGCGATTACCATCTGGGAAAGTTGGGCTTGGCTCTTCTTCAGGTCGTGTGTTGCGGCTTCGAAGCTGATGAACCATAATCTGGGACGATCGCGCCAGAATGGTGGTACACGCAGGCTTAGGGCGATGGAACCGAGTTCGTGGGTTTCTTGCGGAGGATCGGTGCAGCCGGGGGTAATCTTCTCGTGGGCTTGAGTGGTTTCGCTTCCCTCTGACATGGTTCTTGCTTCTTGATTCCTATGTTTCTTGCTCGGGGTCACCAATGTAGCGGCGTTATTTACTACTTTTCTAAAGGCGAAATAAAACTCCAATATTCGGTGTAGGAATGTGATGATGGAATAGAATAGAATATTTAATCAGAATAGTGAGCTTATAATATATTATATTAGGGGGTATTGATTCACGCTGGTGTATGACATATTCTTCTGACCAATGACAAGGTGTGCGCCGATGTAGGAGTGAGATGGACGACACCGCGTCTCTGTCTCTGGTGACGTGGATCGTGCGAGTGAGACGGATAATACTTCTCAGTGCGTCTCACTCTGTAGCGTGGATCGTAAGCGGTGGTATCTGGATACGCAGGACCAATAGGCAGCTACAAACTGTTTAACTGCTGTCTACAGTGCGGCCAGTTCCCGAAGGCGTGAAAGGAGGGTCGGCTCGTCCTGCTACCAAAGGACGAGCGACCACGGTCACCGACTGTGCGTCGGCGGTGCGGCCGATCGTACTGCTGAACGAGACGGGTAAGGCGTTTGAACGTATCCTAGCCTCCCGTCTTGTTCAGCATTTGGAGGAAGGCCCGGGGCCCGGACTGTCAGATTCGCAGTTCGGGTTTCGGGCCGGTCGGTCGACCATCGACGCGATAGGGCGCCTCAAGTCGGTGACAGGTGAGGCGGAACGCGGGAGGGAGGTGGTGGTGGCGGTGTCGCTGGACATCGCCAACGCCTTCAACAGCCTTCCCCACAGCGTGATACGGGAGGCACTGAATTTCTTCGGCGTGCCTCCGTATATCGGGAGGCTGTTGAACGCGTATCTCTCCGATAGGGAGATCATGTACGAGGACCGGTCGGGGTCCCTAGAGAGGCGGAGAGTCGAGTGCGGCGTCCCGCAGGGTTTGGTTCTGGGACCGAACCTTTGGGACGTCGGCTACGACTGGGTCCTGCGGAGCGGCCTTCTCCCCGGGATGAGTGTCATCTGCTATGCGGATGACACCTATGTCACGTCCCGGGGACGAACATACCAGGAGGCTGCGCGGCTGGCTGAGGTGGGAGTATCCCTCGTATTCAGCCGCATAGAGCGGTTGGGGCTTCGGGTACGTTTGAACAAGACCGAAGCCCTGCTCTACCGGGGACCCGGGAGGAAAGGGCCCCCGCCCAGAGCACGACTCCTTATCGGAGAGACGGAGGTCAGGGTGAGTCCAACTCTTAAGTGTCTCGGACTCACCCTGGACGGGAGGTGGACCTTCGGCCCCCATTTCCAACAACTGGGGCCGAAGGTCGTGAGGGTGGCGTCAGCGCTGGGCCGACTCCTGCCTAATATAGGAGGGCCCAGCGAAGCCTGCAGGCGGCTATACTCCGGGGTGTGTCGGAGTATAGCCTTGTACGGAGCCCCTATTTGGGCGGACTCCCTCACCGCTCGCAATAAGGCCCAGCTGCGAAGAGCGCAGCGGGTCATAGCGGTGAGGGTAATCAGGGGCTACCGTACAGTCTCCTGGGTGGCGGCCACTGCCCTGGCTGGAGATTCGCCGTGGGAGCTCCAGGCGTCGGTGCTCGCCGAGGTGCACCTCTTCGCGTCAGAGAGGAGGGCACAGAACGGCGAGTTTCCGACGTGGGAGGAGCTCTTGCGAGTGCGGAGGCTGGGGCAACAGTGGTTGCTGCGAAGGTGGGGTGAGGTTCTGGAGCAGTCGCCGTACCGCCAATATACGGCCGCGGCATTGCGTCCGGTCCTTGCGGCGTGGATGCGCCGCAAGCGAAAACCCCTCACCTTCCGCCTGGCACAGGTGCTCACCGGGCATGGATGCTTCGTTGCGTACCTGTGCAAGGTTGCCAGGAGGGAGCCTACGCCAGCCTGCCATGAGTGTGGCGCTGCGGAGGACACGGCACAGCACACCCTAGAGGTGTGCGAACGATGGGCCGTGCAGCGCCACGATCTCGTGGCAGTGCTTGGGCGGGACCTCTCGCTCTCGAGTGTGGTGCGCTGCATGCTCGAGAGCGATGAGGCCTGGCAGGCGGCGGTCTCTTTCTGCGAATCCGTCATTTCGCAGAAAGAGGCCGCGGAGCGGGACAGAGAGATCGATCAGTCCTCTGTTCCGCTCCGCCGGCGTAGGACGGGAGTGCGGAGGCGTCTCTTTGCGAACCTCCAATCTTCCGTCTAATGGGGCTCCGGGAGAGGATGGGAACCTCCCCGGCTTAGCTAGTCCCGGCGCCGAGGGGGACGCTTCAGGTTGTCGGAGCGGCCCCTAATTGTGGTGGAAGTCCGGTCCCTATAGAGGTAGACCGGCTGGTCGCGGGGGGTGTCCTGTGCTAGACAGATCCGGGACACTCCCCATTTAGCGGCTGATGGCAATCCGCAGGTTAGTTTTAGTGGGTAAACCGGCGAGTCGCGTCGGGAGTCCCACATACCCCCGGGTCCCCCAACCCGGGAAGGGCGTAATAAACACGGGGTGAGGTACTCAGGCGGCTGAACACCGGTCTATCTCTATCTTTTCACCACCTTTTTATAGTTTACTCTTCTTTTTGCATTATTTGATTTATTTTCTCTACCTTTCAACATCTTTTCTTTCTATCTTTTCTCTTTTATTTATTCTTCTGTGCGTGTGTGTTAGGTTTTTGCGTGATAGGTTTTTGTTTGAATGATGATGGACGGGCTTATACGGCCCCTAATCCTTGGATTGTGGTGCCCGGCCTTGGGATGCGTGGCGAACAGGCGGTGTCGTGGGGCAGAATCCCCCCTAATGGATCGGGCGTGACTCAGCCCATATCCGAGCAACTATGGATAGCAATATGAAAAATACTCCCCGGTTGGGTCCTCTTCGAAGGGAATCCCACACTCCCGCTTCGGCGGGAGGTCGCCCCACGTATACGGGGGGGGCGCCTATTGCTCTGGAGGAAAGGGAGAACGACAACAACGACCTTGGCAATGTAGTTTCGGACAATGAGAGGCATGACGACTTGGATATGATGATGACAGCGAGTGAGGACGAAGATAGAGGGTCGCGGGCGGCGACGCCTGTATCCAATCGATCGAGTCGGTTCTTCCATAAAGAGCCCGGCAAAGGAGAAGCACCTAATGACAGCGGTAACAACACCACCGCATCATCTCCAACGCCGCAGACTCAGCGAGACCATTTCCTGCGCAAAAGGCCAGGAACACCGGACGTGGACCCAGCTCAGGAGGGAGGTCTGACTACCACCAAGCGCGATAGGGGCAGACCACCAACAACGGGAGAATACGTGGGCATCTACAAGGCTAAGAAGGAGGCACTGGCTATAGAGCGGCAGTTGGAAAAGGCCGTAATGGAGGGGGAACCAACGGAAGAGGCTAGGAGGATTTTGTCGTCGCGTAGTTTGCGGCTATCGGAGTGCTCTACTACATCCGACTGCAGCCTTAACAATGATGACATTGTGACGACGAGTGCACTTGGCGCAAAAATAACAGCGAACTTGGCGGACATAACGAAAGTTGCCAAGAAGTCAAAAAATTTAAGCGGGCCGTTCGTTAAAATCCTAAATGACGCCACAAGATCAATTCAGGAGGCGAGTTCAACTCTACTCCAGCACACAAGGACGGAAGAGTCGAGAGCTCTAGAAGTGGCAAATGCACGCCTTACGAAAGAGCTTTCCGAGATGAGGGCAGAAGTCGCGGAAATGAGACGCGAACTCGCCAATGCCCATCTGCAGATGGGTCAACCACAGACAGTATCCACCACTCGGGAGCTGAATGTGGAAGAGCATCTGCAGCGAGCCGTACAAGAGGCAGTATCAATCACGAGCGCAAGAATGGACGCACGGCTGGAGTGTTTGGAGGAGCGGCTTCTGCCGGAACCTCGACTACGCCCGCCCCTCGCGGCGGATAGAAAGAAGGATCTGCGTGCGAACCCTGCAACAACATCTGCAGGGTCATCCCAGGAAGGAAGAGGAAGACCCGAGTCGATGTCGGCAGTCACCACATTAATGCCACCGACAAACCCGGGTCCAAGTCAGAAAGACAAGAAGAAAAAGAAGTCACGCCAGACTGCCACTGCTGCAGAAGCAGCAAGTGCAAGACGTATTGCTCCAGAAGCAGAGACAGAGACGAGACCTCCTCCTATGGAAGAGTGGTCGAGGGTAGTGAAGAAGAAGGCGCAGAAGAAAGTGGTAGAGGAAAGGAGTCAAGCGCCAAAGAAAAAGAAAAAGAGAAAGAGGCAGCTACGTTCCCCCAAGTCTGCAGCTGTAGTTTTAACTCTGCAGCCAGGGGCGGAAGAACGTGGCATCAGTTACAAGAACGTGATGGAGGAGGCAAAAAAGCGAGTGGACTTAGCTGCCCTAGACATCCCGGCAGTGAAGTATAGGCTGGCCGTTACTGGGGCAGGCATATACGAGGTCACCGGCGATGCTAATAAAGAAAAGGCAGACGCCCTGGCAAACAAATTGAAGGAGGTCCTGGGGGAAGAAAATGTGCGCGTTTCCCGACCCCAAAAATGCGTTGAGCTGCGGATGACTGGCCTGGACGACTCTGCCACTGCATCAGAAATTGCAGAGGCTGTTGCGAGACCGGGCGGCTGCTCACCCACAGATATAAGGGTCGGAGAGATACGTCGTGACAGGAGAGGATGCGGTACCGCTTGGCTGAAGTGCCCAGTCGAAGCGGCCAAAAGAATCACGTCACATAACACCAAGGTGTACGTCGGGTGGACCGTGGTGCGCGTGACCCTTCTGAACGCGCGCCCGATGCGGTGCTACCGTTGCCATGAGACAGGACACACACGGGCAACCTGCGCTAGTGAGACCAACCGCGGCGAATTGTGCTTCCGCTGCGGACAGCCAGGACACCCCTCTGCACAATGCAAAAACGCGCCTCATTGCGCGTTATGTGCTGAAAAGGGCAAACCAGCGGACCACAAGACATGTGGAAAATCGGCACCGAGAGTAAAGGGCTCTAAAAAGACCCAAACGGCCCAGAAACCTGCCAATCCATCTACGGCGGGTACTGGAGTCGGAGAGGCCCCAATGGAAGCGCAATAACGGCGTCCCATAGTTTCCTGCAGGGTAACCTCAACCACTGCGCCCAAGCACAAGATCTTCTGGTTCTGTCAATGGCGCAGTGGTCGATCGATTTTGCCGTCGTGTCTGAGCCATACTGTGTTCTTCCTAGGACTGACTGGGTTGGAGATGTGGACTCCTTGGTTTGCGTGGTCTTCGGCCCTAAAATCCTGCCCCCATCTTCGGGAAGCACGACAAGGGGTCATGGTTTTGTTGCTATCAACATAGGGGCACTCATTGTGGTGGGTGTTTATTTCTCCCCTAATAGACCTCTCTCGGAATTTGAGGCATTTCTGCTGCAGCTCACTGCCATTATAGGCGGAGCAGATCGTCCTGTGGTCGTCGCCGGGGACTTTAATGCAAAGTCAACGCTCTGGGGTTCTCCGGCGACGAACGCTAGGGGTCATGCCGTTGTGGAATGGATGTCGTCCACGGGACTCGTGCTGGCCAATCAAGGTGCCATTAGCACTTGCGTTCGACAATATGGCGAGTCAATTGTAGATCTGACTCTGGCCAGCCCGGGTCTTGCGGGACGTATCATCGAATGGAGAGTAGTGGAGAGTGTGGAAACCCTCTCGGACCACAGATATATACGTTTTGATGTAACTACTTACACGTTGGAAATGGGCCGCACAATATCACCTCGTGCCGGTCCAATGTGGTCCCTGAGAGGGCTGGACAAAGACCTTTTGCTTGAGGCTGTAATCGTCGCGTCCTGGGCGCCTCTTCCTTCAGAAGATGTAGACGAGTGCGCAGACTGGTTAAACGAGGCAATGCAAAACGTCTGCGATGCCTCGATGCCCCGCGTCGGACCGTACAAACCGCGTCGCCAGACTTATTGGTGGCGCCCTGAAATCCGGGTACTTCGGCGGGAGTGTGTGGCGGCCCGTCGTCGCTACACTAGATACCGGCGAAGACGAAATAGAGACCAGGAGGAGGAAGATAACATCTATCAAGCCTACCACACGGCACGCCACGCCTAGCGAGACAGCATAAGGCAAGCCAAGTCTGAAGCCTGGGAAGAGTGGCTCGCGACTCTGGAGCGAGATCCGTGGGGCAGACCTTATAAGTGGGTAAGGCAGAAACTTCGCCCCGCTGCCCCCCCTCTCACACAGAATCTTGACCCAGAGTTGCGTCGTACCGTCGTGTCGGCCCTTTTTCCATCCAGGGCCGATTGGTCTCCGCCAACAATGGCCCCGCCGGAAGGGGACCCTGACAAGGAAGAAGAGATACCGCCTGTGTCATCTGCGGAACTGGCAGCGGCCGTAATCAAAATGGGCCTCAAAAATACAGCCCCTGGTCTAGATGGTGTGCCGGGACGCGCCTGGGTCCTGGCCATGAACCAAATGGAGCCACGGGTGCTCGCCGCTTTGACCAGTTGTCTGGTCCAAGGCAGAGTACCCCGTCGCTGGAAAACAGGAAAGTTGGTTCTCCTGCGAAAGAAGGGACGGCAAGCAGAAACACCGTCGGCTTACAGACCCATCGTTCTCTTGGATGAGGTCTGTAAGATTTTGGAGAGGATAATTGCGACGCGCATCACGCAACATCTCGATCGCGTCGGGCCGAACCTAAGCAACAACCAGTTCGGCTTCCGTACAGGCCGATCAATGATTGGGGCGATCGCGTACTTGCGGGATATAATTGAAGAGGAAATGGCTCGGGGTGGGGTGGTTATGGCGGTGTCGTTGGACATCTCCAACGCTTTTAACTCCCTGCCCTGGGCGACAATTAAGGAAGGCTTGAGGTACCACGGAGTACCAAGATATTTACACGACATCATCGGCGACTACCTCTCTGCTCGCTCGGTGCAATACCCGACGCAGGATGGATGGGAGGAACAGGAGGTTGTGTGCGGTGTGCCGCAGGGGTCGGCGCTCGGGCCACTCCTGTGGGACATCGGGTACGACTGGGTGCTCCGTGGTGCCTTTCTCCCCGGAACAGACGCGGTTTGCTACGCTGACGACACACTAGCCGTCGCACGTGGTGGTACGCGCGACGGCAGTGACTGCACAAGTCGTCCAGCGAATTCGCATGTTGGGCCTTAAAGTAGCCCTAGAAAAGTCAGAGGCCATAGTATTCCACGGGCCGGGGAATGTACCCCCACCAGGCACCAGCATAATGGTGGGTGGCACGATTATAGATGTCAGACCATCAATGACATACCTCGGTCTTGTGCTTGATAGCCGATGGTCTTTCAAAGACCACTTCCGGAAGCTGTCCGAAAAGGCAATGAAAGCTGCCGGAGCGTTGGCAGGGCTCCTCCCGAATCTTGGGGGTCCGAGCCTCGGTTGTCGCCGTCTCTACCTGGGTGTGATACAATCCATGGTGATGTACGGCGCACCGATATGGGCAAGAAACCTGCAGCCCGAAAACCATTTGGTCCTCGGAAGACTGCGGAGGATATCAGCTATCCGAGTAGTACGAGGCTACCGCACCGTATCTAGAGATGCAGCTTGCGCGCTAGCGGGCAGTGTGCCCTGGGATTTGGAGGCCGCATCGCTGGCCGAGGTGTTCTGGCACTGCCAGAGAGAACGAGACGAGAGAGAGGAGCAGCCGCAAGTCAGCGTCGATCTTCTGACAGCCATTCGGCCTGTCCTGACAGATTGGGTCAACAGAAAGACCGGCGCGCTATCCTTCCGTCTCACACAGGTGCTGACCGGGCACGGTTGCTTCGGCCGGTACCTGTGTGAGATAGTTAAACGAGAGGAAACAACGGCTTGTCACCACTGCAGTGAGGTGTGTGACACGGCCAAACACACGGTTTTGACATGTCCCGCATGGGACACACAACGCTCGGACTTGACAAATTCAATCGGACAAGACATAACGCTCCCGGCAATATTTCGCGCATTGCTGGAGAGCGAACAGAAGTGGGAAGCGGTGGAGACCTTTGCACAGCAAGTGGTTTCTGCCAAAGAGGAGGCCGAGCGAAGACGAGAGCAGGAGACGCTCGACCCTCGACGTAGGCCGTGACGAAGACGTCGGATCCAATATGATCCCAACGTCCCGCCTTAGCTGGAGAACTCGGGACGGTGGCGTGGGGACGCCGTCGTCCATTGCACCGAGTCTCCGAGCCGGTTGCGATGCGCATCGTACTCCTGCGCATCGCAAACCAAGAGAGGATGGCCTAGGCAAGCCCCAAAGGGGCCCCTGTTCGGCCTAGGGGGTACAGAAACCCCCCAAGACGGGCCTGCTAGAACCCACACAGCAGGCGGCCGTCGGTGGAGTCGCGGAAGTTTGTAATAGTCCCCGTGGCTCCGTCAATGGCGGTACTGACGGAGTACCGCCGAGTTTTTAGTGGGTAGAGGCTGCTTCCACTTACCATCTTTCGGAAGCAGCGAGTCCCACATACCCGCGGCAGGAATCCCCATCCCCCGCGGGATGCGGAAGAGCATTTTGTCGGCGTTAAAAAAAAAAAAAAAGGTTAGGTTAGGTTAGGGTGTTTTTTTTTTTTTTTTTTTTCCTCCCCCTAACGTTATCAGGGATTGTTTTGTTCTTTTTAATCTTTTTTGTCTTTTTTACAGTCTTATTCCTATTTTTGACAATTTTTCTTATCTTTAATTCGTACATGTTTCTTAAAATCAGTCTTACAATTTTTGTACCATTTAATTTGGTACGTGTCAACATTATAATAATAGAAGCACAATAATAATAATAATTCCAGTCAATAATATTCCAATAAAAATAATTCCAATAATAAGATAAAACAAAATAATAAATTCAATAAACAATTTCAACCATTAAAATATCACAATAGTACGACGACACAAGGTAAAATACTAGCCTAATATCACAAAGTACACATTACAAATAGAGCCTAACTAAATCACACCAAGATATCACAGTTTCTTTTGCATACTGCAACCACAATCTTTTTACAATATTCGAGGAATATTTCCCTCGTTTTTCCCCCCAGGATGGAAGACAGGCTCTCACCCGTTATCGATATGCCCAGTTTTTGCTCAGTATCATATCTACTGCTAGCAAAAATCGGGCACTCGAGTAACAGGTGAGGAACCGTCTCCTCAACTCCTGGCTGACATGAACACGACGGGTCCTCCTTCAACTTGAATCTGTTCAAGTAGAAGGCGAACCCGCCGTGTCCAGTCAGTATATGTGTCGTGTGGTGCGTAATGTCTATCTTGTTGACTATCTTGTATGCAGCAGCAGCGCTTGGGAAAAAGAGCTTCGTGGTTCCAGCCGTCCCTCCCGCTTCGTATCTCCTGTCCTATTCCTCAACCGTATCCCCTCTTAAGATACGCTTGACGAATGAAACAGGACACAGATCGTAGTCAGGTTTCCTTTTCGATCCCAGCACGGCCTCCTTGGCTAGCTCGTCAACCCTCTCATTCCCTCTCAACCCTGCGTGCGCCTTAATCCAAAACAAGGAGACCTCCCGCCTCTGCGATGCAGTTTTTCGGAGGGCCGCCCTTGTTTGCACTGCCAAGGGATGAGGGGAACTAAGGGTGACAGCCTGGAGAGCCGATCTGGAATCGCTAAGGATACCGACCTTCACCATTCCACTCTTGCAGGCTATGTCTACTGCTCTATGGAGCGCTAGAAGCTCGGCCTGGTAGACGGTGCAATACGACGGCAACGCAAGCTTGATGGCCTTCGTCTCGGCCTCACCCTCCCATACGGAGAGTGCGGCTCCGACTCGACCCTCAATCTTGCTGCCGTCTATATAGATCCTATGGACGTGGCTGTCAACCACGTCCGCATAAGAGTCCTCGTCTACCAACCCAAACCTCAGCTCTTCCTGCTCTGCCGGATGTGGGTCCTCGATCGCTGGAGCATTTCGCTCCACCTCCCTGTCCCTCAACACCGGGTGAGGTACCCCCTTCTTGATCTCATAGAGCCTCGAAGCTTCGAGTATCCTGAGATCAAGGGGGAGTATCCCAGCCAACAGCATTGCAGAGTTCAGGGAGACGGTCCGATATGCTCTGAAGATCTTCTGGGCAAAACCCCGATGGACGGAGTTAAGCCTTTTCTGGACCCCCATCTATTCCACGGTGGGTGCCCACGCTGCCGATGCATACAGAATAGTCGGCTCTATCACGGCCATATATATGGTTCTAACTATCTGGGGGTTAAGCCCCCATCCTACTCTGGCCGCCTTTGCGAGCTGCTTATATCTACCGATAGCCTTCTTACAGGCGTTGCCAACATGGGCGTTGAATGTGAGGTTGCTGTCTATCGTAAGACCCAGTACCCTAATCTCATCATAGTATTTTAGGTACACTCCCCCCATAGCGAGTCGGGGGACGTCATAATTTAGCTTCCGCGTACTCAGTAAAGCGCAGGTTTTGTGGGGGGCGAATTTAAGCTTGTTCAGCTCCCCCCACTTACTGATTTTTTCCAACACCCCATTTGCCCTTCTCTCGATCTCAGGAGCAGTCTCTCCCTCAAACACTATCACTAAATCGTCGGCGAATGCCTGGCCAAACACATTTATCTCATCTAGCATCCATAGCAGGGGGTCCAACAAGAGGTCCCACAGGATTGGTCCGCCTATGGACCCCTGTACGCACCCCTTGTTGGTCTCCCTGATCACTTCCATACCCGCATACCTTACACTCACTCTTCTTTCACTCAGGTAGCAGCTGATCACCCGCCTCAGGTTCCCCGGACACCCAACCTCAGCTAACCTAACCTTTATGGCCGGCCACCAAGCACTATCGAAGGCCCCCTCTATGTCCAGCGAGACCACAACAGAAAGTTTCTTCTCCTCCCTCTGCTTTCTGATGAGGTTCACCAACCTATAGAGGGCGTCTTCGGTGCTCCTTTGGGGCATAAAGCCATACTGGTTAGGGCTGATCTTGGGCAGCAGGTAGAACCTAAGTCGGGCGACCAGCATCTTCTCGAAGATTTTGCCGAGAACAGGCAGGAGGCCGATCGGTCGATAGGCTTTTGGTACCCGGTACGATTCCCTGCCCGGCTTCCTTAACACCACCACAGTCGCCCGCTTCCACTGTTTGGGGAAGCAGGCGACGGTGAGGCACCTATTCAGCAGAGCAAGGAACCATTCTGGGTCACATTCCACAGCGTGTTGGCAGATGTCCGACGTGAGTCCATCCGCCCCGGGGGCCTTTTTGGGGTTAAAGGACCTTACGGCTCTCTTCAACTCCTCCATGATGAAAGGAGGGTCGTCCGGACCCGCCGGCGGTTCGGTGTCCAAGGACTCCGCCCGTCGGCGCGTCCGCCGATGTTCCTCGCTTTCACCACTTTCCTGGTCCTCGGGTTAGAAGGTCTCCGCCAGCCATTCCGCGGAGCTTCGGGCGTCGAGGGTCTCACCGTCCCTCGTAAGGTGCAGATCCTCCTCCCTCCCTCTGACTCTGTTCAGCACCCTGTAGATGCCTTCCCAGACCCCCTCCCTATCCTGCTTCCGGCAAAACTCCTTCCAGCTCTCAATCTGTGCGTCTTTTACTGCCTTTTCATACTTCTCTTTCGCTTCCAGGTACAGTCCAACTACGCGGTCTCTGCGATCAGTCGCAGCGTTACGGATCCTGCGTTTCCTCGTGGCGACCTCCTTCTTCAGCTGCACGAGCTCATCATTCCACCACGACAAGGTGAATCTCTGTGTGTGTTTTTTAGTCGGCATTGTGTCTCAGCATGTCTGTGTTATGGCTTCCGTGACTATTACCTCTTCTATTTGTTGTGTGCTATGTATTGTGTCCATGTCCTGTGCAGTCAATTGTCTGTCCGACATCAGCTGGGTCAGTTTCTCACGAAACTGAGTCCAGTTTGCCTCCTGTGTGTTAAACATGCGTGTGGTACGTATTATGTTCGTGCCTGTGGATTTCTGTTGTGTGATGCCAAATGATATGCCATTGTGGTCCGAGCTCGTCAGACCCTCATCAACTCTCCAGTCGCCCACTCGGTCCAGCAGGTCGTCGGAGCACGCTGTCACATCCACGTAACTGGAGTACCTTTTTCCCCCTCTGACGGGGAAAGTTGGGATGTCTCCAGTGTTGAGTATATGTAAGCCCATTGCTTCCAGTACAGCGGACACATCCCTTCCTCGCGGGTCTTCCGCGTCGCCACCCCACCACGGGCTTTTAGCGTTCGCGTTGCCTCCCAGGACCATCTTATCAGATCCCAACTCTCTCCCTATCTGCATAAGATGGTCCAGGTAGGGCCCTACAGGCTTATCGGGCTCGAAGTACAAGGACACTACAACCGTCTCCCAGGCTTTGGTTCGGAGGGTGGTTACAACTATGTTGTTGTTGCTGAGGCGTGTGTGTAGCTCGACGTCCAGACTGTCATCGAATACCACAACACACGCCTTGACAACACCACCCCCTTCCCCATCGCTCTGGTAGACCCTCATCCCGTTGTATGTCCTCACACTCCGTTCCCCACCTATGTATGGCTCCTGCAGCAACGCTACGCTAGCCTTACGCTTGGTGGCCTCGAGTAATAACTCCCTTGTGGCGATTTGGCTCCGCTGAAGGTTGGACTGCAATATTCGGTACTGGAAGTACTCACCGGGGACAACCTCAGCAATACGATACCGCCGATCTAGCCAGAGCGTCCCACCTCTTCCTCTCTGCACACTCTCTATCAAGGGCGCTGTGCTCCACGCTGCCTCTCTTGGCCTTAGTGCAGTTTATGCACTGAGGCACTTCTCTCCGCAGCCACTTTTCGCAAACGGTCCTCATATGAGGACCTGCGGTGGTGCAGTGGCTGCATCGATCTACCTGCTCCCCACACACCCTGTGCCCATACCCGAGGCAGCGGAAGCACTGCACCAACGGATTATGGTCCTCAACTTTCACTCTGCCCATACCTATATGGGCGTATCCCACATTCACAAACTTCTTCCACACCTGTGGGCTAACTCTTGCTATGACGTGATTTCATCACTTACACGCTTTCATCACGTATACTACCTCCACCTTTCTCTCCTCCCCCTTCAGGCCCCCAAGGATGTTCGCGTTCTGGTTGGAGAACGCGGTGATGAAGTCGCCTGTGTCGTACTTCATCACACCCCTGAAAGCCAGAAGGGGGTTTTTATTTTTCACCTCTTCCACCACTAATTCCTCATTCTTTCCCAGTCTCTCTTTCACCTTATTTCTTTCTTCCTCATTCACACAGCCGACGATTACCCTTCTATTTTTTACCTTTCTCACCCTTTCCACCCTGACCCATCCATCCTTCGCATCTACAGTATCTCTTATCTTTTTCATTACTTCCTCTCCCGAGTCCTGCGTGTCCCTGGAGGACACCACCACCGAGTGCAGAGCCCTTGTCTCGGGGGTTCGCTCAGCGACCCCCTTTGAGACAACACTCGCATAACTCGCCTGTTTGGCGGCGGTTGTGGTGTTCTCCAGGAGCGAGTTCAGTTTCTCCATCCTCACTCTATTCTCTTCCATACATCCCTTCATTTCATCCATCTTCTTAATCATCTCCTTCATTCCCTCATTCATACCATTTTCTAATATAATATTTTTCTCTTTCAGGTCCCGTTTTTGCGCATCGTCTGCTGCGTTCGTCGCGTTCGCGGGTGGCTGGGGGGGATGTAAAGGGTCCTTCCCCAGCCCTCCGCCGGTTCCTGCCTTCAAACTGGTAAGTTCTGTCTCCAGCTGTTTAATAATTTGGTAAAGCCTCTCTATAGCGGCGAAGGCCTTCTCCTTATACTCCGTTTTAAAGTTTTTTGAGCTGTTAATGCTAGCCTTCGCGCGCTGTAGACAGGCTTTACCTTCTGCCGTCCTAGGCCTGTCTTGAGTTTGGGGACTGTCGGGCTTCTGTATTATTGCTAATTTTCTAACCTTGGGTTTTTGTGCCGGTAGGTCACTCTGTTTACTTTGTTTGGGGGGGGTTATGGCTTGTAAGCTTAAAGCATTAAATTTGTCGATACTTTTCTTTTTTCGATTTCGAGGGTTGCGAAAGTGCTTTTTCCCCATTTTCCTTATTTCTTTTTGGCGGGGAGACAATAAACGCGTCACTCTTACGGACACTCGTCGGGGGGGAGCGTATCATATTGCCTGTTTTGGGGGATTCGTCAATTAAAAGCAGAAATCAAATAAAATGCAATAAAATACAATTGGTAAAATTTCGTTAATACAATAGAATAAGTTAAATTTCAGTTAAATTAAATATAAATGTAAAAATAAAATAATAATTAAATAATAATTAAAATTGAATTATAAGAATAAATGTCAATTGATAAATGTCAAACTAAAACCTAAACTAACAGTTGCCCCAAAAAGGGGGGTCAACTGGCCTATTCTACTGTTACGGGTGCAATTAAAAATAAAATAAAAGATTTCCCGTGACAATATTTATATTGTATAAACAAAGAAAAAATAGGGGTCGTGGGCAGAAGGCCGTATGGTCTGGACTAGCCTCTTGGTGTCAAGGTAGTGGTAAGGGGTTTAAACCACGTGGGAACTTAGCTGAGGATCCAGGTGTCTAGCACGTGGCAGATGCGAGATAGGTCTCCAACTCCTAGGAGCTTCTCCGTCATCGCTGCGTCCGTCCGTCGTAGATAGATCGTCTCAACACAAAATAAATAAATCCCCGTCCAATGACTATCAGCACTCTGAACTCCAGCTAGATATAAGTCCTTTTAATTGGTGCCTCGAATGCTGTAGTTGGCGGTGTTTCGTGCCCCAAACCAAGTTCCTGGAATAATCACGGTAATGTGTCGGTAGGAGTCCGGTCCTACAACCAGCGCGATTTCAACCCCAAACGATCAAAAATCACGGGCTGTGTGACCATTACAAAGGTAGGCAAAATAAAAAAGATAAGATGATATTTAGGACCCAATATGATACAAACATCGTAACATTTTAATAGTGCTAGATTGGAAAGACGAAACTACAATTGAGCACGTGGTATGGCCAATCAAATAATTGACAACTAATTTACCAAGATGATAGTTTACATGAAAGAATACTGCGTTTTAATACAAGCATGATTTTCCCAAATATTCACAACACAGATACACTAAATTACTCACCGTGCAACACGGGATTAAAATATAATAATTATAACGACTACATCTTGAGTCTTAGTGAAAATTTAATTCGAAAAGGAAATGTCATTCGAAGAAGTGCCATATATATACATTTCCTTCCACTTTTTTAAACCTTTGACAACTATAAACTAAAGCGTAAAGATAAGAAATCCAGAAATCAAAATAAGAAGATATTATATCAATAATCAATATATTATGTAATATAATATTAGAAATTTACTGTATTTCCATTATTAAAAACTAAATTATTATTTTTCAAAGATTTAAGACGAAAGTAAACTCGATCTACGAACTAAGTATTAAAGCAAGGCTGACGCCGTTAGTAAGGACGTTCGCCGATAGATGGCGCTTTAAGCCTCGAAAAATGACTAAATAATTAATTATACAAATCATAGATGACGCGAGTAACGCCGAAATAATCGATTTTATTGAAAGGGAATGTAACTACGTTACACTACTAGTAAAGTCAAAAAAACTGAACAATATAGTTCCTAATCTAGCAGTCTCCCCCATAGGGGTTGACTGGCCTACTCTGCTCTAAATAGATGAATAGTTTGTTGTGTAAGGGATTCCCTAAGCGCACACAATACAATCAAAAACAAAAATCAAAAAATCTTAACCTAGCAACCACACCAAAAATGGTGTAGTTGGTCCTTATTAGCTATTCTTATCTCTAATCAGAAGCTCCAATAGGGGCTGCTGGTCACTAATCTAAAGACAATGTAATTACCTTAATCTAAGTTCTTTTTCCCCAGGTCTCGCAGCGGTTCCAGTCAGCACAGCAGCTTCCAGCAGGTAGGTCGTTACTTTCTTTTCTTTTCCAGGTGCTGCAGGTTTTACTGGTGTTATGGACTTCCAGGTAGAGCGTCGCCACACTCTACCGGTGCCAGCACCCGAAAACTGCGGCTTTCTGTGACGTCCAGAAGCCTCCAGGTGAGTATTTCTATTTCCAGTTGTTACCCTGTTTCCCAGGTCTTCACTGTTAACCTGTCTGCGTAGAGCTTCCGCTGCCGATGACGGTGGAGAAAACCCCAGCTCTCTGCGAGCAGTGGGACCGGAGTTATTGGCCTTTTAAGATTTCCAAAATGGCCGCCAATATGGCCGCCAATTTTTTCTTTATTTCCTATCTCCGGAACGGTTGGTCGCAGGGAGGTGGTGTTTGGGCTTGTTCTTATTGGTTTTTGACTGTCTAATTAATTATCTAGGTGCGGTTTAATTTTGGGCTGTCAAAATTTTTGGGGCTCCGATTTCGTTAAAATTTGGGGAGGTGGTAGGTATTGTGGTCTTTTCCACCCACGAAGAAACCGCGATCTTCTGCGCCCACGGGAAGCCGAGTTATTGGCAGTTTTGTCCGGTTTTTGACAGTTCGTCGACGAACTTTGGTGTCCTGTAGCTCTGCAACGGCTTGTCGTAGGTATGCGGTTCTTGGGTTTGTTCGTTGTGGAATTTTACCCTCTATATGTTCCTGGCCTTTTCTCAACTCGGAAAATTTGGAAAAAAAAATCGAGTATTTTCCGGAATTTTCCGGATTTTCCGGTTAGACCGTATACCGGGTTACCTGCTCTTATGTATGCCGAAAACCGCAGCTCTCTGCGGCTTATGGTTCTCCGGTAATCTGCGTCTAAAGTTTTCCAAGATGGCGGTCGAAACGTCAACTTAATTTTATTTCCTTTATAACTCCGTCAATTCTGGTTGCAACGGTCTGCGGTTTCGTTCTACCCTGGAAAGTAGTACCTTGGCCACTTTTAGGAGGGGGGGGATGATTTTTTGATTATTTAGATTTTATTCAAGAACAAGACTGATTAAGAATAAGTTGTTATTTGTAATGTTAAGAAAAAGGTGTAATTTCTAATATTAAGAAACAGTTGTGATATCTAATGTTGATCTCGATAGCTTTATAGTAAGAAATTATAAGTAATGATATTTGATCTAAGACTGTCCTGTTTATCGTGATAAATAGTTTGGCTAGCGAATGGTGAACCCATCCATTTTTTAAGTTGCAACACTGACATTTTGACACATGCTGTCAACTAACTGTCAACTTCTCTGTGGTCGCATTGTTATTGTGTTAATTCAACGGGAATTTTGGACTTTGCGATTCGGTTGAGTGCTTGCAACAAGTGTTTGGCTGTTTTTGTGGTTTTTTTATAGATTTTCGTACTCGTTCGTGGTTTCATCTCCTTGTTTGTTTACCTACTGTGTTACTGTGTTGTTTGTTTTGATTTACGTAAGTAGCGTAGTTTAGTTTTATAATGGATAATGATCCGCCGGATCCCGGCGGAACGCGAAGAGGTTATGTTTGTGTTACCCCGCCGAACGGCCTAAGTGCCGTTCCAGATGTGGATATGGAGAATATCCCAAATAAGCGTCCCAGACACATTTATCCTACGCAAAATGACAATAACTCGATTTCCTCACAAAATGACCAATTATCCTACGCAAAACCAGAATTTTTGAATAAGCGTAAATATTCCGTTATTGATTCCTCACCATTTGTTGTACATGTGTCCAAAACAGACTCTAATAATAGTATAATCCGTCCTATGGAATTTGGCCGTTTTCTCTTTAAAAATAACTTTACTTCAGTTTCCCTCGGTGGCGTAAAGCGTATAGGTAGGAACCGAGTATCTGTTGAATTTAAGAATGCAGATGACGCTAACACCTTTCTGGATTCTTCAATACTGGTTAATGCAGGTTTCGCCGCTTCCATCCCGTCATATAACGTGTCGCGGATGGGAATAGTTAGAAAAGTCGCTTTAGATATTGGAATGGAGGAGTTTGCTCTTCATTGCGTAGTGCCTATTGGATATGGTGAAGTTATAAAGGCACGTCGTATGTGCCGTAAGTCAACAGAAGGTAATGGAAATGTAACATGGATACCCACCCAAACAGTTGTTGTGACTTTTAATGGTCAAAAACTACCTCCTCATACTTACCTTTTTTATACATCTCTTCCTGTAGAGTTGTATAAACTTCCTATCATCCAGTGCAACCGGTGCTGTAGGTTTGGACACGTCAAGACAATCTGTAGGTCGGAACCTAGGTGTTACAAGTGTACACAACCACATGAGGGTGACAATTGTAATACTCAGGTGGCTACTTGTCTCTTTTGCTCTGGATCTCATATGGCTAACAACTCTAGTTGCCCTGAATTTATTAGACAGAAGGAAATTAAGGCTGTTAGGTCGGAAAAAAATATTTCATATGCAGGAGCTTCCGCTAGGTTCCCTAGTGTGCGCAGGGCTTTCACTGACGTTGTATCCACTCCTACAGCCACTTTCTCACGTTCCCGCCAATTCACTCCTTCTCCTCCTCGTACAGCCTCCTACAGAAAAACTGTTCTCACCCCTCGTCGTACAATCCCTACACCCCAACCTGGTTACAACCGTCTTTCCCATCAAACCATTGTCCAAGACCCTCTTTTGGAAACACCTAATGGTGTCGCTTTTTCAAATACCAATTCCTTGTCCATTAATGATAGTTTTCCTGAACTTCTTTCCTCTCTTTTACTAAATCTAATATCCCGTTTCAGCGACTCTGGGATGGGTATATCCAACACTCGCCGTAATAACTTAACTCAGCTGATAAACATAACAAATTCAACTTTCAATAACAATGGATCAGAAGACCATAGTTCAGTGGAACTGTCGTAGCGTTAGAAACAAAACTCATGATATTTTATATTTTGTTAGTAAATTTAATCCCCTCATTTTTGCCATTCAGGAGTCTTGGTTGAGGCCAGGGTCTCAATATAGAGTCTCTGGCTTCTCCTGTCTCCGGGATGACAGAAGTGATGGTAGAGCTGGTGCAGCTATTTTAGTCTCTACTTCTGTCACTTTTAGTTTCATCCCTCTTCCTCCACACAGTGATTTTAATATTGTGGCTGTCCGAATTTTTAACATTTCTTTTCTGTCTATATACTTACCTGATCCTAACTCTGTTGTCCTTTCTCAATTTTTTTCTATTATCAACCTCATACCTCCTCCAATGATCCTTCTGGGCGACTTTAACCTACAACACACCTCTTGGGGTTCTCATCATTCTGATTCATTGTCTAATATCTTCCTTGATTTCGTAGATGATTTAAATCTGGTTATTTTAAACAACGGGAATCCTACTCGAAGAGTGACTCCACCCCAGAATCCTAAATCTGTTGTAGATTTATCCATTTGCTCCCCCTCCCTTTCTTCCCGAATTTCATGGTCCATTCTTCCAAATTTATATGGTAGTGACCACTTTCCTATCCTTTTAACACTACAGTTTTCCTCTATTCCCACTTTAATTAGAAACCCCCCTAGATTTAAATTTAAATTATCAGAAGCCAATTGGCCACAATTCGCATCGCTGGCTGAAGAAAAAATTGTTTCTTTAGCACCTGTAGATACCCATAATGTTTTTATACTATACCCCCTTTTAACACAAGCGCTTCTTGATAGTGCATCTGCTACCATACCTAATCGATGCTCATATTATGCGGATCGTGTCTCCTCTCCCCCTTGGTGGGATGCAAAATGTACTCTGGCATGCAAAAAACGCAAGGTGGCAGAGAGGACATTCTCTGCTGATATGACTCTCGAAAATTATAACAACTGTAAGAGGATAGTAGCAGAAACCAAAAGGATGCTTTCTCACAAGAAGCGCTTAGGGTGGCATAGGTTCTGTGAGGGCTTGGCACCCTTTACCTTGCCGTCTATGGTGTGGAATAGCCTGAAAAGATTTCGTGGCTCTTTTTCTTCTAATTCAAATCCTCTATCAAATGACCCTTCTCCTTGGATCTATGATTTTTCCCAAAAAATTGCTCCCCCTTGGGTACCTTCTCTTGAAGAGTGCCCTAATCTTCCATCATCTCCTGCTACTCCTAATAATGAATTTGAGGCTTCCTTTACTCTGGAGGAGTTCAGACTAGTCCTTGATTCTCTGACAGATTCATCTCCCGGGGTTGACGGTATTCCGTACTCTTTTATTGTTAAATGTAACATTAGCTCCCAAAAAGTCATACTCGATTTTCTAAATTGTATTTTTCATTCTGGACATCCTCCCGAGGAGTGGAAGTGTCAGATCATCCTCCCTATCTTAAAGCCTGGTAAACCTGAAAGAAACCCGTCCAGCTACCGTCCCATTGCACTCTCTTCCACCTTATTGAAGATACTTGAGCATCTTATTAAAAACAGGCTTGAGTGGTTTCTGGAAAGTAGAGGTATCCTTTCGAGAAGTCAGTTTGGGTTTCGTAAGGGTTTTAGTACCATGGATAGTATGTGCACATTAGTCTCCGATATTCGAATTGCCTTCTCGAAACAAGAGGCTCTGGTGAGGGTGTTTCTTGACGTGTCATCCGCATATGACAATGTACTACTTCCAATACTCAGGCAGATTATGCAAGAGCTGAGTATACCTGAGAAGATAGTCAATTACATCTGTAACTCCATTTCATGCCGTACCATCCTTGTTTCCCATAATAATTCAGATCCCATTTACCGACGAGTGTGGAAAGGCCTGCCTCAAGGCAATGTCCTTAGCCCTCTCCTTTACAGCATATATACACATAAATTGAACCTATCCGTTACCTCCTTTTGCAACATTAATCAATATGCGGACGACATAACCCTATATGTATCTTCCAGAGAGGTATCTAATGCCTCTGCTCGCCTTAATTCTGCTCTTTACTATCTTAATAAGTGGATGAATAATCACGGATTGAGCTTTTCGATAGAAAAGAGTAAAACAGTGGTTTTTTCTAGACGTAGGGCTTTACCCGACATTCAAATATCCCTTGATAATCAAAATTTCCCGATCACAGATTCAGTTAAGTTTCTGGGTGTTTATCTTGATTCAAAGATGACAGGTGTTCAACACATTAGTCATATCATTAAAAATGTGAGAAGAACATAAACATAATTCGATGCCTTTCTGGAGTTTGGTGGGGCTCACACCCCTACACACAAAAACTTATATATAATGCCTTAATTCGAAGCCACTTGGATTATGGGTCCTTTATTCTTGAGCCCTGTCATAAATCTGTTCTTCAAGAATTGGACAAAATCCAATCCAAGTGTCTCCATTTAGTAATAGGCGCTATGAAGTCCACCTCCAACAATGCCCTCCAGATAGAGTGTGCAGATCCGCCTTTACATTTTCGACGTCAGCTTCTCTCTGACAGATTTCTTTTTAAAGCCTTGGAACTCTCAGATCATCCTCTCATTCCAAAATTACATATTCTTTCCCAATTAGTCCATTCTTCATCCTACTGGTCCCATAAAAACCCACCCTGTTTTTTTAAAAGTTTCCTTAAATTTATTAACATGCCCTGTCCAGTGTATCAAAGTAAAATGCTCCCTATATTTGAAATTCCATATGAGGCTCTAGTTAAGGCTCCTTGTATTTCCCTTGATTCCGGCATTATAAAAGGTTCCCAATCAGCTAAACAACAATTTTTGGAAATAGTTAATACCAAGTATAAGAACTGGTATAATATTTATACAGACGCCTCAAAATTAACTCAGCAAGGCTTCGTTGGTCTAGCAGTTTGGATACCTAAGGTAAATGTGGTGTTTACTCTAAATTACCTTTTCAGTCGTCTGTTTTTACCGGGGAAGCAATTGCTGTGCTCGAGCTTTATCATTTATTTAGTCCCATCGTCTGAACAATTCAGTTATTTTTTCTGATTCTCGTAGTTGTCTTCAGGCTATACTTGCTAACCCCTTCCGTGCTAAATTTAAATTTCCTTATATCTCAAAAATTAGACATCTGCTTCTGAAATGCCTTTCCCACAACATTCAGGTCGAACTAGTTTGGGTACCAAGCCACAGTGGTATCTCAGGTAATGAGAGCGCAGATCTCTACGCAAAACAGGCCACTCACTCAGGTGGCCTTGACCAATTTAAACTTTACTGTGGTGACCTAATACCATTGGCTATAGATCATTTAATTTCCGACTGGAATGCAAGTTGGGATGTATCGGGAAATTTGAAGGGTAAATTCTACTATTCTCTTCAGAGTCAGGTGTTGGTGAAACCTTGGTTCTTCAAATATAGGAAAGCTAAAAAAATTGTCACCTCTACAGTCTGCCGCCTGCGTTTGGGTCACTGTTGTACTCCAGTCTTCCTTCACAAAATTAGGGTTAGAGATTCGTCTCTATGTGAATGTGGACTAGATGAAGGCACTCTTGAACATATTTTTTTTAGTTGTCCAAATCGTCTCTCCTCATTATATGATTCACTTCCCCTTAATGTCCCTCGTCCTTCTAACTTCCAATCCCTTTTGTCCCTAGTTCATACCCCCTTTGTTGATGTTCTGTGTAATTTTATCAACAATAATAACATAAAATTGTAGTTGTGTGCGTCTTTACTAATAAACTAACATTTTGTATTTGTGTTATTGTTCCAGGTAACAAGGAGATTTATTATGTTGTAAATTGATTTTATTACGAGATTTTAACAATTTTTTCTCTTGTTCTTTCACAAAGCCCCACTTTTGCGCAATGTCATCGTCATTGGCCACAAATATTTATTTATTTATTATTATTTTTTTTTGGATCTCATCTACACTGACACTGGTTATTCCTCAAGGGAGGCCATTTTTAAAGAAGAAGAAGAAGTTGATTCAACGAGGAATTGTTATTCAAACAAAAACGGAATGTTTAGACCACGTCGTAAAATTTATAGGTTAGTTGAGTACAGTGATTTTGATACTTTAAGAAAATGTGTGCTTTTTTCATTGCTTTATAACTTTTATTCTTCAAAATTTTGCTTAATATGATATAATAATGTATACTTAACTTAATATGATGTTAAAATTACGAAGATTATTTTTAATGTTGCCCAAGTTTGAGTAGTAACATGACTAATGCATGGAAAATGTTTCATGAATCTTTTATTTTTATTTTTACAGGAGATCTTGACCTAGATTCCGAAGCAAAACAAGAGGTGTTGGAAAATCTATCCAAACTCAAAGAATTGGGACACAAAGAGTTACTTAGTCAGAATAAATATTTTCAAGATATCTCTTCTATGACAGGTAATTAAATCTATACTAATATTATTACCTATAAATGCAAAGATAACTCTGTACGTCTGTCTGTTACGCTTTTGTGCCTGACGATATTAAAGAAATTTGCAATGGATATAGTTTAAAGTATGAGGATGGACATAGTCTACACTTTATCCCGAAATTGTGAAGATTTCTTTTGATATAGATATAATTATTATTTTGTCTATTTCGTAGGTGTGAGCTGCCCATTCTGAAAAGTAACGCTATTACCCAGGTGCCGCCATACTGTACTATACAGCCCGCCCATCGGCGGACCCGGCATCTCGATTATGTTTTCTTGCCCGCCCATTGGCGTTTTTATATAAATAAATCCGAAATGTAATTAAAACTGTACATTTATGGGTTTCAATAAAAAATCAGGTGTCATCAACTTTTTTGTATACCTATGCATTAACCGTTTCCGTGCGGTGTCATTTTTTGCAAACTTTCGCTCCTGGCGGCGAACAAATATTTCGTGGCTCCTCTGACGCGGCAACCACCAGGAACTTTGGTGGCTCCTCGCGAGCGCCACCCGCCATGATTTGTAATATTTTATCGCTTTTTCGTCTGTTTCCAATTGATTTTCTTTTAGTAGCGACCCAACAGCGAACGTAAACGGTTTAATAGTTCTTCAAGTGTTTAGAACTGATTATTTATGATTTGATTGATCAATTTATTTTCGTTTTATTGTAGAACGGGATATTACATGCTGTGTGTAATGCTAATTAAGCTACATTTCATATTATATTACAAACAAACTAACATTGTATAAGTTGTAGTTTTTGAATGAAATATTAGATTTGAACAAATCAATCAAAAAGGTGCACGATAATATGATGTATTTGGATAAAGGTTCATTTTGGCATGATAGTTCGCATTGACAACTCTTTTACTCGACAGTCGAGTGAAAGCGGAGCACCGACAGTTTTTTAGTGGGTAGACTACCATCTTTTTGGGCGTGAACCCCACACTCCCCGTCGTCGTCCCCAAGGCGGCGGGCGTTCCGCAGGAAAATTTTCTGTGGATTAAAAAAAATTTGGCTTATCCTTGAGGTTTACTACTGTAGCTAAATATACTAATAGGTTAATACCTCAATAATATATATATATCTGATTGTTTTAGGATTTTCTCGAAAAAGAAAATACATACCTGAGTCTGAAATTGAAACGCAGTGCGACGACGATGACGAGTTTGTCAATCAGACTTGTTTTGAACAGAACTCCCAGACTTATGATGTCTGTTAACCTAAGCAGGAAGATAAGGCTAATGAAGCAATAGAAGAAACTGTAAAAACCACTAAAGATAGTTCAACGTCCACGGAAACGATGATGAAAAACGAAGAGCAAGTACCGCAGCTCCTGGATATTCACGGGTGTAAATATTTTGGGCACTTTGTTTCTAACGAATTGCTACGATTTAATATCGATGAAAGATACGTGATAATGTAAAAAAATATAGAATAAAATCACGTCACAATATCAAATATTATAATCATAGGAAAATTAAGACCTTAAAGTAGGCAATATTACGTTATGCGATTAGGGCAGTAAAATATCGTGTCTACACGCTTTTTTTGCTTCGCACATTGTCGGCACTGTTTCCTTTTTGCCCGCCGACTATTTGGTTCTTTAGTAATTTGTTTCGGGAAATGTAATGGACAAATCGCTAAAGGTATTTCCTCATGGGGATGTATAGGTGGCAACAATTTTTCCAGAATGTTTACTCGAAAGTCGTATAAACTAATATTTAGATTTTTTTCTGAACAAACAAATTACAAATTTACATTACAAAAATTCCTTAAAAGTACTTTATGGCCTCGTAAAAGGTTAATTTTACTTAAGATAACGCGAACGCATAAAAAGAGCCGCCATTTGTTTATTGCTCTGGCCGGCCGGCCGGCCGGCAAACAAAGGGCGGCCGGTTTTTTGCTTGGAATTGCCGTCTGGGAAATTTTAGGCCACAAATCGATAAACTAGGTAATAAAAATTAAATTAAAAGTTTAAAAAACTCCCGACACAAAAACATAATTTTCTTGTAAAAAGTAAAATATAAATTTTTCAAATAAAATAGGTCGCGTTGGAGGACCGCTGTGATTTAAAAATTTATCTGTATTGTTGTTTATTTAAAGCGGTGCCCCAGTTATATAATAGTAGTACGTCGTACTAAAACTTACAAAAGGTTTGTGACTTCTAAAATCAAATCTTGCCCGCCCAAAGGCGGGCTCGGCATGATAGATTAGAATTTGTTTTTTCAGAACTTCAAATATCAACAGGCCGTTTGAGTTGCCAATAAATTTTAATGAAACAAATCATTCCACATCATCTCATTACTTTCTCACATTATTTCATAAAGTTATTACAGTTTAAAATCAAAACGCCCAAGGGCAGTCTCGGCGTGTATGTTAAAAAATATTGCCCGCCGATGGACGGGCTCGGCGCTGAATGGGTTTTAAAGAGAATAAATAATGAAGGTAAAACAAATTACGGTGTCTTCAGAACTCCAGGCAAGAAAGATGAGAAGAAGACCTCACCCGTCTACAATATCCAACCTAGATAGTTATGATACTCGTATTCAAGCTATCAGGAACAAAATAAATGAATTCTATTTGGTTAAAAATCAAGTACCTATCCTTAGAAGCCTTTTGGCTGATTTAAGAGAAAGCATAAACTTTACTGGATGCCGAGAAACACTACGGCAATTTTGCTAAGGAATGGATTTGAATTGAATTAGAATTTGAAAGATATGACCTCGAAGCCTGGCGACACAAATATTTAAGGACTATTGCTGCAAAACGTGCTGAAGGTAAACAAATAATATATCTCGACGAAACATACATCCATCAAAATTATAAGCCAAAAATGTCTTGGCAGGGACCTTCGACACAGGGTGATCTTGCTGGTTATCGTGAGATATCCATATGAAAGTTCTTATGAAGAAGACATGCTTATGTGTTCACCGCTGCCCACAAACACTACCGGGGAAGAATTTTTTAATAAAATAAACATATTTTTTGAAAGAAAATAATCTCAGTTGGATCGATTGCATTGACATTTGTACAGATAGGGCCAAGGCGATGACAGGTAAAACAGCAGGAGCTGCAGTGTCACGCATAAAAATTAAAGCGCCTAATTGTAGTTCCAGCCATTGTATTCTGCATAGACAAGCACTTGCGATGAAACAAATGCCGTCAAATCTAAAATTAGTTATGGATGAAGCAGTAAAAGAAATTAATTTTATCAAATCACGACCACTACAATCCCGATTGTTCTCATTATTGTGTGAAGATTATGGCCGCAAACATAAAACACTGCTGCTCCATACAGAAGTGCGATGGCTGTCTCGGGGTGAAACTTTAACAAGGCTATTTGAACTTAGAGCGGAATTACAAATGTTTCTTTCAGCTGATACTTCTTTTAATTTGAAAGACCAAGAGCAAGACAACAGGGCCAAACAGTACTTCAGGCCGGCTCACCGCCTTAAACTGTATAAGGCGCAGGTGCGGCCTCACATGGAATATTGTTGCCACCTTTGGGCCGGGGCCCCGGGTTATCAGCTATCTCCATTTGACCGAATCCAACGTAGGGCATCTCGGATTGTCGACGATCCTGAACTTGCCGATCGGCTAGATCCTTTGGCACTGCGTCTTCTTCCCTATGCATACTTTACAGAATTTACAATGGGGAGTGTTCTGAGGAGTTGTTCAATTTAATAGAAGCCGCTGATTTCCGCAACCGATCGTCTCGCCGGAACTATCATCCGCACCATCTGGATGGTTGGCGTTCCACTACAATGCGTTTTAAAAACAGTTTTCTGCCACGCCCAGTAAATCTCTGGAATTCGTTGCCATCAGCGGTCTTCCCCAACAACTGCGACATTTTGTTTTTTAAGAAAAGAGCATATTCTTACCTGAAGGGTAGGCAACGCACTGGCATCGCTGGTGACCGTGAGCGGCGGTGAATCACTCACCATCAGGTGACCCGTCTTGCTCGTTTGCCTCTTAGCTGCTATAAAAAAAAAAAAACACCGTTTGTATGATAAAACTTGTTTTTTTTTTTATCGGGCAATTGGCCCACCACACTTACCCACCACTGCAACTCCTGTGTAGCCAGGATCGACAGTGGTAACCAACCGCAAAAACCCTTTGATATGATCTCAGGGGTGCCCGGGGGACATGCTAAATCTGTCTTGGAACCCGCAACGAAATTAATCAGAAGATTGTAGGAGGAGTAGGAAGTATTCCACTTTCCCTCCCCAAGCAAAGCGGGAGACAGCAAAAATTGTGATGACAAAAAGTCAGAATTAAAGGGGAAGCACCACGGGAATAACATGTTTTTTTTTTTTATGGCTACAAGACAGAATGTAATTAAATGTTTTAATTTATAATATGACAATTGATTACAATGCATTTATAATGACAAAAAAGTGTTGCATTGTTTCCAATAGTACTTATGACAAAAACGTTTGAAAGCTCGGAAGTTTTTCGCGCAGTCCACGAGATCTTCATAGTACACAACCCTAGAAACACAATGGACGCTGTTCAACATTTCGATTCTTTCGTCATACCAGAGATCACACTCCCAGAGTATGTGATGAGCAGTTTGTTCATAAGGGCTACCTTCGGTCGAACACTCGCATAGCGGAGACGAGACTAATGTAAATCCAAACAGTTTCGCTTTAAAGTTTCCGTGTCCTGTCAAAAATTGTGCGACGTAGTGGTCTATTTCTATCCATTGCTTCGAGAGTCGATCGCGTACCGAAGGGAAGAAATTATATAGGTGACGCCCTTTGATAGTGTTGATGATAAAACTTGGTTGTTCCGATTGTCTTTTATGGCGGATATCTTTCAAAAACTAAACGAATTGAATTTATCATTGCAAGGTAAACAGACAAAAGTGTTCCAGGCCTATAACAAAATAACTGCCTTCAAAAGAAAATTAGATTTTTGGATTGTTTGCGTTGATAAGAGAGAAATAGAAAGCTTTACGTCACTCAGTGAGTTTGTTAGCGATAACGACTCAGAAATATTTCAAGATGATATGTTTGAAGAATTGGTCCAATATCTCACTTCGATGCGCGCATCTTTTGAAAAGTATTTTCCCGAAGAACAGAATACAAAAATAAAACTGAAATCATAGATTCATAATCCTTTTTTACCCTACTTGCTTTTGCAAGTATGTATATATAGTATTATATTTTTCGCCCGAAAGTATGTCAAACGAGATATATGAATCTCTTTTAGAAATGACATCAGACACAAGTATGGAGTCACTGTTCAAAACGATGCCTCTCAACGATTTTTGGTGCAGAATTCGTAATGAATATCCAATGCTTGGCAAAATGGCTCTGAATAGTATTCTCCCGTTCCCAACAACATATTTGTGCAAAACAGGATCCTCAACGTATGCAGCCATGAAAACAAAATATCGCAATAGACTGGACGCCGAACCTGATATGAGACTGCAACTGTGTTCTATAAAAAAAAAAAAAAACAGTTTCATACCTCCCATTAGTTCGATTTTTTCTTTTTTAATATCTTGTAATAATGTACTTGCCATGTGGCATGTTAAAGTAAATAATAATCAGTAACTGTTACATTGTACTTTTATTATGTTTATTAATAAAGAATACACTTTTAAAAACTATTGTTTTATTGTAGGGTTCCGTCAAGTATTTTGCTTTACAAAAGGGTTCCGTCACCAAAATAGTTTGAGAACCGCTGGATTAGACTATTTTAGTTAGCCAAAAGAGGAATATCACAATTGTTGCTGTATTATTATTATCACCAGTCAAGCATAAAAAGGATCTGTAAGAACCACATGCCACACACATGATGTCACAGGCCTCAAAAAAAAGTTATTTAATGTTTCCTGTTCTATTTTTTGGGTTCTGTTTGAGTATAGTGAACAAATGACTATGTCCATTATGTCCACTAAGAGTAGAACAATACAAGGCATAGAACCAACTAGCAAAGCAGAATCCCAATTTAAATTACACAAGGTAACCAGCTATATCAACAACATAATATTGAACTTGTATCAAAAACCGAACTGTTTAACATCAAGCATAAAACAAAAACTTTTACTTGATTACATGAGAAATCCATTCTGTAATATA